>JBBBDQ010001661.1:2882500-3020000 GCA_037127315.1 Ascarosepion bandense | reverse complement strand
CTATTTGATAAAATGGAAAATTCAAAAATTAATTTGAATGTGCATGCAAAAAAAGCTTAGCGGAATGAAGAAGGAAAGAAGGGAAACTGGAAATAAAAAGGAGAAAGAAGATGAAGAAGAAATAGAAGACGAGGAATAAAGATTAAACCGTATTTTGGCTTCACAGAGTGGGGCAGCGGTGAGTACGAATGAAGCGGTGGGTAAGAATATAGAGAAACAGACAATAATATATAAATATATATAGCGAGAGAGAGAGAGAGAGAGAGAGAGAGAGAGAGAGAGAGAGAGAGAGAGAGAAAGATATATATATATATAGAGAGAGAAAGCAAATAAGCGAGACAGGTAATGTAGATAACCCTAATTACTGTATGTGATGCACTCTCACAGAAACCACTCTGCGGAGTTACTGTATATATCATATGTGAGCTCTGTGGATGTTGAACAAAAAGAAATGTGCCTGAGCAGATCTCTGCAACAGAGATTTGCTAGCCTTCCCAGCAATCGGGTGATCTCGGAAAACAAGTATCGGGTCATTCTCTACTATCTATCTATCTATCTATCTATCTATGATGAGAAAGAAAAATTATACTTTATCAACGCGTTTCGTCTTCTGAACGAGACAAATGTAAGGAGTTTGATTTACAACATTTATTTATAAACACAAGTCCCCTAAAAATTAGGTTTTCAAAACGTTTGAATTTAGAAACGTTCAGGACGTGGGTAAAGAATAGTTCTGTTTTTTTTTTCTTTCATATTTTTTTTTTACAGATGTTTTTATTTATATCAAAATACATGTCTTGGTAACATTAACCGCCTTAACGTCTAATATGAAACTTTTAATAACAGACACCAAAATAATTCAAGTACTTTGTTTTCAATATAAAAAGTCCGAAGTGTAACTTCTGATTATTTTATATTCTTAATTTTGGGCATGAACTTTGTTTTTTCATTTTGACTGCTGCATAGTATTGAAGCGTCAAAATGGACATCGTCTATGGGAAAAAGAGCATCATAATGCAATTCATTCTGTCAGAAATTTGAAAACGGACTGCTGGTCGGGTCGGTATTCTAAAAGTGGGTAACAATATGAACATTTCCGAGTGTTTAGGTGTCAGTGTATATACAGTGCAGGGGGATAATTTAGATGAGTCTAATAGTGATTACGAAGGTCAGTCAGTTAAGTACCATGCGCGATACACGCTTTGGGCGATCATGTCTCCAAAAGAGACATGACTGACTGGGCAGAACATTATCCCGCAGTAGGTTGCCATTGCTTTCTACGGTAGACTGGTTGCCGACCAAGGCTATAGAACCCAATCTGTCCTGTTATTTAACCCATAACTGGAAGGAAGAGACGGATTAATACCTTTCCCAAGGGTATTTGCGCGTAAGTGAATGCGAGGAATTCAACTGGAATTCGAACTCGGTTCCCCGATTTCTTATTCCGAGCCGATATCCACTGCGCCACAACGCACATCTAAAAAATCTCACTTTGATCGTTTTGATAAGAAAAGAACTATCGAATTTGTTGGTGAAAGGCCACAGACTTAATACATATATGCTATAAGAATATATATATATATATATATATATATATATATATATATATATCTTTGTGTGCCCTGTCCCTTCAGGACGTAATCTATCATGGACTTCTACTTAGCCCTGCCCCTTGTCGCTGTTAATATTTTTTTATATTTTTACTCTTGGTATTTCCCCGAAACCCCTGTTCCTCCATCCATTTGCTCAAACCCACCAAGTATGTCTCACTGCTTTACCATGTCTCTCTTTACCTTTATCCGTCCTGTGATATATATATATATATATATATATATATATATATAAGCGTTTCACCCCGAGCAAGGCATGTCACTGCCACTACTGCGCAGGGGGCTACATAGAGTGGAGAAAGGATGAATAAATATAGTAAATGTCAGAGGGTGGGTGATAGGCGGGTAAGGATACCGAGAATGAGGGTTGGGTAAATGAGAGTGTTCTGAGAATAATTGGGAGTTAGTGTGATAGGAGGTGTCTATTGACCCTACATTTAAACACCTGGAGATTGTAGCTGTCGGAAAAGCAGACTTGTGGAAGGGAGTTCCACAGGCGGGAAGCGCGAGAAAAGAAGCTGTTGGAGTAGAATTTACGGTTACATCTTATCTGTTTAACTGTAAAAGGGTGGGACCTAGTTGCTAATCTAGTATCTCGTGTAAATTCCTGCTTAGGCGGCACCAGTGCTCTATGTTCATCGGAGCAGAAGCCATGAAAGTACTTGTAGATGAGGCACAGGGAAGCCACATCACGCCGGTTGGAGAGTGGTTGCAGCCGGTTTGCCAAGTCAGTATCAACCACGTTACAGATCCTCCTTTGTATTTTGTCAAGAAGCCCAAGGAGAGCAGCAGGGGCACCCAACCAGATATGGCAGCAATATCCATGCTAATGGGAGGGAGATGCGATTGTCTATGGTGGTTAGTTGATAACAGGTTCGCTTTGTCGCCCACACCTAGTTTTTGATCGATGCGAGAGTAGATTGTTGTGTCATCGGCGTACATGCCTACTTGGGATCTGATGGCGTCGGGGAGATCATTAATGTACATCAGAAAGAGTGTGGGACCTAGGATAGAACCTTGAGAAACGCCCGCGTTCGTATGGCAGTTTTGGGAGGCATGCCCATTTAATACTACCTTCAATGTGCGGTTAGAGAGGAATGACTGGATGAGGTCAAACAGATGTCCAGTTATCCCGTAGCTCCGCCGTTTGCACAAGAGGCCAGCATGCCAGACCCTGTCGAACGCTTTGGAGATATCCAAGGCAACGAATCGGGCTTTGCCATTCTTGTCAAGTGCCCGGTATATATATTCGGTAATGGTCGTTAGCATATCAGCAGTAGACCTGGTGAAGCGAAACCCGTACTGTTTGTCAGAGAGAAGCCTGTGGGCCGTGAGATGCTGAATCACCTCGGCGCTGACAATAGCTTCGAAAACTTTTCCAAAGATCGGAAGGAGACTAATAGGACGGTAATTGGCGGGGTCTGAGTGTTCGCCAGAATTCTTAAATGTGGGAACTACACAGGAGGAATTCTAACAAGCAGGAAAACAGGAAGCAGATAGGCAGAGGTTATAGAGTTTAGAGAAGACAGAGGAGAGTTCTGGGGCACATTTCTTCAGTACTATGACTGGGATTCCGTCACCGCCGCTCGCTTTGTGTGGGTCAAGTTGTGCAATTATCTTGGCGACCAACGAGGGTGTAATGTGGACGTTATTTAGTTGAGCCTTAGTTATGGGTGGGAAGTCGGGTGTAGGTATTCCTAACGAGTCCAGTGTCGAATTGGTAGAGAATCTACGGTCAAAGCATTCAGCCTTGTCTGCTGGGGAGGTGAGAACTTCAAATTCATTGATTAGTGGGGGTATTGAAGTCTTGCTCTTATTGAGCACGCTTTTGCAGAGTCGCCAGTAATCTTTGGAGCCAAACTTAGAGGATGCTATGCGTTGCCTCATTCTGGTAGCAAACGCTCTCTTAGCTTCGTTCAGTACTTTTTTACACTTATTCCGTGCTGAGGCGAAAAGGCGCCTGTTTTGGTTCGACGAGCAGCTTCGATAGAGCCGGAAGAAATGGTTCCAGTGGGCAATGGCGGCCGAGCAAGCGGGTGAGAACCAGGGGGACGAATTTGATTTTAGCTGGAATTTTCTGGACGGGATAAAAGCATCGATGCCAGCCTTAACCCAAGAGGAGACCTCGGAGGCACAGTCTTCGATAGAAAGATCGAAGACGTTGTTCCAGGGGACGTCGCAGATGAAGTCTCGGAACGAGTCCCAGTCTGCTCTCTGGTAGCAGTATGATATTCTGCTGGTCTGGTTTTCTTGGGTAGAGTTAGCGCGGATTGAGATGTTGACAGAAACTACGGCGTGGTCAGAGTTTCCGAGGGGGCAGAGCTGCCTGGTAGTGCAGGAGTCTGGAATGGAAGTAAAGCAAAGGTCGAGTAAAGAGTCCCTTCCGTTAGGGTTATTAGCGAAACGCGTGGGGAAGTCCACCACTTGCGTTAGAGCTTATCAAAGTGAAAAAATCCCTGAGTAGTGAGACTTCATAAGAGAGCTGTCACGAATAACTCTGCTAATTAACAAATTTCTCCACTTTAATTATATATATATATATATATATATATATACGCGCACAGGCTACTATTAGTAAATTGTCGCAATTTTACATTTTTAATTTTGCACATGCACGTTGTTTTTTGATTTTGACTACTGCATAGTAATGAAGCTTCAGCTGGACACCGTCTATGGGAAAAATCCTCATAATGCAATTCATGCTGCCAAAAATTTAAAACGGAATGGTCGTCGGGTCGGTGTTCTAAAAGTGGGTACCAATACGAACATTTCCGAATGTTTGGGTGTCAACATGAATACAGTGCAGTGGAATGATTTAGATGAGTATAATAGTGATTACGAAGGTAGGACAACTCAAAAACCTCACATTGATTTTTTTAAAAATTTGAACAACATAAGGTACGCAGATGATAGAGTATTGATTGCAGACACGGAAAGGAAACTACAAGACCCCCTATAGAATTTTTGAAATTTGAACAACATAAGGTACGCAGATGATACAGTACTGATTGCAGACACGGAAAGGAAACTACAAGACCCCCTATAGAATGTAGCTGAAGAGAGTGACAAAAAAGAACTAGAGATAAACTGCAAGAATGAATGATCATCAACAAAAAAAGCAGCCCAGTATGCAATATACAGGTGGGGGATACTAGATTCAAGCAGGTGCAAAAATTTAAATACCTAGGAAGTGTTCTAAGAGAAGACGGAAAGTGCGACACAGAGATCCGAAAGAGAACTGGCATGGCTAAGAACGGATTCTAGAAGCTGAGCAGAGTATTAAGAGACAGGAAAATTTCACTAGAAACACAGAAGAAAGTACTGGATTGCTATGTGATGCCACTTCTCCAATATGGCAGTGAACGCTGGAAAATATCATCAAAGATGAAGAAAAACTTGAAGCAACTGAAATGTTGTTCTACAGAAGGATGCTGTGGATATCATGGACAAATAATGAGGTATTCGAAAGGATGGAAACGAAAAGGAAATTAATATTGAGTATCAGAAAGAAACAACTAAAGTTCCTTGGACATGCAATGAGGAAGGATATTTTGGAGAACCTGATACTAACAGGCCAGATAGAGAAAAAAGTGAGAGGGGAAAGCAGCGGATAACGTATTTGAAGGGCCTGAGCAGGTGGATGACAGAACGGGGCTTGCGGGGTGTTACATGAGAAAGTGTGCTAAGAGCCACCAGGGATAGGGAGACGTGTAGAGTCATGATCGCCTACATCCTGAATGGACAAGGCACATAGAAGAAGACAGCGTGGTATGGTAGGGTCATTTGGTCAGCGCTTGTGAGAAAAAGAGCACTTTGACGCAATTCACTCCACCAGAAATTTGGAAACGGCATGCTGTACTGCTTGGCATTCGCGCCGGAAATTCCAGTACGAACATTTCATCGTGTTTGGTTGCCAATCTGAGGACACGGCGATGGAGACCTACATTATGTTCTTTGAGCAGGTAGTGCTGCTTTGGCTCAAGAGACTACTGGAAAATTTTATGTCTGACAACAGAACTCGGCACAATGTCACACAAGCAAGAGAACCCAGTCATTTCTGTCAGTCAGTTTCTTTGACCGATTCAGCCATTACATCAGGCCACCTAATTCCCCAGACTGCTACCCATTGATTATTATGTTTTGAGTGCAGCTGAGCAAGAGACCAAAAAAAGTTCTTAGCACCAAAGATGTCCTAAAGGCAATGATTTGAAAGCATTCACGAAGATTCCGAAGTCATCTGGAGGCTGTGGTTGAAGCCAATGGCGATTTTATTAAATTCATTTATTCTTTAGTATTTCAAGATATTTTTGTTTAATTTTCGTAAATATATCAGTAAAAATAAGACGTCAGTGTTATTTTATTTTTTGCTTAATTTTGACGAAAATCCATCGCATCCTATTTATATTGTTATATCGAGGGAACGATATAAATAACAAGGTAAATTCCACGTGGAAAGATTTACACAACACGTAATGGGTAAACAAATAACAGAGTTTGTTGTACGGAAAAGTACAAGTAACAGGGAGTTCATAAAATGGTAAGTCAAGACGGAATGGGAGCGGAAGTCGAATCGTCTCGTACTTCCTTACTTCGACACTTCTAAATCTCTTCGGCGAATCAACTGTTGGGGGTGATAGGATGTTCCATTATAACAAATAGTTTCGATCTGATCAGGCTATTTAAGAACATAAAGACCTCTGCTGAGCAATTAGAAGAATTTCAGGTTTCAGTAATAATAGTAATATGGATGACCTTCGATAATATTCTCCGTCTTCACTCGCTGAAAACCATATTTAAACATTTGTCTTAGAAGAGGTTGAATACAGCAGAGAGTTAAGATGTTTCTGAAGGAATTTGGCGCCATGAATGATTTTTTTTTAATCATATCACCCCGAGCAAGGCGGTAAAGCCACTGATGTGCAAGGGGCTACATAGGAGTGAAAAGATTGGAAAAGAGAAAGCCGGAAACCACATCCTAAACAGGAAACAATGGATGAGCCTCTTCACATTTTCAATAGACGTGGGTGGAGTGTGAACTGGGCGACAGTTTAGTCTATCTACTCCAATTGAAAAAAAAGTGAGAAGATTGGAAAAGAGAAAACCGGAAACCGTATCCTTAACAGGAAACAATGGATGAGCCTCTTCACCTGTTCAATAGACGTGGGTGGAGTGTGAACCGGGCGAATAGTGTTATATCGCGGGTACGATATAAATAACAAGGTAAATTCCAAGTGGAAAGATTTACAAAACACAGAAAGGGTAAACAAATAACAGAGTTTATTGTACGGAAGAGTGCAAGTAACAGGGAGTTCATAAAATGGTATGTCAAGACGGAATGGGAGCGGAAGTCGAATCGTTTCGTACTACTTTACTTCGACACTTCTGAATCTATTCGGCGAATCAACTGTAGGATAGGATAGGATGTTCCATTACAACATACGTATATTAGGTCATCATCGGGGTAGGTAGAGACAATTGGTGAGTTTCTCAGGACTAATAAGTGCTGTGACGTAAGCTCGGTGTAACTTGTGAGTATCTCTTCATTTTAATTGTTATATTTTTTATATATGGGTAGAGGAAATGGGTAGGAAATGGATAGAAAGTTTTAATACCTCCAAAACAAAACTGCTTTCCTTTATTCATCAAATAGAAACTTTCATAACCGTCATCAGAATAGATGTCCCTAGTCTCCTGGAGATCGACAAACTATGCCTCCTTGGCCTCACTCTCTCAACTGATCTGAAGAGTAACGACAACATCGAATGTGTAGTTGTATCTACTGATAGGAAACTTGGGTTACTTTGTTCGGTCAGGAAATTTTTCTCGTCAGAATATATCTTGGGCATTTATACATAGTGACGTAAATTAATTAATATACATATGAGGATGGTGTAAATATGTATAGTAATATTATTTAGCTGTTCATAAAACAGCGCTCAGTGTATGAACACAGCTCTATGATATATATATATATTAATAAATATACATATTTTCCTACGTCTATGGCACAACTCGGAGTTTCGTGCGTTATGCAATCATCAGGTGCATATTTCAAACTGACAGTTTAATAGATTTAAATTAAGTTCACTCAATATTCATGGGAATTAAATCTTATAAAGTTACGTTACTGTATTTTTAATAACAAAACTTAAATATTCTACGGTTACATGTAGATAAAAATTTTAAATTTAAATTTAATACTTAAAAAACAAATAAAACGTAAATGTAGGATAATATGCATATTTATTAATATATATATATATATATATATATATATATATATATATATATTATATTATATGCAAATAAATGCAAAACAGACTTTATTATATTTGTCTATATTATAGAGATGAGGTAGTATTTACAGTATTTACATTGTTTACATTATTGCAGTAATTGTAATAAAATGTTCGGTTCGAAATTCCTAGCACCTGAAGACGGCAGGAGCGCACAACGCCCGAAACGTCGTACAAATTGCAACAAAGACAAGACAATGGTCTTTATTATACTATAGAGGATATATATATATATATACATATATATATATATATATATAAGGAGCAAACACGCGGCAAGAGCTTCTATAACTGGTAGTAAGGTTTAATTACTGGTAGTAAAGAGAATGGACTGAGCTGATGCTGCCTCTCTATTGTTCCTCTCTCTATCAGCGTGAGCGCGACAAAAGGGATATATACATTTACATGCACATCGATCTTTCCCAAGTTGAGAGGATTTAAGATTAAAATAAGAGAAATCACCAAAAATTGATTGACAGTTGAATAGCTAAAAGCCTTATAAAAGATTGAACAGTAGCAATTTTGCTATTCACTTGTGCTTGATAGAAAACAGATTCCCGCGTAGCATAGCTAGCTGCCTCATACGGGATAAAGAAATCAGTTACACTACGTTGAAACACCTGTTTCCGTACGATTAACGAAGTCGCATAAATAACAGAAAAATACTATAAAATAGAGAAGTCTCTAAGATATATTAAATCAAATATAATATGAAGAAAAAGCATGAAATTTAGGCAGGCGGCTTGTCTTATGGCGGGGCTCGTTACGTGTTACCTCCGCTACCTTTGGTCGATAATCGAACTTAAAGATTTTCCTTTCTAATCATTTCACCCCCAAGCAATGAATTTTCTGAGACTTTGAAACTTTCAAAGTTTTACGTTAAAAACTAGCTTTTTCTTGATTTCGGTGTTGTTTTTAAACATATTTGTAAAAGTTTTTCAGCTTCCGTAAAGTATCGAAAACCCCAAAAATTGTTTAAAATCTAAGTGTTTTTCATTGATACCAAATGTTTTCATCACGTTATAATAATTTACATCAATTTATCTTAAGGATAAATTAATTTTCTGAAAGTTTGAAAGTTTTAAAATGTTCGATAAAAACTAGAGTATTTTGTTGATATTTGAACTATTTACTTGTGCTTCATACAAACAGATCCCCATGTAGCATGGCTAGCTGTTTCATACGGGATAAAGAAATAATCATTTACACTCTAAAAGAAAAAATGGAATGGAATTAAAAAAATACTTTTTTTTCAATATTCTTTTGTCTACCTGATTTTTTTTTTATCTGCTCGCCTCTATTACAAATCTTGCAGGATTTACACTACGTTGAAACACCTGTTTCCGTACGATTAACGAAGTCGCATAAATATCAGAAAAATACTATAAAATAGAGAAGTCTCTAAGATATATTAAATCAAATATAATATGAAGAAAGAGCATGATATTTAGGCTGGCGGCTTATCTTATGGCGGGGCTCGTTACGTGTTACCCTCCGCTACCTTTGGTAGATAATCGAGCTTAAAGATTTTCCTTTCTAATCATTTCAACCCAAGTAAGGCATTAATGTTACTAAGACACCAGTTGGCTTACTGAAGTTGGAAGAGAATGAGAAGACTTTAGTGAGGTGAAAGACTCATAAAAAAATAATCAGGAAGAATAAAAATGGCGAGTTGTGTTGAAGTTAAACGTTTGAAAGTCGTAGGTAACAAGGAAGTAATTAATATAATTCCACGAAGACGAATAGCTAGAGAAGAAACTATTAGAATAGAACCTGCGGTTACATCTATCTATTTCATTAGTAAAACGAAGAAACAAGTTGTCAGACTAGAAGAAATTCATGCTGGTGGTACCAAGCAGCAGAGCTTATTAAAATAATTGTCATTAAAATATTTAAATTCGACAAGGTGAATCCATCCTCACGGTTTGGGGAATGTGACTAAAGTCAAGATGCCAGGTTAGGACCTATAATATTATAGACTCTTCTGTGGATTTTGTCGGTATTCTTGGGATAAATTACAGCAGCTTCAGAACAGTTTTTTCATTGTTTCATCCCAAGCAAGGCGGTAACGCCACTGATGCGCAGCGGGCTACACAAGAGAAAAAGATTAGATAGGAGGAGAGTAAAGAGAAAGACGAACTATTTACAGTGGCTCTCAGAGAAGGGAGCAAGAGAAGGATGGGAATACAGGCGTAATGACAGTTGCAAAGGTAGAAAGAAAGGAAAATATATACAGGGTGATGTAGAAAGAAATGATGTCAATTGGTTAAGCGATGGGTATTGACATTGCATTTAAATTCCTGCATGTTGCAGCCACCAGGAAAGCAAGAATATGGAAGATAATTCCATAGGCTGGAAGTGCAAGAAAGGAAGCTGATGGAGTAAAATTGTTGGCTGCATTTAGTTGATCTAACTGTGCATGTGTGGGACATTGTTACCAATCTGGTTGCACGAGTAAACTTATGTGGCTGTGGCACCAGTGACTTAAGTTCGTCGGAGCAGAAGCCATGAAAATATTTATAGAATAAACAGAGGGAAGCCACATTTGGTCGGTGAGAAAGTGGCTGGAGTCGAGCCGCCATATCGGTACCTATCACATTATTGATTCTTCTTGAAAAAAAAGCTGGAACATTATGTTGATGCGGCCTACATATCTACTCAAATCTGTATGAATTACGGCTACATCACATTGAAACACAGGCTCCCATACGATCATCGAAGTTAAGCAACATCGTGCCGGATCAGTACCTACAGATTCTAGTCTGATCCGTTATATTCACTTATGCACAGATACCTTTATAAATACACGTAGTTTCTCTTCCTGCTATGGATTAATTAATAGGAAAATGTACAGAAAAAATGGTGACTTACCCCTAAGACCAGAATTCCTAAGTTTCGGATGGTGTTTGTTTTTAATCAGAAGAATAAAATCTTAAAAAAAAAAAAAAAAGGAAAAGAAAAATGCTTCACTACATCAGCGAGTTCATGTAAATTGACTTCAGTTTGACAATCGTAGTGTAAGTTTCATCGAGTGGAATGGATTGCATCGAAAACTATGCTAATTTATTTCAATGTTCCACAAATCGAAAAACTGGAAAAGGGTCCATTAAACTGTTATAAAAGCAATTGATATTTGCCACAAAAACAGATTTTTGCTACGATACTGCATCTGCGTATATGGAAATCTAGACTTTGGGGACTTTTATTATACAACTTGTACCACGGAACATTTGTTATTCCTAAAAATAAAATAAAATTACGTATATAATATTTAAATTTTAGCATTAAATAACCCGTAGAGGTTGATATGTCGCCAAACAAAACCAAACAGCCATCTGTTACTTACTACGTACCTCAAATAATCATTCCGTTTTGATTGCTAGAAAAAGAGGAAATATGATAAATATCAGAGACGCGTTTTGGTTTTGGTTTTGTTGCGAACAAACAAACATGATAATAAAAATAATAAAAGAAAGAAAGAAAGACAAGAGAGTGGTGGCGATAACGCATTCTTGTTTTTAACGTCTGTTTCAGTGAATTTGAAAACCTTGTCATTAACCTCTAAAAATAATGACTTACAGTCATTCTTAGGATTGTCATTGTAATATTGTGATGAAGATATTAATGTCAAATACTTAAAACATATTATGTTGTCACACATGCAATAATGGATTTTAAGTATATTACTAGTCCGGTTTTCTAACGAAGTAACCTTGATAGTATATATAAAAAAAGTTAACTTGTTCCTGCCTCTTTTTTTTTCCAGATAAATTTTCTTTCAGTATATTGTTATTGACAAGCCCCATGAAAAGGATTAAACAATGTCGATTCATCTTATTGTATGAGTACAAACTAGGAAAACGAAGCATTTTTGCATCGAACCATTACATGTGATGAGAAATGGATATTCATTGACTAACAGTGGTTAGATGCAAATGAATCACAAAAAAAAAAAAAAAAAAAAAATCCAGATTTTCCACTACACCTTGATAGTTAATTTTTACGTTATGGTGATCTTTCAGAGTCTTTAATCAATGTTCATTCTTGCTTGAAAGAAAAACAATAACGGCAACCTCGTATTGTAGCACACGCACATAGATATATGCATTTCTATCAACTTGCTATATATTCCAAAACTTAGTTCTACCAAATGTGTGTTTGCAAATCTTGTATATGTAATATATATATATACAATGTATGTAGGCTGGATTTGGTTTCAGATAACCCGTGTGGCTAATATGCCATAAAATCTAAAGGCCAAATTAAATATATATATTTTTATAAAATATTTTATTAATTTAAAATGTGTTAAATATTTAAATATGTTAAATGTATGAATTTGTTTAAATGTATAAGTCTGTTATATATATTAATTTGTTAAATATATAAACTTCTTGAAATTGTTCTTAACTTTTTGTTCGATTTTTAATAATTCGATTCGGCGTTAAATGATCCAAGATGGGTTGATATGCCGTAAAACAAAACAACCAACCAACATCCTAGACTTGTGAATAGGAATTTTACAACGCCCAGCTTCATGCTTCTTAATCAACTGTTCAAAAGCTGAATTATGAAATTTTTCCCCATCCTCCATATTTACTGATGTAGGGGCCTTGGTTAGGGGCCTTGGTTAGGGGCCTTGTGTCAGACACAACCGAAGTCTCCAAAATTTAGAATCTCACAAAGTTGAATAAATGGTTGGAAAAATGAAAGTATTTTGTTTGTGAAATAAATGTAATTTTATTAAGAGAACAAAATAACAAATTTGTAAGAAGTAAAATAAAATGTTCATAGAAAAAATGCATGTAGTTAATTGTTCAAAGGGAAATGTAAGTATTTAAATGTCCCACAGAAATTGAGATTTCATAGTTGATAGTAGCAGAATGTGTGTATGTAAAAATATTAAAAAGTCTTCTTCTTCTTCTATGTACCCTGTCCCTTCAGGACGTAGGCTATCATGGCCCTCCAAGTCTCCCTATCCTTTGTGGCCCTTAGTATGTTTGTTCCTGTTACTCCTCGCAACCCCCGTTCCGTCATCCACCCGACCAGGCCCTGCAAATATGTTATCCGCTGCCTTCCTCTGTCTCTCTTTTCCTCTACCTGACCAGTCAGTATCAGGTTCTCCAAGCTCTCCTTCCTCACTGCGTGTCCCAGGAACTTCAGTTGTCTCTTCCTGATGCTCGGTATTAATTTCCTTTTGGTTGCCATTCTTTCCAACACCTCATCGTTGCTTGCCGGCTCAGTCCACGATATCCGCAGCATCCTTCTGTAGAACCACATTTCCGCTGCTTCCAGTTTTGTCCTCATTTTCGATGATATTGCCCAGCACTCACTGCCGTATTGAAGAACTGACATCACATAGCAATCCAGCACTCTTTTCTTTGCTTCTAGTGAAATTTTCCTGTGTGTTAGTACTTTGCTCAGCTTCTGGAACGCGTCCTTTGCCATGCCAATTCGCCTTCTGATCTCTGTGTCGCACTTTCCATCTCCTGTTAGAACACTTCCTAGATATTTAAATTTTTGCACCTGCTTCATTCTGGTATCCCCCACCTGTATTTGTTATTTTTTGTCACTCTCCACCGCTACCTTCTGTAGGAGGTCCTGCAGTTTCCTTTCCGTGTCTGCAAAAGTCTACTTCACTAATAAAGTCTGTGTTCCTTTCCTTTTTAAGGTAGGTTGTCGACAGGGTGAGAAAGAAGGTGAAACAAATTGAGAAATTGTACTGAGTGGTCATTAGTTTTACTAATCAATTGAAGATGTTTTGTTGTTAATGTTGTTGTTTTCTTTGGCGGCGTGGAGTGAAAACAAAGAAAGGAAAATTGAAAGAAGAGGTAGAATGAATGTATATTGGCGAGACATGACCTCGGCTTGAAGTTTCTTCCTTACATTGTGACGAAATGCTCTAAGATATCGATCCCATTCTGACTGTTTTTGACCGGTCACGGAACGTGGTTTAAATAGTGGATTTTAGTCATGTGACTGGCTCCAGCAGGCGTTTTCATTCTTTAGGTGTGAAAAAAAAAAAAAAAAAATTGACTGGCGTCATAGGTTAATTTGCTATTTCCTATCCAATCAGCATCCAGAATTTTACTTTTCACACTGACTTGTGAAATTTGCCTTGGTCTGAGTTTTTCCAAAATATTTTTAGTCGTTTGGATCCAATTTTGCGGGTTGTTTCAATTTTACATTTTTCGTTTGCGTTAATTGTTAGATGATATAGGATTTGTATCTTATACTGATTATCACTTATTTAAGTATTTTGAGATGCTCATACGCAATAAAACATTCTCCAGCGAAGCATTTAAATTATTTACCACATCAACGGATGAACATTTTTTTAAAAGATGGCATCAAGAAGTTGTTGGTCCATTGGAAAACAGTCATTCATCAACATGGCACCTATTTTAAACTAAATAAATTAGTTATTTAAAAATTCAGAAGCGTTTTATTCATTTCCCGTAAATTGAGTCATTTCATGTGTTACAACATAATAAAATAGGAGGATTTCCATAGGTATTTCATAATCGAAGATCAATCGTCAACTTAAGAATTATAATTTATCAGGAAATTTAAATAGGAAAACCATACAATTTCCACGCAAATCGCTAGTAATAATCCTTGTTAATTATCACAGAAAATCAATGTGATTTTTCACTACATTTGCTTGCCCCGCTCAGAAAGTGAGTCACTGATTTTAATAAATGAACATTTGGAGGTACAAAAATTAATAATAATGAATAATAATGAATAATATAATCTTGCTTCTTGACCTTTCATTTCATGAATGTAAGATGGTGTTTTTGTGACGTATTCGTCATCAAAAAAAAAAAAAACAAAAAGTAAAAGAAAATAAGGCAGACCTGAAGCAGACTACCACCATTACTTTTTTCAGCGCAGTCCTGTCGACTGTTACTTAAACTTTCCGATCATAAAAAAAAAAAAAAAAAATGAAAAATTACAATATTTAAACAAATTTGGGGTGGGAGCAGTTTCTCATCCAATGTTAAAGTAAATCGATCCTCCATTTTCAATCCACTATAATATTGTATGAGAAACTGGTCCCCGCCCCCTAAAATTGTTTACATATTGAAATTTTTGAAAGTTTGTTTTTGTCATTCGTAAAGTTTAAGGCGTAAAAGATAATATTGCATTGAAAAAAGTCCAAAAAATTTGATAATGAACACATTTACAGGTGGCGGTAATGTCGTACCGGCGACTGGCTTCAAAATGGAGGCTCGATTTACTATAACGTTGTATGAGAAACTGATCCCCACCTACCCAGAAAATGTTTAAATATTGAAATTTTTCAATTTTTTTTTCAATCGTAAAGCTAAGGGGGTAATCGATAGGACTGCGCTGAAAAAAAAAAATGAAAAACCACGAAATTAAACGTGGTGGTAGTCTGCTTCAGGTCCGCCGAATATAAAAATAAAAATATATCAAGGCCTTTTTTGGGAGTAAATTTTTATTTTCTATTCTTTCTGCCAATTAACCAATCAATGTGCTTTCTTATAACGAATGTGCACGTCAGTCAGTCAGTTAAGTGCAACACGTGATAAACGCTTGGTAGATCATGTCTCGAAACAAGAAAATTATACCGTAGTAGGTTGCCATTACTTTCTACGGTAGACTGGTAGCTAGCCAAGGCTATAGAATACAATCTGTTCTGTTATTTAACCCATAATTGAAGGTAAGAGACGGATTAATATCTTTACTAAGGGAATTTGCGCGTAATGTGGATGAAAGGAACTCTACTGGAATTCGAACTCGGCTCCCCGATTTCTAGTTCCGAGCCGATATCCACTGCATCACATAGCGATTATCAGGACCGAAAGTCGAATCGACACGATGAGTACCTGGTTAAGCGCGTAACAGTACAGTTGCCCACATCGAGTCATAATAATTCATGAAATGTCGAGTATTCTAAATAAACGAATAAAAATACTAAGAGAAAAAAAAATAAGTGAACAAAAAAAATATGGAAGATTAACAAGACTAGAATTTGATGGAAGAAGCTTCGAATTATAAATATTAACCCGAGCTTACAAAAGAGCAGGCATTACGATTATTTGAGTCCAAAATAGATGAGGTAGGATATGATAAATTTTTATTACATTCAGCACGAACGAATTTCCTCGCACCAAAGTTCACAACACGGAAGAAATGTAGTAGCAAGATTCATCTGTTTACCAAAACTCTGCAGAGCCTAGTAACTGCTTATTTTACGGGCTATCTTCGAAAAGAGCATTGAAAAAGACGAAAAATGTAGACATATGTTTAGCTTGAAAAAGAGAAAAAAGTAAACATTTCGTTTGCACGAGAGTCAAGAAAGTTGACATAGATTTGTCTTGAATAGATTTTAAAAAGTAGACATTTTTTGGCTTGAATTTTAGTAAAAAAAGTAGACAGGTTTCGTTTGCATGAGTGTCTAGGCATAAGTTTGTCTTGAACTACAGTAAAAAAGGAAACAGGTTTCGTTTGCAAGACAGTAAAAAATTTAACATAGATTTGGTTTGTATAGCGTGAAAAAGTAGATTGGTTTCTTTTGCACGAGAGTCAAAAAGACGACATAGATTTGGCTTCTATAGAGTTAAAAGTAGACTGGTTTCTTTTGCATGAGAGTCAAAAAGTCGACATAGATTTGGCTTGAACTAGAGTGAACATTTAGACAGTTTTCATTTGTACGAGAATAAAAATAAAGTAGACATTAGTTTGGTTTGCAGTAGAGACAAAAAAGGGAGAAATATATTTTATCTCAGAATCTAATCATGATACTTTTTGAAATGACGTAGGATTTCCTAATAAAGAGTGTCTTTGTGCCAATTTAAATATTTCCAAAACAAATCTTTTCTAATTTGTCCACCATAAACAAACTGTCTTGCACCTCATCAGCATGACTGATGCTTGATACTTGGAGAGCAAAACACGACGACTCCTTGGCTTCACTTTTTCAACCGACCCGAAGTGGAACGGCTACATCGAATAGATAGGTGCATATACTGTTAAGAAAGCTGGCTCACTGTCTCGTGCCTGAAAGTTTTTCTCGTCTTAGTCCATCTTGTCCATTTAAAAACCTATCATTTGTAAGTTCATTGAATACTGTTGCCATTTCTGATCGGAGGTTCTTCACAAAATCCAAAGAAAGAATGTACAATGTAATCGATCCTGACATTGCTTTCCGATTTCTATCACCTTTTCACCGACGTGATAGAAAAATAGATTATATTGAACATAAAAACACAAACTTGAACGCAGGTTAGTAATCCAAGAATACGATTAATAAAGAATATATATATAAGTCTTGAAGTAAAGTCTTGTTGAAATAGTATATCCGTGTAATTATTCTGGCTGAGTGGTGCTCAGAGGTATTATGCCTACTGACGCGGTATTCTCTGTGTATCTTCGGTATCGTTCGGTAACTTACGAATCAGTCCCGATGTCTCTAACGGATCTCTTTGGTACTCTCTATGGCAGGAATATATGTATACTCACGTCGAGTCCGTTATCATAGAAAAAGGGGAGATCCCACAACACTTATCTACAAATATTTTCTCTCCAACTGCTCCGATGTGCTTTTCTTCTTGGCTCCCCGACCACATGAATCTAATCGTGTTACTAGACTGGCATTTAGGTCCCACTATTTTACCTTAAAAGTAGTTAAATGTAACCGAGACTTCTACTCGGATAGTTTCTTTTTTCGAATTTTCCATCTGTGGAATTAATTTTTGTTCATTTGCTTCCCTACAATCTTGAAAATTTTAAATGCAACGTCAACTGCTATCTTCTATATTCTTGAATCCTGGTAATCGCTTTATTCTTTTTTCAATACCTCCTGTACCCAGTCATTTTTTATTGGAGAAAAAAAACTTATGCTTAGCATCAAGAAGAGGCAGCTGAGGTTTCTGAGACACTTAATGAGGACGGGGGGTGGCTTGTAGAATCTAATACAAACATGAGGTTAAGAGATACAAGGAAAAGCAGCCCGAGACGTACTTGATTAGCTTGAGTAAGTGGATAGAGAAACGGGGTTTCGGAGAGATAGCAAGAGAAAAAAATTAAGAGCAACAAGGGAGAGGGACAAGTGTAAGTCCATGATCGTCTACGTCCTGAAAGGACATGGCACATAAAGAAGAAGAAGAAGAAAAAGAAGAAGAAAAATCCCTTCGCACTAGTGATTGGGGTGAAGTGATTACAAAAGAAAAATCTTAATTTATTTATAAATGGAATTTTGTGTGTGTGTGTGTCTGTGTGTGTGTGTCTGTGTGCGTATGTGTGTCCGTTACCTATAGACTCTGAAACGGCTGAACCGATTTTCTTGAAAATTTACACAGTTGTACTATAAGCGTCTGCCAGTGTTCTTAGCTAGGCTTTGTATCGAGGTACACCCGATAAATATCGAAAATCTATAATATAGAAGGAGTGATCCGATTTTAATCAAATTTGATACACTCATAGACAAAGACATAAGACACGATATTCAGAAGTTTTAAGGTTGCAGTTCTCACAATAGTGCAGAAAATCGATGATTATATATATATATATATATATATATATATATAAAAGGCAAGATGTTTGTGTGTGTGTCTGTTTATCTGTCTGTATGCCCTTTATACAAATCTACAAATTTATCCGATTCTCACCAAACTTCACACAAATATACTTTAGGCTGAGTATGAGCTCCAGGACCATGGATTAGTTTTAAAGTTTTCATTACACCCGAGCAATGCCGGGCTATACTGCTAGTTACTATATAAGTGAGAGCTAGCAGTCGAGTGTTCATTTCGCGCCAAAGATGTTCGTAGCGACCAGAGAGAGCTATGTCTGTTCCGCTATACAAGCTGGAAGAATCTGTGACACACGGCTCGAATGTTCTATACTTGCTATCAATTATTCCCATTGCCACAAGAATAATAATAGAAATCAACCAGAGTGCTTGTAACCGTTGGCAACCTTGATTTCATTAAACTGTTGACAGTTTTTACAACACCGTCTATTCCTTTTTTTCCTTAGCATTTCTACCTTTCGAGAAAATCATCATATCAGGAAAACCGCGTCTCGCTAGAGTGAACAGAAGAAATGCTTCGATAATCTCATCCTGGCGGGTAGACAGCATTAAACAACCAGACTGCCGCATCCGGTAACTAGCGACAGGTGAAAATAGTAAGTTAAAGAAAAATCTATTTTGTTTTTTAGCAGTATGGACAAATAGTAACCTTCAGGAGAGTGACTCCAAGCGCTTTTTTGGGGGGATAACGTTTTCCGTAGACATAAAATAGAAATATTATACTGATTGAATTGCTGGCTTTGCAGTTAAATCAGCACACCGAGTTGTGTGTAAACATTTTATTTTGCTAGAATATTTCTTATCTAAAGTTATTTATAAATGGAACTTTGTGTGTGTGTGTATGTGTGTGTGTGTGCGTCCGTTACCTATAGACTCCGAAACGTCTGAACAGATTTTCTTGAAATTTTACACAGTTGTACTAGAAGCGTCTGCTAGTGTTCTTAGCTAGGTTTTGTGCCGAGGTACTCCCGATAAATATCGAAAATCGATAATCGAAAAAATCAGGTTATGGAAGGAGTGGTCCGATTTTAATCAAATTTGATACACTCATAGACAAAGATATAAGAAACGATATTCAGAAGTTTCAAGGTTGCAGTTCTTACAATAGTGTAGAAAATCGGTAAAATATATTTATAAAAGGCAAGATGTTTTTGTGTGTTTATCTTTTTTTTCTGCCTGTATGTCTGTATTTTTTTCAGCCATTTTATTTTAGTTTTTGTTTCGGGTTTGGCTCTAAGTAGTTATAATTGTAGTTCTTAGTCTCAGCCATGATACCATTTACTCAGAGGACTTAATTAGTTTTCAAAATTCAGTTTACGACGAAAACAACTTATTTGATATCGATACCAGGAAATCAAAATTTGACTTACATCCATTCATTTTTCTTTCAGTCTACGGTTTCACTTTAACTGGAAACAACTATTGCTTTTTAGTCTTTCGTGCCAGCGTTCAAAGAGTCTGAGCTCCAGGACCATGGTTTAGTTTTAAAGCTTTCATTACACCTGAGCAACGCCGGGCTATATATATATATATATATATATATATATATATATATATATATACATACATACACTCGGTGCGATTGGTAAATTGTCGCAATTATTTTATTATTTCAAATATTTCGTTAGACTGAGTCTGAGTTCCAGGACCATGGATTAGTTTTAAAGCTTTCATTACACCTGAGCAACGCCGGGCTATATATATATATATATATATATATATATATGTATACACACACACTCGGTGCGATTGGTAAATTGTCGCAATTATTTTATTATTTCAAATATTTCGTTAGACTGAGTCTGAGTTCCAGGAACATGGATTAGTTTTAAAGCTTTCATTACACCCGAGCAACGCCGGGTTATGCTGCTAGTATAGCTATAAGTCGATCACTCGTCCATGCTTCGAATATTGATTTCAGATCTGACCTAGAGCTTCTGCTATGTTTTTTATTATTTATAATCATGTCACCCCAAGAAAGACATTTTACTGGGGGTTACATAGGAGGAATGTTATGAGAAGGAATGGGAGGTCGTAGTGTGTGTCAGGAAGAGAGTAGGAGAAGGAAGAGAATACTGATGAGAGTGGGGTAGATGAAGAAAAAGCATGAGAGAGAGGATGCGAGTTAGTGAGACAGGAGATGACTATTGACTCTACATTTAAATTCTTGGAGATTATAGCTGCCCGGAAAGCAATTATGCGGAAGGCAATTCAACAGACGGGAAGTGCGAGAAAAGAAGCTGGTGGAGTAGAATTTGCGTTTACAATTTATTGGTTTCACAGTACAAGGGTGGGACCTAGTTGCTAATCTTGTGGCTCGAGGAAATTCATATATAGTGGGTAACAATGAGTTCATTGAAGCAGAAGCCGTGAAAGTATTTGTAGAAGAGAAACAGGGAAGCCACATTGAGCCGTTGAGAAAGTGACTGTATCCTAGCTGCCAAGTCGGGATTGGCACATTACCGATTGTCCTTTATATTTGGTCGAGGACACGTACGTGGATAGCAGGAGCACCCGACCAGATAGATTCTTGCAAAAAATACGAAGAATCTGCAATGATATCGAGTCTGACCTATCATCTCTGCTTCGATTATTTTACCTGCAAACAAAACATAAGTTCTTTGTGTCGTATTTATAAATATTTTCATTGTAATTGTTCTTATTTTGTACTTGGACGCTAATTTTTATAGCTGAATCTTCTTGGCGGCTGTTTCTCTTTGGTACTTGTAATTCAAACGCGATACCAAGAGGAAACATGTTTAGAGCGACAAAAGATAGGAGCAAGTGGAAGTCCATGATCGTCTACGTCCTGAAAGAACACGACATAAAAAGAAGAAAAAAAAAGGAGCAAGTGGAAGTCCATGTGCATTGTGGCGCAGTGGTTATCGACACGGAAACAGAAATCGGAAAGCAGAGTTCGAATTCCACTTGAATTTCTTGCATTCACTTACGCGAAAATACCCTTGGTAAAGATATTAATCCGTCTATTATTCATTCTACTTTGTGTTAAATAGCAGGACAGATTGGGTTCTATAGCCTTGTTTGGCAACCAGTCTATCACAAAAAGTAATGGCAACCTACTGAGGGAAAATATTTTGCCCACTCAGTTATGTCTCTTTCGAGACATGATCGCCTAAGTGTGTATCATGTACGGCACGTAATCGACTGATTAGAGTGGCTGCGAGTTTTCATCATTTTACAGTCGAAATGACTAGATATAACCGCAAGTTCTATCTTAAGAGATTCTTCTCTCGCGCTTCACGCTTGTAGAAAAATCTACCAACCTTTTGCTTTTCACTCAACTATGGTCTTCAACCAACATGTAAAATAGTTAGCAGAACATGAATTAGAAGAGAGAGAGAGAGAGAGAGAGAGAGAGAGAGAGAGAGAGAGAGAGAGAGAGAGAGCAGGGAGGGAGGGAATGAGAGAAAAGCAAAACGACAAAATTTACTAAGAGCTACAAAATGCGGGATGTTGGAGAGAGCCATAGTCACCTGAGCTCAGGAGAAACACGACACCTAAAAGAAGAATAAGAGATTGGTCTAAGATTTACGTCGACTAAGCAAAAATAGCTTATGGTCAACTGTTCTCGTCCGATTCTGGAAGTTAAGCCATATCGATCTTTATAGGTACCTAGGTGGGTGACCGCTAAGGAATAACAGGTGCTATAAGCCCCCTGCCAACAGACAACAGGCTAGTTCAGTAGGATAATGGATCATTTCTTTCCATGAATAGCATGGGAAAGATCTGGGTGAAATCCAACTTTCAACATAGAAATCACAGAATAAAAAAATGATCTCATAAACTTTTTCTCTTTCCACAATAACGAAATAAAATCTAGAAAGAATAATAGGTTTCCATTTAAGAGCAATAAAGGACTCGGCAGGTAAATCGTAATAATACACTTGTCTTCATCAGGTGTAAGATGCAATCAGAATTTATATTCTTTAATATTTGCATGATAAAGAAAAATACCGGAAAATATTCCCTTAATGTGCTAATTATTTCATATATAATGCTAAGAAGAAAACTTACAAAATCTACAGAAATCAATAAAGAAAACAACAGCTGATGTAACCTGCAGGAGTGCAACACTGTCCCCTTTTATGCGATCACGTTTTGAATTATGGCAACTATATTGAACCAACTGATACTTCTACTGCTAGGAAAACCTGCCGAGAATTGTTTTCTCTCTCGTCAGAATATAACTTATGCATTTATAATTCTACCATTCGTCTGTGTATTGAATATTGCTGCAATATCTGGTCAGGTGCTCCTACAATATATGTAAAAAATTCAAAGATGGATCTGCAATTTAATTGATTTAGTCCCTCGCTCACAGACGTGACTTGGCTTCGGTCTGTCTCTTCTACAAACACTTTAATGACAATTGTTCTGATGAGATTTATTTTACCTTGGTGCCTCGACTGCATGCATTTAAGCTTGATACTTGAGTCATGCGTAGGTGCATGTCTATTGCACAAAATGCCAGAGACTTATCGCACACGCTGCTAGAACACTATTATCATCGAAAAAAAAAACTAATCACAAATTGAGAAAGAGCCTCTAGGGATCATATTTTCTGTAATCAGATTTCACAGACACATTTATGGAAGACATTTCACTCTGCAGACTGATCCTAAACCGTTGTTGACAATCTTCAGTTCGAAGAAAGGCTTACCAACATACACAGCAAACTGGCTGTTACGATGTGGAACCATATTACTTAATTACGACTTCAAATTGGAATACCTGCCTTCCAATAAAATTGGACACGCAGACGGGTTATCAAGATTAGTGCCAAAGAATAATGAACCGCTGGAAAATTCAGTAATAGCTGCACTACAATCAGAAGGCGAAATGAGAACAGCACTGGGAAACACAGTACGAGAGCTGCCAGTGACGTTACTAAAAATTAGGAACGAGGCGGAAAGGGACGACTTCATTAAAAGTACGAGAAAAAATACAAGAAAGAGACAAAAGTCTCTCCGACAGTTTTTCGCTTTGCGACAACGTACTAATGTATAATGAGAGAGCCGTAATACCTAAGACACTACAAAAAAGGATACTAAAGGATTTCCATATGGGACATCATGGAAAAAATCGTATGAAAGCTTTAATGAGAAGCTACGTTTATTGGAAGAACATGGATGAAGACATCATAAAAATGGTAGAAAAATGTAAGAGTTGCGCTCTAGCTGCCAGGGAACCCTCGGTGATACAAAAACCATGGCCGAAAACGGATCGACCATGGTTGAGGATCCACGTAGATTATGCGGGACCTATAGACGGATTTTATTATCTAATCACAGTAGAAAGCTACAGCAAGTGGCCGGAAGTTTTCCGCTACAAGAATCCAACGACAGAAAACACTATGAACTGCCTACATGAACTATTCGCAAGGTTCGGGGTAGTGGATTGTCTGATAACAGACAAAGCTACGTTTATTGGAAGAACAAGGACGAAGATACAATGACACGCATAAGTATTGAATACATGTTTTTTCTGTTACAACTCTAGTTTATGTTCGCCATTTTGCCTGATATTTGTAAGTAATATCTCGTAAAGTTGTTTTAGTTGTATGTGGAAGGAAAATTAAAAACTCATGGTTGAATCCATTTTTCTGTCAAAGTTCTAAATTACCCTATGCAAAAGTATTGGATACAAGACACTTTTTTCAAGTTTCCAATCGAAACTTTGCATTTTAAAAGACTTTAAATCAAATTTTTGATAGTAATGGAATGTTATCTCTGACCAATCAGAGAAGCACGCAATTTCTTACAAGGTAGTGCTATTAATCATCTGACTCTTTGAAGTGCATTCTGCAATTCAAGGATTAAAATAGCAAAATCTAAATAATTATCCAGAGATACGCAAGATGGAATCATTGAACGTAACAAAGGAGGACAAGGTTACCGAAAAATTAGTAAAGAAATGAATCTAGCACTAAGTACAGTAGGAAATATCATCAGAAAGTATAAGAAGTATGGCGACGGTACAGCAAACCTTACAAGAAATGGAAGACCGAGAAAAATAAACGAGAGGACTTCAAGGTGGACCAGCAGAAATGTGCCCAAAAAATAAAACCCTTCATTTACTTGTTCTTAAATTAAAACTGATTTTGAGGGTGCTGGAATTAATGTAAGTAAGGATACCATAAGCAGAGCTCTATATCATACAGGTTTTCATTCAAGATCACCAAGCAAAGTGCCTTTACTGAAATCCAAACATGTCAAAGACCGATTAAAGTTTGTCGAAACTTATGAAAAGAAAGGTATGCAGTTTTAGGAAAAGGTAATTTGGTCGGATGAAACGAAAGTTGAACTATTCGGAAGGAACACAGCGACAAGTGTTTGGCGAAAAAATGGCACTACCTTCAAAAAGCACAATACCATCTCCACAGTAAGTTTGGAGGTGGTTCCATTATGATATGGGGATGCTTTTCATTCAAGGACACTGGTGAGTTACAAGTTATCCATGGTAGAGTGAATGGTAGTATGTACAGGAAGATTCTAGAGAAGAACCTTCAGAAATCTGCAACTTCTTTAGGACATGGTCGGAATTTCGTGCTTCAACACGACAATGATCCCAAACATACCGCAAAACTTACAAAGGAATGGTTTGAAAATAATGATATTAGTACTCTCAAGTGGCCAAGACAGTCTCTTGACTTGAATCCAATTGAGAATTTGTGGAATACTTTGAAGGTTAAAGTTCATAAGCGGAATCCACAAAATATCAAGCAATTAGAGGAATTATGAAAGCAAGAATGGTGTAAGGTAATGGTGCATCAGTGTGGAAAACTTGTGGCCAACTATAGAAAGCGACCGGAAGCAGTGAAACAAAACAGAGGCTACACAACAAAATATTAAATTGATGTATCCAATACTTTTGCATAGGGTAATTTTGAACTTTGATAAAAAATGGATTCAACCATGAGTTTATAATTTTCCTTCCACATACAACTAAAACAACTTTACGAGATATTACTTACGAAATATCAGGCAAAATGGCGAACATAAACTAGAGTTATAATAGAAAATAAAATGTATCCAATACTTATGCGTGTCACTGTATTATGTAAACGGTAGAAAAATGTAAGGGTTGCACTCTAGCTGCCAGAGCACCCTCAATAATACAAAAGCATTGGCCGAAAACTAATCGACCATGGTCGAGGATCCACGTAGATTATGCGGGACCTATAGACGGATTTTATTATTTAATCATAGTAGACAGCTTCAGAAAGTGGCCAGAAGTTTTTCGCTATGAGAATTCAACGAGAGAAAACAAAATAAACTGCCTACATAAACTGTTCGCAAGGTTCGGAGTAGTAGATTGTCTGGTAACAGACCACGGAACACAATTCACGTCCGCAGACTTTCAGGAGGTTTTTTTGAGCTGTTCCAAGTTAACCACATAAAGATTCCACCATATCACCCAAGTTCGAATGGTTAAGCTGAGAAATTTATTGGCACCATAAAAATAGCGTTAAAAAGGCATACGGGGTACCAACAGAGAAAGCCCTGCAATCGTTTTCTACGGGTGTATAGGATTACCCCAAACAACAACAAACTCGAGAAATCTTAATAAAGAAAATTGGCTCTCTGGCAGAATGCGAAACTATATATCAGATGGTTCTGCAATATTCGTGTGATCTGAGTATTTTACTATGCAAATAAATCATTAAAATTGAAGAAACACATTTAAAAAGAATTTAAGCATCTAAAAATGTTTTCGCAATGAAGTTAATGCATAATTGACAGACAAACCTACAGATACGTTGTGGAGAAAGTTCGGATAATATTTACTTAAACTTATATATATATATATATATATATATATATATATATATATATATATTACAGAATTCATTAAAAATGATATATTAATAATATATTAAAATAATGTTCAAACAAATAAATTAAGAAAATACATATATGGATTACAAGGTTATTGGAACGTAAAGTAGGATTAGCATGCAGATTAAGTTGCATTTACTTTCGCAGAATTAACCCCGAGAAAAGTTAATCTCTTCACACCTCCATCTATGGGTTAAATATCATGGCAGGCACGGCTCAGTAGCGTTGGTTGTCAACAAGTCTAAAATATAACGAAGTTTTATTTTAAAAGCAGTTAATCGTGGGACAAGCGAACACTTCTCTGCCAAAACCACAACTGGTACAGAGAGAGAGAGAGAGAGAGAGAGAGACAGACAGAGACAGAGACAGAGAGAGAGACAGAGAGAGAAAGAGAGAGTAAAATTCTTTCTTATATAATCAACTACGTGATAAAATGTCCCCTGAAATAGATAATTACATCAGATTTTAGAAAATGTTCAATTCCCAGTCCATAAATCAGTAAACATAAATATCATCTTGAGAAAACCTTTCCAAACTAATGCATCTCTTCTAGATGAATCCGTTGAATTTTACACACACACACACACACACACACACACACACACACACACACATACGTGTATGTGTGTGTGTTTGTGTGCGTGTAAATATATAAATCTATATATATGTGTAGCTATTTGTATATATATATATATATATATATATATATATATATATATATAAATTTATTTTTACTGAATCTCATGTACACACACACACACACACACACACACACACACACACACACACACACACACATATATATATATATATATATATATATAGGTAAAGGTTAATTTAAATCAAAGATAAACCAGAATAATATAAGCACCCGAAGATTGTTGTAATGCATGAAACTCAGATTCGTGCCTAAAACATAGGATTATATATATATATAAACAAAATCTATATATATAATGTATATATATAAACAAAATCCTATGTTTTAGGCATCCTGCGTATATATATATATATATATATATATATATATCTGTGTGTGCGTGCGTATATATATGAAATGCATCGAATATTATTGCTAATGTTAAATCGATATATATAGTAAATATTTACTAAGATCCAAAGGTTTATTTCTTTAAAGATGTCAGAATCCATCTACGCAATTATGATGAAAAATTGTTTTTTCTGCGCAGGTATAAAAAAAGCAAAACTGTCAGCAAAACTATTTAATGTAGTGAATTTCGAGGTTTCAAATTAATAGCCACCTTGCGATTTGGAAGAGTTAAAATGTGACACAAATTTGCTTTTTTCGCATAAATAAAAATGCTTGTTAAAACTTGAACATTCAAAAGGTAAAACAAAACAGAAAATTCCAAAACTGATCAGCAGGTACGACCGAAGTTCGTTGGAGATGCAAAACTGATAAGTACACGTTGAGGAATTTCTCATGTTCATACCAACGGAAACATGAACGGAACGCTTTAGAATGTCGGGTCCTAAATCAAATAGCAAAGACATATAAGATCGATGAGTAGTTCTTCTTTATAAGCCACCGATAAGAACAATCTAATGAACTGGAAAAAACGAATGTGTGAAGACCGATTCCTTAAAGATTCTTTTCTCCGAAGACTGCATTGCTTCTGGAAGAGCCATGCAAATGGAACAGAGGATTCGAAACTACTGACGTAAACTGCACTCACAGATTCAGATATCACCAAAACGAAGGTTGTCAGTTATTTTGGGAATAAATTATGTTAATTTGATTTTTAATCTTTTCGTTTTTTTACGGATTACAAACAATTTGTAGTTTATTTAAATCCATGAAAAAATTGTTAGGTTTTAAAAACATTTTTTAGATAATAATAACTTACTGATGCAAGTCTCACTAATTAACCCATACCTGTGGGGAGAAGAGGTGGATTTATACCTTTCTCCGAGGGTATTTGCGTGCAATTGAATATAACAAATCCAACTAGAACTGAAGCTTAACTTTCTGTTATATCGTGGGAACGAGACTGACAACAAGGTAAAGTGGGAAGATTTACACAACACGTAATGGGTAAACAAATAACAGAGTTTATTGTACGGAAAAGTACAAGTAACAGTGAGTTCATACAATGGTAAGTCAAGACGGAATGGGAGCGGAAGTCGAATCGTCTCGTACTTCCTTACTTCGACACTTCTAAATCTCTTCGGCGAATCATCTGTCGGAGGTGATAGGATGTTCCATTATAAGAAATAGTTTCGATCTGACCAGGCTATTTAAGAACATAAAGACCTCTGTTGAGCAACTAGAAGAATTTCAGGTTTCAGTAATAATAGTAATATGGATAGTCTTCGCTAATATTCTCCGTCTTAAACTCGCTGAAAACCATATTTAAACATTTGTCTTAGAAGAGGTTGAATACAGCAGAGAGTTAAGATATTTCTGAACGAATTTGGCACCATGCATGATATCCATATAATAGTGTTATATCGCGGGAACGATATAAGTCACAAGGTAAATTCCGAGTGGAAAGATTTACACAACACGTAAAGGTAAACAAATAACAGAATTTGTTGTATGGAAAAGTACAAGTAACAGTGAGTTCATAAAATGGTAAGTCAAGACGGAATGGGAGCGGAAGTCGAATCGTCTGGTATTTCCTGACTTCTTAATCTCTTCGACGAATCAACTGTCGGGGGTGATAGGATGTTCCACTATAAAACTTTCTGATTAACAATTCAAATTCATTATCAATTATTCCAAACCGAACACCGAAGCTTACGGCACCTGTTATTTCCAAACAGTTACCGATCTAGGTACTGACCAGGGTCGACGTTGCTTAACTTCGATGATCTTACGGGAATCGGTGTTTCAACGTGATGTGGCCGAAAGTAGGAAACTATATTAATGTATTGAGTTTCTCCAATGGTTTTTAGATGAGTGCTCAGGCACATGCTGGTTATTGAAGGCAAACATGGAGCCGAAATTCGAGAAGTCGACAGAAAGGAACATTATTTTATTCATGACAATGCACCATCATATACGGCAAAGAAAACTAATGAATAGCAGACGGAAATTGCTTTAGAAGGAAATTCATTTAATAAAGCCATCGGAAGGTTCACTCAACGTTAACCCAATTGAAAACTTGTGGAGTATTCTGAAAAGTGATGTGTACTTTGGTGGACGGTAAATTAACAAGAAAAATCAATTTTGGAATTCTCTAAGCAACATAGACTTTATACCGACAATTTCTCTATATTTTAACCTCGATGAGATCAACATTAGTCGGAAGTACCGGATGGAATGTAAGACAATTTTGGCAAGTTGCGTAACATGTTATTAACTGATATAAAACAACCTCTTTAACACCAATACAAATATACCAATACCAAAATTCTTAACAGACATCTCCATTCCATTCTACTATATATATATATATATATATATATATATATATATATATTTATTAAGTAGAATGAAGTAGAGATGTCTGTTAAGACTTTTGGTATATTTCTAATATTTCAGCAATGCTAAAAGTCAAGCCATCACAATAATGCCTTTACGACACTTCAAAGACTGTATGACTGAAACAACACGACACACTTAAGTGAAAATCCCTCTACATTAATTCGATTAAAATTCTATGCTGATATCGAGCAATTTATAACAAATAACTTGCTCCCCAAAAATGCCTCCATATCAGTAACCTACTGAAAATTCAGTAGTTTTGGCACTAAGCACGATTATGATATATATATATATATATACAAGACCTAGTTGCTATCCTTGTGCCTCGAGTAAATTCATATGTAGGGGGTACCAGTGAGCTAAGTTAATCGGAGCAGAAGTCGTGAAAGTATATGTAGAAAAGACACAGAGAAGCCATATTGAGCCATTGATAATGTGACTGTATCCTAGCTGCCAAGGCGGGATCGATCACATTGCAGATTCTCCATTTAATTTTGTCAAGGACCACTAGGTAGATAGCAGGAGCACCCAATTAGATATGGCAGCAATATTCAATTCACGGGCAGATGGTAGATTTGTATATGTGCAGGAATGTTTCAGACGAGAAAAACTTCCCGGCCCTGCACAGAGAACCGACCTTCTTAGCAGCACATTTAGCTATGGATTCTATCTGGCCAATTTATTTATGTGCCTTAATCTTAATTTATACCTTCATCAAACAGTTCTTAGCAGCACATTTAGCTATGGATTCTATCTGGCCAATTTATTTATGTGCCTTAATCTTAATTTATACCTTCATCAAACAGTTCTTAGCAGCACATTTAGCTATGGATTCTATCTGGCCAATTTATTTATGTGCCTTAATCTTAATTTATACCTTCATCAAACAGTTCTTAGCAGCACATTTAGCTATGGATTCTATCTGGCCAATTTATTTATGTGCCTTAATCTTAATTTATACCTTCATCAAACAGTTCTTAGCAGCACATTTAGCTATGGATTCTATCTGGCAAATTTATTTATGTGCCTTAATCTTAAACAAACTAATTGTAAGTATCTAATGAATGTTTTCAATTTGACATAGATTGATAGACTAGTGTTCCACGGCTTATTAGATTATCTTGGATTACAAAAACAACACAGAGTACCAAATATATTTATTATATAACTGATATACAAGAGTTCAGCATATTATCTGAGATTTGAATATTTTATCCCTCAGGTGGTCACCACCAAGAAGGGAACATGCAAGTGGTCGCTCTATCATTTCAAAAGCAGTTGCCTGTCTCACGGAAGCTTGCAACAGCTCGTATGGTTACCTTTCGGGATGGTTCTAGTCTCCTTTCAAAATACTTCCTTTAGGCTGCAACAATAAATCTTTGGCTGGTGAAGTATACTTCCAATACGGATGCAATTTCGGAGTCCACAACATTAGGAGGGTCCACCGTCAGTAAAAGAGATATCAGATACCCGTAGGAACCAGCAAAATCTTAGATAATATGTTGAACACTTCCATATCAGTTATGAAATAAATATATCTGGTACTGTATGTTATTTAGATAATCCAAGACACTTGCATTTAAAAGGTATCCAATCATTATAGAATATATATATATATATATATATATATATATATATATATATATATATATCGGATAATATGCGCATGATGATTGCGTTGGGTATGAAACTACAAACCGTGCTATAGATGTAAGATAATATGTATATTCATTAATATATACTTAATAACTCTGTTATATTAGGTTGAGCAATTTTATTAATAATAATATTAATATTAATATTAATATTAATAATAGTATTAACACACACAAATATGTAAGGATATCAATAAATATACTTATGCATATACACGCAAGCACACGCTCATAAATTAATATTTTACATGTGTTAATGAAACTGTGCTCAATGAAATATAACAGGGATATAAAATAGATTTTAATAAATACATATATTACCCAACGTCTGTAGCCGATTCGGAAATTTATGTTTTATGCAATTATCAGGTGCATAGTATTCCAGTCGTGCTATATAAGTAGCATGAGATATATATATATATATATATATATATATATATATATATATATACACTATGTGCCATAATTATTAGGCAACCCCAGTGTTTAAAAAGAACTGAGGCATTTCATACTATTTTTAATATTTATTGCCAAGAGGATAATTTTAAATGAAAATAGAATGGTTCTTTTGTTATTATTACTTGTAAAATTTTACAAGACAAGGAAGCAAAGATGAACTTGTCCGAATCACCCTAAATTTTCTTCGTTATTTCATTGATGAAACTGCAATATAGGTAATTATTAAATATTTATAAATTCATTTGATGCACATGTTATTGTGCAATATTAACAAAAGAACCATTCTATTTTCATTTAGAATTATTCACTTGGCAATTAATACTAAAAAATAGCATGAAATACATCATTTTTTTAAAACACTGTGGTGCTTAATAATTATGGTCGGTAGTGTATGTATATATATATATATAAATATATATAATGTGTGTGTGTGTGCCTGTATATGTGTGTGTGTGCCTGTGTATGTGTGTGTGTGCCTGTGTATGTGTGTGTGTGTTTTAAATGAGGTAAATATAAGTTTTCGAGGTAGTTGTTACTATTTATGTGTTTTTTACATTCATCCCATTTAAAAACAGACACAAATAGAAACAACTACCACGAAAACTATATATATATATATATATATATATGTGTGTGTGTGTGTGTGTGTGTGTGTGTGTGTGTGTGTATACAAGCAATCGAATGTCTAAACTTACTGATGAGCTGTGATACAGCAAAACAGATCTGTCTGCTTATGACTATATATATATATATATATATATATAGTCATACGCAGACAGATATATATATATATATAGTCATACGCAGACTATATATATATATATATATATATATATATATATATATATATATAGTCATACGCAGACAGATCTGTTTTGCTGTATCACAGTTCATCAGTACGGTAGGCATCCGATTGCTTTCTACCCAGGTTTGAAACCCGACCGAATTGGCGTCAGTCGGCGATTCTGTCTCTGAGCTATGGGCTCTCGGTAGAAGGAGGCAAACTTTTTAGCGTGTACATTATCATTATACGCACGCCCAATAGCTGAGAGTGTTCTAATTCATTGCTGAATGAACGATGCGTAGATGTAGCTACTGTTTTTCAAAGCCTCCCATTTTTCCAGAGTACTCAATTAGAGTGTGAGAGCGTAAATATCCAACCGCAGACAGATCTGTTTCGCTGTATCATAGCTCATCAGTAAGATTAGACATTCGATTGCTTGTATACACACACACACACACACACACACACACACACACACACATATATATATATATATATATATATATATATATATGTGAATAGAATAAGTAAATAATAGGTGCTTGTAGACAATATTTTACTACAATTCTAAACGTAAATGTATTTCGTTTTATCACTGACCCACATACCAACATTACCGACTGATGAAAACACACTTTCATACAATAAAGTACCAATGGTTCTTCTCATGCACATAATTTTAAAAAATCGCCCATCTTTAAATACACCTGGCACGTGCCTTATTTTCGCATAAAAACATCTAAACATACATTTAGACATTTTTACGTTTAATATAAACATTTATTGCTTTTATTACACGTAGTATGCATACATATAAACATAAAAAATGTACGTTTCCTCGATTTATAAAGGGTCATCTATTGCTTTATTACACGTGACACGTATCTGACCAATAAAACCAAACCTCAGTTAACATACTGTATTTTTTTTAATTTAACATTCTTTAAATTTCAAGAAACTGAATAAAATGAAAAATGTAAGATTAAAGACTCTTTTCCTACCTGTTCTTTACTTATTGCATTCATCTTGTCTGATTTCAATTCACACACACACACACACACACACACACACACACACACACACACATATATATATATATATATAATCTAAAACGAATATATATATATATATATATATATATATATATATATATATATATAACACAACAGTGTTTAATGTATAATAACAGAGCTATTATGTATATAGTAATAAATAATGTACAACTCCGAGTTTCATACACTATGCAACTATCAGGTGCATATGAAAAATTAACCGTTTTTAAATTTGAATTTTGTCTTATTGACTAGATTTGTTTAAGGTCATTATAAATCATAAATCTGGAATCTCAATAATTTATTCATAAAATGGATAATTTTAATTTGTCTTTTACCGAAACAAAAGTTAAAGTGGAATCGTTTAAAAAAATGATAATTTCATCATATGCCCCTGATGATCGCATTGGGTATGAAACTTCGAGTCGTGGCTTATATGGAAGATATTATGTATATATTTGTTTTAATAATATCACCCCAAGCAAGGCGGTAACGCCACTGATGAGCAGGGGGCTACGTAAGAGTGAAAAGATTGGAAAAGAGAAAGCTGTCTGAGAAGATTTGATGGGGAGATGGCGGTGAAATATTTAACTATTTCAGCATTGATGATAGCCTCGAAAATTGTTTAAAAAAAGGATGTATTTCATATTAGTTTTTAGCATTTATTGCCAAATGAATAACTGTAAATTAAAATAGAATGGTTGTTTTTTTAATACTGCCCAATGACATATGCGTCAAATGAATTTATAAATATTTAATAATTACCTGTATTGTAGTTTCCTCAATGAAAGAATGAAGAAAATTTAGGGTGATTAGGACGAGTTCATCTTTGCTTCTTTCCCTTTGTAAACTTTTGCAAAGTAATAATAGCAAAGGTAATAATTAAGAAGACAGAAGATAAAGGTTCATGTTGCATTTAATCTGTTGAAAATGAAAATTGACTGGAAAGTAAGAATCCGGTAGAGAGTTTCACAAGCTAGAATTGCGGTAGAAGAAACTGTTAGCATAGAACATACGGTAACATATAGCTACTTCAACTGTAAACCGAGGAAACCTTGCTGCTATTTAGTTAATTGCCATACTTGATACACGCATGGGCGATTAGGTCTTTTTCGCTCCATGACTGAATAGACAAAATATTTTCCTATAGTAAATTGCTGTTTCTTTCTGAGATTGCCAACCTAGGTTATAGAACTCAATCTGTTTCGTTATTCAACACATAGCGGGAGAGAGAAGAGATTGATCCATACGTTTCCCAAGGATGTTTGCGCGTTAAGAAATGCAACGAAATCAACTGGAATTCGAACTCGGCTCTCTGATTATCTCATGAAGATTTAATATCCTTTACACTACAACTTACATCCCTATCTAGTACTGCTCTTGGATTCATAAAGTCTACGCTCCAAACATCTCTATAAGAAAACATTCATTGACCCGGTAGCCAGTGCTGCTTTAGATTGAATTGGTAAATTTTTGTTTTGTTGCCCGAAGGCCTTTACCACTTCATATCATTCCAAAACATCCTTATTTCCGTGCAAAAGTAAATGCTGAACTTAAGTCGATAATTGTTTATTGACGAAACCTACCATTTTTTCAATTTTACAACCAGAAAAATATCGAACTTCTTTTCGCTGTTTATCTCACCCCGTAACCACGGTTCAAAACATGTTATTCACTGCAGAATGACTTCACGCGTAGTTCTTTTTGCAATTACTGTGCAAAAATTGAGTTCCGAACCCAAACAAATCGCGGACTAATCGCTCAAAGGAAGTAAACGTGCCGTAATAAGTATCCTACGCCCCAAGTCATTCAGCGGTGAATCAGATATGAAAACGGTGGTAAGGGGTGAGATATAGTCCAACTTTTTGTGGTCGATAACCGGAAAATGGTAGGTTTCTACAATAAACAATTATCGATTTGATTTCAGCATATACATTTGCACGTAATTAAGGAATTTTACGAAAGATTTGATGGGGTAAATGCCTTCGCGGAACAAAACAAAAATTTACCATTGAATTTTATAAAATCTTTCTGTTAAAATCCGTTTTTTTAAGCTATACTTGTTTTTCAAGTGAAATACTGTTGTAGAGGAGCAGCCTATCCTACCCCGTAATGGATATAGTCTAGTCTATAAAAGACTGTGACTAGGGGCATACGTCAGTATTCGTCACTAGACGGATCTATGACACTGTCTGCACTCTGACTTCGGGTAAAGGGCGCTCTCTGCTTCCGAGCAGAGAGCAATAACCCAGTCGTGGTTCCGCCGAAGTGTGGAGGCACGACTGGGGAATATTAGACAGACATTTTTTAGCCTGGCCATATAGCCCGGAAAGCCCAGTTATAAACTGACCATGTGTCATATGTTGCCCTTACTGGGAGGGACAACTAAATAATGCATTCGTCACTAGACGGATCTATGACACTGTCAGCTCTCTGCCTCCGAGCAGAGAGCACAAACCCAGTCGTGGTTCCGCCGAAGGGTAGAATCACGACTGGGGAAAAATAGACAGACATTTTCTGGCCTGGCTATATGACCGGGAACACCTACAATAAAAAGACCTTGTGTCGCATATAACCTTACGTGGGAAGGTTGTTAAATACCGCATACGTCACTAGTCTGACGACCCTATGATACTGTCAGCTCTATGCCTTCGTGTAGAGAGAGCTCTCTGCTCGGAAGCAGAGAGCACTAACCCAGTCGTGGTTCCGCCGAAGGGTAGAATCACGACTGGGGAAAAATACACAGACACTTTTTGGCCTGGCTATATGGCCGGGAAGACCCACAATAAATAGACCTTGTGTCACATGTAACCTTGCGTGGGAAGGTTGGTAAATACAGCATACGTCACTAGACTGACGCATGCGTCATAGGCGGAGACATTTTCTACTTGGTCGTTATTCCTGTTACTATACGTTCATTGTTCTTGTACGTCTATTGGTTTATTGTACTGTTGTATAATAAATCTCTTTTAATCTATCTTCAGTGCTAAGTATTATTCTTACACTATTCTTTTCCCTGATATTCCTTCCCGGGATATAACAAATACTAATATTTATTTTGTTTTTATTCGTAAATTTTTATTTGAAGTCTTGTGAAATGTCAACATAGTGATTTTGTCATTATTTACTATTCGAGACATTTGCAACATTCATTTTAGTTGTTACTGATGCTGGTCGTCCTCGAGGGATGTGGTTTTTATTATTTAGTACAGCTCTTTGTGATTATGTAGCTACAGTCAAAAATGTTCAAATTAGGATTGTCTTTGCAAAACCCACAGCCTTTACTCGCTCAGACCCTTTTTCATCATTGATTTTAGGAAACGGTTGTATACAGCTAACAGTTTAGATATTTCTGAAAGAACCTATCTTGATTGGCTTTTGGGACTTTAACTGGGTAAAAAAAATTAGTGAAAGAAACAAAAAGGGTTACAAGGGAAAGAAATCGAAAACAAAAACAAAAAGAGAGAAATTGAAGAGAATGTGAAAGAGAAGTTCTTTATAAAATGAGAAAGATACAAACTGAAAGACATCAGTATGGCTGATGCTAACCCCCCACTGCGCCTTCTCGGGCTTACATTCTCCTTTGACATGAAGTGGAAAAATTATATTGAATTAATTGATAGGTCTGTTGTTAAGAATATTGGTTCACATTATTTTCTCTCCAGAATCTATTTTTACGTATTTATAAGTCTACTATTCAGCCATGTTTTGAATAATGACGCCGAATCTGGTCCGTTTCTGCTGCTATATATTTAGAGATTCTTGATAAAATCAAAAGAAGCCGCAATGTTAAAGGTCTTGATCTGGTGTCTCAGCTTCAGTCACATTCTTCTTTCCTAATGTAGCTTCCCTTTGCCTTTTCTATAAATACTTTCATGCAAACTATTCAGATAAACTCTTTACTATTGTACCTAGACCTTATGCTTTTATGCGAAGTACTAGATTGCTGACAAGGTCTCTTAAATTCACAATTGAATTTTTTTTTCTAATCGTATCACCCCGAGCAAGGCTGTAACGCAACTGATGTGCAGGGGGCTACGTAATAGTGAAAAGATTGGAAAAGAGAAAGCCGGAAACCACATCCTAAACAGGGAACAAGGGATGAGCCTCTTAACCTGTTCAATAGACGTGGGTGGAGTGTGAACCGGGCGATAGATCTATCTACTCCAATTGAAAAAAAAAAACCAAAGTGAGAAGATTGGAAAAGAGAAAGCCGGAAACCACATCCTAAACAGGGAACAAGGGATGAGCCTCTTAACCTGTTCAATAGACGTGGGTGGAGTGTGAACCGGGCGATAGATTTATCTACTCCAATTGAAAAAAAAAAACCAAAGTGAGAAGATTGGAAAAGAGAAAGCCGGAAACCACATCCTAAACAGGGAACAAGGTATGAGCATCTTACCCTGTTCAATAGACGTGGGTGGAGTGTGAACCGGGCGATAGATAGATCTATCTACTCCAATTGAAAAAAAAAAAAAGAAACCAAAGTGAGAAGATTAGTTATAAGTAACAAGTGCTATGCTAACGGTTGCTTCTCTCGTAATTCTCGCTTGTGAAATCTCCTCCGATTTGATGCTTTCCAGCGAAATTAGATCTAACAAAATTTAAAAGCTAACGTCAATCTTTATCTACTGTCTTCTCGATTACTCTTAATAATACTCTTTTACTTATACTTTTACACTTAATAACCCCTACATTCTTAGCGGCTTTACTACCTTGAATGGGGTGATATGATAAAAAAATACAAAATAAAGAAAAACGAAGCAAATCGACAAATATTTGGAAGAGAAACAACAAAGATTTTGTCGAGGAAGGTGTTAAAAAAGAAAAAAAAAAGATGGAAATGTCTCGAAAAAAAGAAAAGAAAAAGAAAATGTTTAGTTAGAGAAGAAAAAGACAAGAAAATGCCAAATATATTCCATTATATTTGTTTATTTACTTGTCTCACACAGCTATTCACCGGACATCGCACAAACGTTTATAAAACGTTTGGATGTTTGCTTAGCGGCAGTGTCACTCCCGATGCACGGGTTTTTGTCATGTTCAGATATATAAACGCCATGTTATTTCTTGTCTCGTCAGCTGATCTGGTCATCCAATCAGAAGCGATTCATGTATACTCCTATGACAGTCGTCTTCAGTCACCAACTGACTCGCCCCGAGGTCTGGGGTTGATCTCATATTATTACAAATAAAGCCGCTACTTAAATGTTATCTTAGCCAAAGAATCGACTATGAAAATATTTCCTTTTTTTTTTCTTCTCCATTTCCCAGGGTTGCAGAATTGTGGTTAAGGGTAGCGATTACGGATCAAAGTTGGAAATGATATTTTCTCAGCAAGGACTCGTTTTGTTTGCTTTTAATTCAGCGTCCGAGCACGTCTTTTTAGAAATTAACTCTTGGTATTGGCTGTAAAAGAAGAAAGATAAAAAAAAGTGACTAAAGACAAGAGAAAAGAAAGAGAGATTTAAGGAATAATATGTCTGTGAGAGAGAAAGAAATGAGGCGAATGAGAAATAAATAAACGAACAAAGACAGCGATGAAAAGAGAAAAGGGAGAGAAATTAATGTAGAATATTAAAAAGCAAAAGAATAAAAATACGAAAAATATGCCGCAGTACTTCAGTTTATAAACTGACATCGGAGATTAAAAAACGCACGATTTCACTAAAATAACCATAATTACACACACATTGCATCTATTAATTATCTTTAAAGTAGTGTTCTCTTTGCAAACGCTAAAACTACACAGAATATATACATTGAATCCCACGTTTTTAGATAATTTGGAACGTTCTCGTAAAATAGCAGAGAAGTTGTATTTACGCTGGTTGATACGTGACTTTATAGCTACGTTACTGTAAGGTTCCAATAAACAATTTTTTCTCACTGATTGTGGTTCTACAGAAGGATGCTGCGGATATCATGGTCCGAGCATGTGAGTAATGATGAAGTGTTGGAAAGAATGGAAACAAAAAGGAAATTAATATTGAGCATCAAGAAGAAAAAGCTGAAGTTCCTGGGACATGCAATGAGTGAGGAGGGATTGGAGAACCTGATACAAACAGGCCAGATAGAGGGAAAAAGAAACAGAGGAAAGCAGCGGATAATATATTTGAAGGGCCTGAGCAGGTGGATGACAGAATGGGGGTTGCGAGATGTGACAGGAGAAAGCGTGCTAAGAGCCACCAGTGATAGGGAGACGTGGAAGGCCATGATTGCCTACGTCCTGAAAGGACAAGGCACAAAGAAGAAGAAGAAGAAGAAGAAGAAGAAGAAGAAGAAGAAGAAGAAGAAGAAGAAGATTTTCCGGATACAGAAGTAAACGTTGATCCCTTAGGCTTTCCTCCAAGACCTAGACTCTTCCACTGTATCCCGGTTCTTTTGACCTTTGCGATCGCCTCATATGTGGGTAACTAACGCATTGTTATTTCTATCTATTTTCCGGATCCCCCAAACTGACCTCTCATTCCCAACGCTTTTTATAATATTGTCGTAACATTTCGCAATGCTGTAGCTAAAAAAAACTGGTCTAGTAACATCGAAATATTTTCTTTATTTAACAACATGTATAGAAGCTATAGCATTTAAATAAATAATTTAAAATTGACAGTCATGAATGTAAATGATGAATTCATGTGTGTGTCGCCTATTGTAACGCTATTTGAAGAGAAATAGTATGAAATTTACTCTCGTCTCGATGAAAAATCTACCGAGACTGACAAAGCAAAACTCGCTGACGAGCTTGAAAAGGACCCCCAATCCGTGGTGGACTGGGGTAAGAAATGGCTCGTAAATTTTAATGCTTCCAAAACGAAGCTGCTATCTAATAACCATCACAGACAATCGTTCCTCCCGCCCATTAACATGGATCAGGCTTCTCTCCCTGAAAGTAAAACACTGCGTCTCCTCGGGTTAACTCTCACACCAGACCTCAAGTGGAAAAACTATATAGAATCCATAGCTAAATCCGCTGCTAAGAATGTCGGTTCTCTGTGTAGGACCAGGAAGTTTTTCCCGTCCCAATCAATATACAAATCTACCATCCGCCCTTGCATTGAGTATTGCTGCCACATCTGGTCGGGTGTTCCTACTATCCACCCAGGTGTCCTCGACCGAATCCAACGGAGAATTTGTAATATGATCGATACCGACTTGGCAGCTAGGATACAGTCGCTTTCTCACCGACGCAGTGTAACTTCCCTGTGTCTCATCTACAAATACTTTCACGGCTTCTACTCCGATGAACTTAGCTCACTGGTGCCCCCTATATACGAATTTCCTCGAGCCACAAGATTAGCAACTAGGTTCCACCCTTTTACTGTGAAACCAACAAATTGTAAACGCAAATTCTAGTCCAGTAGCTTCTTTTCTCGCACTTCCCACCTGTGGAATTCTCTTCCGCATACTTACTTTCTCTGACAGTTACAATCTCCAAGAATTTAAATGTAAAGTCAATAGTCATCTCCTGTCTCCCTAAATTACATCCTCTCTCTCATGCTTTTCTACATTCACCCTACTCTCATCAGTATTCTCTTCCCTCTCCTAGTCTCTTCCTGCTGTCCACTCAGGGCTCCTTAACAAAATCCAACGGAAAATCTGTAATGTGATCGATCCCGACTTGGCAGTTTGGATACAGTCACTTTCTCACCGGCGCAATGTAGCATCCCTGTGTCTCTTCTACAAATACTTTCACGGCTTTTGCTCCGACGAACTTAGCTCACTGGTGGCACCTATATATGAGTTTACTCGAGCCACGACATTAGCAACTAGGTTCTACCCTTTTACTGTGAAACCAATAAAATGTAAACGTAATTTCTACTTTAACAGCTTCTTTACTTGCACTTCCCGCCTGTGGAATTCCCTTCCATTTACTTGCTTCCACGACAGCTACAATCTCCAAGAATTTAAATGTAAGGTCAATAGTCATCTCCTATCTCACTAACTCGCATCCTTTCTCTCATGCTCTTTTCTCCATCCATTCCAATCTCGTCAGTATTCTCATCCTTCTCTTATCCACTTCTAGACACCCACTATAGCCTGTCACTCTTTCCCATAAATTTCCTCCTATGTAACCCTCTGCACACCAGTGGCAGTAAACTGTCTTGCTCGGGGCGATATGATTAAAAAAATCTATAACACGTATTTATTTAAAATTGAGTGTTATAAATTTAGATAATAAATGCTTGTGTGCGATGCCTATCGTAATACGGTTTGAAGAGAAATAGTATGAAAGGTCATTTTGTGATGGGGAAGTTTAAATTATCTCGTCAGCTCGTAAAAGAGGAAAATTTTGTTGTGGGATAATTTTTGAAGATCAGCATTCATTAGTACTTTGTGAAGTCCCGACCTTTCTCAGAGAAGAGAAATATTGATTTTTCATCATTTCAGAAGTGGGCGCCATCTTCACATTATAGATACAGTGTCGAATCGACTGTACTATTACGAATTGAGAAAAAAGTAAGTACGCAGTTATTAAGGATTGTAATAGTTTCAAACTTTACTTTTTAAATAAAAACACATTTCAGAACTTTTTTTGTAAAAATGCACATATCGATTTGACGTTATTTATTTTTATGAATATGACACCTCGTTGTGATGACGTTACTGTAACTTTGCAATCGTCTTTTTTTCCCTAATCCAATCTGACCGTTCATATCCAAACATATCTCGAACTTATAGATTTAGTGATGGAACTGAAAAATTTCTCATTGGTCAAATAACCTTTGGACGGTATAACACTTCTTTATGTATTCTGAAAATTGAGAATCACTGATTTTAATGATGAATGAACAATGTCTTCCTGGAATTTATTATCTATTTTCTGTTAAGGAAAGAAACTTGCAAAGTTACAAGATAATGAGGAAGTCTTGTTGGATTTTGTGCAGTCTGCAAAACACAGCTTTTGCAACCTCTCGAAAGTTGCAGACAAAAACGTTGAAGTAACTTCATTTTGTGCACCGGTTTCGCTGTTGTGATTATCATTCACACAAATAGCTTCGGTATGTTAATCGCTGTTCCTATCTATACCTCTTGCTTTCAATATATCGTGTGAGTGCTAAACTTTACAAACCTTCTTTCCTCATTAATGTTGTATCGTGGAATGAAAAGATACACAGAGAAAATAGATAAACTACTTTATTACCAGAGTGGTACAACCAATATGTATATACAATATTTACAGTTTCCCGCAGTAGTAGCTGTTACTTCCCGAGGTCCGTGATACTGACAACTCCCGTGTTAAGCGTACATTGTCCTTTATACATCCAGGCGGCCGGATGTTACATGGTACGAGCCACGACACAACAATTATCTATCATAGAAAATTCTATTCTTTATGGTATTTTCTTATTTTCCTTAAAACTTCCTCGTTACTTGCATGCTGCCTGGTATTCTTAGAATTCTTCTTTGGAACAATATTTCTGTTACTAGCGGTCTTTTCTTCATCTGGAGGAAATTGTGGTAAATTTTTGTTTTGTTCCCCGAAGGGGTTTACCCCTTCAAATCTTTCCAAAACATCCTTATTTCCGTGCAAATGTAAATGCTGAACTCAAATCGATAATTGTTTATTGACGAAACGTACCATTTTTCAAGTTTACAACCAGAAAAATATCGAACTTCTTTTCGCTGTTTATCTCACCCCGTAACCACGCTTCAAAAAATGTTATTCACTGCAGAATGAACTCACGCGTAGTTTGCCGATTATTCGACCAATTTACTTTCTTTTTGCAATTTCTGCGCGGAGAATGAGTTCCGAAACCAAACAAATCACGGAGGAAGTAAACAGGCTGAAATAAATATCCTACGCGTCAAGTCATTCAGCGGTGAATCAGATATGAGAACGGTGGTAACAGGTGACATATAGTCTGATGTTATTCTGGTCGATAACAGGAAAAAAGGTAGTTATTTTCAATAAACAATTATCGATTTGAGTTCAGCATATATATTTGCACGTAATTAAGGAAGTTCAGGAAAGATTTGATTAGGTAAAGGCCTTCGGGGAACAAAACAAAAATTTACCGAAATTGTCTATCATTTACAAATATATATGAGGACATATATTACATGGTAGTTCAGCACTCATTTCTCTATTTGTAAAGAACTTTTCATCTTTCTTAATACTTTGCTTAATTTTTAAAAGGTATCCAAAAGATATTTTTAATGCCCCTTTAGATTTCGAAGTTACATATTCCATCATCTGTTACTAAACTCCTCAAAATAAAAGGAAAAATTGATTAACAAAAAAAATATTAACAGCGATGTTAACTAGACTATTTTATTAGGAGTAGATAGGTTCGCCTATCGTTCCGTTTGCAGTCCTCCCCAATATAGAACCCCATCCTTTCTTTTATTTAACCCAGAGATGGAGAGAGAAGAGATGGATCCATACCTTTTCCAAGTGTATTTGCGCTTAAGTTATCCGTAATTTCTACTCCAACAGCTTCTTTTCTCGCGCTTCCCGCCTGTGGAATTCCCTTCCACATGCCTGCTTCCCAGACAGCTACAATATCCAGGAGTTTAAATGTAAGGTTAATAGACACCTCCTACCACACTAACTTGCATCTATTCTTTCAAACACTCTCACCATTTAACCAACCCTCATTCTCGGTATCCTTACCCGTCTATCACCCTCCTTCTGACATTTCCTATATCTAACCATCCTTTCTCATCAATTTTCCCCCGATGTAAACCCCTGCGCAAGAGTGGCAGTGGAATGCCTTGCTCGGGGTGAAACGATTACTAAAAACAAAAAAGTGAATGCAACATTAATTCGAACTTGCCTCTCCGATTTCCCGTTCCGAGCCGATATCCACTGCACTTCATTTCAGATTACATGCGCTAAATATAGAACTATAGTGGATATTTAATGATATGACCTTATTGAGAGTTTATTGTTTTATCGGTTTTTCTGTTGAAAGGAAAGCGGTCGGCGGCCTTGGTGATACCTGATGGCTTTAAACTGCGTTGAAGTAATAGATAGTTTGACAAATACCGGCATTTTCTGCAGTCGCCATTAACGACGCTATCATCGGTTTGCGATTTTGCATATAATGCTATGAAGAATAAGTAGATTCCGTTATATTGACGTGTTTTCGTCATATGCTATCGCTGACAAAAGCAAAAGATCCTCAAGCAGCAACGACAGGATGTTTTCCCCATGAAATATCAACCACCTCAATGAACTTTATTCGCATGAACTTAGCAATATACGTTGAACCCAATGCACTTCCCGTGCGCGTGCGTAGAAGCAGTTTTCTTTATAATTACGTCATGATTCTTTGTAAATTTCAACTCCATATTTTGGTATTTAACGATTGATTTTTTTTAATGCACCGTGTCACTTCAGGAGCTGGATGATCACGGCTCTCCACAATTTCTTTTGTTTTTTCTCCTTAGTATCACTCCTTGTCCTTGTCATGTCAAACATTTAGACATGCTCGTTAGGTAGGGTACTTGTTTCTTCCTGCATCTAACAGGTCTTGCGCGTGTCAAATTTCCCAAACTCACTTTCCTCATCATGTATCCCCTGTATATAAACTTTCTCTTTCTGATTCTAGTTGTAAGTGCCCTTTTCTTCCTATTTCTTTGTTGCTTACTCGCTCATCGACAGCATTCTCAGCTTCCTTCCGTAGAACCAGATCGCTATTGCTTCAGGTTTCTTTTACAGCTGTGTGGAAATATTCCAGTATTCACTTTCACACACACACACACACACACACACACACACACACACACACACACACACACTATATATATATATATATTATGCTCTCATTACGATTGAGCTCTCTGGAGAAGAAAATTTTAAAAACAGTTTCCACTTTGGCTATAATCTGTGACTCTTCAGAAATTAATCGAGTTCTCTCGGTGACTGGCGTCTGTATACACTGCTTGTAAACAAGACGTTATAATTTCCTTTCTCTGATGCCATGCGCCGATGGCTTAGGGCGTAGAGACTCCGACCGATACCACATCGGTCGAGTTTCGATCCCGGCCAGAAACAAGTGGATATGTCTAGCCACACTGATGATCTGTGATACAGCAAAACGGGCTTGTATGTGGATGACTAATATATATACATTATGTTAACTTGGTTTCAACCTTTTGGTATTTTCAGGTGCTTCGTGCGTACTTTTTTTTTCTTTTTTTTTTAATCATTTCACCCCGAGCAAGGCAGAAATGCCACTGATGAGCGGGGGGCTACATAACTGTAAAAAGATTAATTAGAAAAGAGTGAGGAGTACAAACTGGTTAGAAAGGAGCAATAGAAAGCTGAGAATGCAGGTGCGATGACAGATACATAGGTGGAGAGAAAGGGAAGGATATACGGGGAGCGGGGAGAGAGCTAGAGTCCAGTGGTTTTAAAAAATTATAATTTTATTTCTATTTGCGATAGAAGTAATTTGTGAAAAGGATTAGAAAGAAGGAAATCTATGTTTTTTAAGGTTTTATTTAACTTTATTTAAGTTTTGTCGCTGATTCATGGCCTTCTAGGCCGTGGCTTATCATGGACAGAGCCTGTCTCTTTAAATTTTTTCATCCATTTAGCAATAGTGTTCCTATGAGGTGCTTCTTTATTGTATTCAGTTCTAAACTTTCTTTGAAGAGCAATAGTAGATTTCAGTTCCACCAACCAAAGGACACAGTTTAATTTTTCCTCAGTTGAGGCCATGAAACAAATTGATTCTGAAATAAAGATAATATTTTTTTACTTATCTAAATATTGTTACAAATTTTGAGGTAAAAAATTATTCAATGACTATACTTATAACTTGGTACATTAAACTTTATAACATTTTTTACAGATTATTTCTATCACATTTTTTAAAGTGCAAACGGATTCTATGGACACCCTGTATTAACTATATATTAACATCCGCCCGTGCATTGAATACTGCTGCCATATCTGGTCGGGTGCCCCTGCTGTTCTCCTCGGGCTTCTCGATAAGGTTCAGAGGAGGGTCTGTAATGTGATAGATACCGACTTGGCAGACCGCCTGCAGTCTCTCTCCCACCGGCGCGACGTGGCCTCCCTGTGCCTCTTCTATAAATACTTTCACGGCTTCTGCTCCGATGAACTTAAATCACTGGAATTTGAACGTGATACTAGATTAGCAACTAGATCCCACCCTTTTACAGTGAAACCGATAAAAATGCAGCCGTAACTTCTACTCCAACAGTTTCTTTCCTCGCACTTCCCGACTGTGGAATTCTCTTCCAAACGATTGCTTCCCCGACGACTACAATCTCCAGGAGTTTAAATGTAAGGTCAATAGACACCTCCTAACACACTAACCCCATGCGCAATAGTGGCAGTGGAATGCCTTGCTTGGGGTGAGATGATTAAAAAAAAAATATCCAACGGTTTTTTGAAGGCATATCAGGAATATTCACAAGGCATAACTTGAAGTTCAAAATAATGCAGAAGCTGGTCAAGAATTTTAAAAATTTTCAACCGGGTTTTTACGATCCAAAATATATTTTCTGGAGTGTTTACATCCGGACATAATTTCGGACCTTTCGTTTAGGAACCTTTCACATTTTGAAAATGATACCATGCCTAACTTCTCTTCGTGACACAATCTTTAGATATCACCACGTGAAGACATTGTTAAAGTGCAAACACGCGACAAGAAATTTAATAACCGGTATAAAGAGAATGAACTGAACCGACGCTGCTTTGTCGCTACTGTCGCTTTTATTCATGTTCGTGACAGAATAAAAGCCATAGCTAAATTCGCTGCTAAGAAGGTCGGTTCTCTGTGCAGAGCCAGGAAATTTTTCCCGTCTGAAACAATCCTGCACATATACAAATCTACCTGTGCATTGAATACTGCTGCCATCTGGTCGGGTGCTTCTGCTATCCACCTAGGGATCCTTGATAAAATTCAACTAAGAATCTGCAATGCGATTGATCCCGACTTGGCAGCTCGGATACAGCCACTTTTTCACAGACGAAATGTGGCTACTTTGTGTCTCTTCTACAAGTATCTTCACGGCTTCTGCTCCGATGAACTGAGCTCACTGGTGCCCCCTATATACAAATTTACTCTAGCCACAAGATTAGCAACTAGGTCCCAACTTTTTACTGTGAAACCAATAAAATGTAAACGCAAATTCTACTGGAGTAGAACTTCTTTTCTCGCACTTCCCGCCTGTGGAATTCCCTCCCATTTACCTGCTTCCCCGATAGCTACAATCTCCAAGAATTTAAATGTAAAGTCAATAGTCATCTCCTATCTCACTAACTTGCATCGTCTCTCTCATGCTCTCAACTCATTTCTGCAGTATTCTCATCGCTCTCCTACCCACTTCCTGACCCCCCCCCCCCGTTTTCTGACACTCCGTCTCATAACCTACCTTTTATGTAACCCCCTGAACAACAGTGGCAGTATAATGCCTTGCTTGGGGCGATACGATTATATATATATATATATATATATATATATATATATATATATATATATATATATATTTGTGTGTTTAGGCAGCAAATTTTTTAGACATGTCAGATTAAATAAATTGCAAACATTGTGTATGTTTGTTTTTAATAAAATCCGTTCATACTCACAAATAATATTTCGCATTTTATGATTAAAAGCTGTCAGAAATGAGCTGTAACGTTGACAGATGCTATTATCATTCATTTCTCAATGTACCCAAGTACTTTCAATCTCTTTCCGAGATCATCTTCAGGGATGTGGGTTATGGTAACAAAAGAATAACCAAAAAACTGTGTTTCTGAAAATTAATGTAAATTTTTTCTACTTTAAATATAACGGTTGACAAATTGCTAGCGTTCATTAGAACGTGAAAATTATCCAAAATGGAATTTTTTTATAACCTCAACGCATCAATTCCTTCCTCTGATTTCTACATCCCTGATTATCTCCCCCTCTTAAGGAAGGATTCCATTGTCCACATGCATGGGCTGGGGGTCTACGTTAGTGAACACCTCCCTATAGCTAGGGTGAATCTACTGACCACCAATATGTATGTCTCCGTCTTTCTCTCCTCAGTTCGGTTAGTTACCTATTCTTTCTTTACCGTTCTCCCTCCTCTTCTGACTGCTCCCTTCTAGATAGCATTGCTGACAACATAGATAAGGCTATTTTCTACAACCCATTCACTCACATATTTGTATTCGGAGATCTTAACGCCCATCACTCTGAGTGGCTTAAAGACTCTATTACTGATCCAGCGGGCATCCACGCCATGAACTTTGCTATTTCCCAATCCCTTACGCAAGTGGTGGACTACCCAACTCGCTTTCCAAGCACTCCCTCTGGACACTCCTCGCTAATAGATATATGTTTTACCTCGGCATCTGACGCCTGTCAAGTCTCTCGGCAACTCCGATCATGCTGTTGTCTCTCTCAGTATTTCTTTCCACTTTCACTTCCCCCAGGAGCCTCCTACTTAGAGGACCTCCTACTGTTACCAAAAAGCTGTTGGGACGCCTTTCGCGATTTCCTCTGCGACGTCCCATGGGGAAAAGTGTTTGCTCTCCCAGTTGATGACTGTGCTTCTGAGGTTTCGTCATGGGTGAAAGCTGGCATTGATGCCTTCATACCTACCAGGAAGTATTGTCTAAAACCTCATTCCTCTCCGTGGTTCTCTCCTGCCTGTTCGGCCGCCATTGCCCACAGAAACCATTACTTCCGACTATTCTGGAGACAGTCATCTGATCACAATAGGTGCCAGTTCACGTCTGCTCGTAATGAGTGCAAGAGAATCCTGAATGACGCCAGATGGTTGTTTGCTGAGAGAATAGACAGCGCATAGCTGACCGCAAGTTCGGGTCCAAGAACTATTGGCGGTTATGCAAACGGGTGCTGAACAATACCTATAATATAATTTTAATCAATTAATTTGAGGTTCTCACGTCATCTGCGGACAAAGCTGAGTGCTTTGATCGCAGATTCTCATCCAACTCCACATTTGACTCCTCTGGAGTACCCTCACCCGACTTCCCTATTAGAACTGAGGCCAAACTGTACGACATATATATTACCCCGACAGTAGTATCTCCAGTAATTCCAAAACTTGATCCCCATAAGGCGAGCGGTGGTGATGGAATCCCCTGTCCTCTCTAAACTATAACTACTGCCTTTCTGCTTCCTGTTTTCCTGCATGCTAGAAGTTCTCTTCAGTCGTTCCTATATTTAAGAACTGTGGTGAAACCTCGGACCCATCCAACTATCGCCCTATCAGTCTTCTACCAATTTTCGGCAAAGTGTTCGAGCCATAATTAATTCAACAATCTTACTGCCCACAAACTCTACTCTGACAGGCAGTATGGCTTCCGCTTTGCCAGGTCCACGGCCGACATGCTAACAACCGTTACAGAGTACATGCTCCAGGCCCTTGATGAGTCAGGCGAGGCTCGTGCTGTTGCTCTGGACATCTCCAAGGCTTTTGACAGGGTTTAGCACTCTGGCCTTCTATGCAAGCTACGTGGTTACGGTATTACCGGACGTTTGCTTGATCTAATCCAATCTTTTTTAAATAACCGCAAAATGAAGGTCGTTATGAATGGGCATGCCTCTTCATCCTACAGCACAAATGCTGGTGTCCCACAGGGCTCTATCCTGGGCCCGACGCTCTTCCTTATTTTCATAAATGACCTCCCAGATGAGATCAAGTGCCAAGTAGGCATCTACGCAGATGACACCACAATTTACTCCCGCATCAGTAAGAAACCCGCCGTGGCGGACAAACATAATCTCGCTGCTGACCTTGAACGGGATCTACACTCTGTGGTGAATTGGGGCAAGAAGTGGCTTGTCAATTTCAATGCGTTTAAGACCAAGCTGTTGTCTGTCAATCATCACAGGCAACTTCTCCTGCCTCACATAAGCATGAACCAAGCGATTCTCCCTGAGAACAATACACTGCGCCTCCTAAGCCTTACCCTCTTTTCTAACTGGTTTGTCTTCCTCTTCACTCTCTTCTAATTAATCTTCTTACACTTATGTAGCCCCCTGCACATCAGTGGCATTACCGCCTTGCTAGGGGGGATACGATTAAAAAAATATATCATGGTCATGCACGTGTTAAATTTCTGTGTTATTTCTGATATCTTTCAATTATAATACGCGAAAGATTATATGTGAGTATGAACGGATTTTATTAAAAATAAGTGGACACAATGTTTGCAATTTAATCTGAAACCCACCCACACCTACACACACACACACACACACACACACACATATATATATATATATATATATATATACGCCACGGTCTTTATTATAATAGAATTAAATTTTAGAATTTCCTGGCCAAATTGACTCATAAATCGTCTAGGTTAGTTTAAATATAAACACTCGGTTAACGGTAACACAGAACAAGGGGGATAACTTGTAAGGAAACAGCTAATAATCTTCCCAAATATTCTGCCGTCATTTTCGTCGGCAGGGGTACACTCGTTTTTGAGAAGAGGAGGTTGTTATTATTTTTAACCTTTTTATGAACAGAGAAAGTACAAGAATGCATTTAAATATCACTGGTTGCAATACGCAACTGAAGAATGCCGGAGGAGCCATCGACTGAAACGCAGTGCTAAAAACAAAGAAGAAGACAATACGCGCCAGATTAATTCAAAGAATTAATATGTAACTGACGTTTGAATGGCATTTCTATAAATTACATTTTGCTCGTCTTCGGTAATATTTAGAATCCACTTTTCAAGTTATTGGTGCATCTTTTGAATCAGTATCCAGAGAGACCCTTCCAGCAATCATTTCCCTTTGAGGCATAAAATTTGTAACGCATCAAAGTCATAAAAGATTTCATAGTTACAACAATGAAAGGCAAAGTTGTCTTGGAACTCTGATTTGCTCTTTGTATGAGAAACACGGTTTTTCTTCAGAAGATGATCCGATCTTAGGCAGCAGAAGTCTTTTAATAGATTCTTTGCAAGAATAGGCAGCTCCTTCCTTAAAACCAACGTCTGGCTTGAATACGATGCCATGTTTATTCTCAATACACTTACCAAATATTCTAAGTTACAAATTTTTTGACAGTATTAACTTAAATGTTGGACTCTCATACGTCGAAATCGACAAGAGATTTCATCTATCTATCTATCTATCTATCTATCTATCTATCTATCTATCTATCTATCTATCTATCTATCTACAGTCTCTTATTCTATCTATCTATCTATCTATCTATCTATCTATCTATCTATCTATCTATCTATCTCAGTCCATTCTGATCTATCTATCTATCTATCTATCTATCTATCTATCTATCTATCTATCTATCTATCTATCTATCTCAGTCCATTCTGATCTATCTATCTATCTATCTATCTATCTATCTATCTATCTATCTATCTATCTATCTATCTATTCTATCACATCTATTCTATCTATCTATCTATCTATCTATCTATCTATCTATCTATCTATCTACCACAGTCTCTTCATTATCTATCTATCTATCTATCTATCTATCTATCTATCTATCTATCTATCACATCTATCATTAGTCTCTTCTATCTATCTATCTATCTATCTATCTATCTATCTATCTATCTATCTATCTCAGTCTATTCTGATCTATCTATCTATCTATCTATCTATCTATCTATCTATCTATCTATCTATCTATCTATCTATCACAGTCTGTTCTGATCTATCTATCACAGTCTGTTCTGATCTATCTATCTATCTATCTATCTATCTATCTATCTATCTATCTATCTATCTATCACAGTCTCTTCATTATCTATCTATCTATCTATCTATCTATCTATCTATCTATCTATCTCAGTCTATTCTGATCTATCTATCTATCTATCTATCTATCTATCTATCTATCTATCTATCTATCTATCTCAGTCCATTCTGATCTATCTATCTATCTATCTATCTATCTATCTATCTATCTTTATCTATCTATCTATCTATCTATCTATCTATCTATCATCAGTCTATTCTGATCTATCTATCTATCTATCTATCTATCTATCTATCTATCTATCTATCTACCACAGTCTCTTCATTATCTATCTATCTATCTATCTATCTATCTATCTATCTATCTATCTATCTATCTATCTATCTATCTATCTATCACAGTCTCTTCATTATCTATCTATCTATCTATCTATCTATCTCATCTATCTCAGTCTATTCTGATCTATCTATCTATCTATCTATCTATCTATCTATCTATCTATCTATCACAGTCTGTTCTGATCTATCTATCACAGTCTGTTCTGATCTATCTATCTATCTATCTATCTATCTATCTATCTATCTATCTATCTATCTATCTATCTATCACAGTCTCTTCATTATCTATCTATCTATCTATCTATCTATCTATCTATCTATCTATCTCAGTCTATTCTGATCTATCTATCTATCTATCTATCTATCTATAATGTCGACATAAAAAACATTTCATGTTTAGTATTAGTTTCAAGTTCGATTTTCGATATCGATAAAGCTTACCCAACAAATGTAAAAGCGCATGTATATATATATATATATATATATATTTATATATATATATATATATGTGTGTGTGTGTGTGTGTGTGTGTGTGTGTGTGTGTGTCTATTCGGCAAACACTGTTATATATTTCATTAACAAAGAGGTATTTCCACAACGTAGGTTTCAACTTTTCGCTTTGTTCAGGCGATTTATAATAACGGATTTTCTAACGCTTTCCAAACGTACAAACATGGATTCTTTTTCCAAATGTGCGATTGGAATATTTAAACAAACGATTATTTTGAGAATTAGGAAGGAGTTATATACTCTTGGCTAAATCTGCAGCCATCACAACCATTTCATGGTTTGGCTTTTTTTCTATACTCCCAAGTTATATCAGTGGAAATTTAAAATGAAAAATCAAACATACTTTAATATAACTTGGAGTATAGTAAAAAAAAAAAAAAAGCCAAACCATACAACGATGGTGATGTCTGAATATTGTACCGAAAACAAACGTTAGCCATTATTTTGTTCCGAGAAAAAAAATTACTGAATGAAAGATCAGAAGTAATGTCCAGATGTAATCACACCAATATATGCACACTAGGTTCATATAAACCTGGATGAAAGTGTTTTAAGATCGTCCCTAATTTAAATAAAAAATTTCGGTTGTTTAAAAATTCCAGTTGCGCATTCGGAAAAATCCATGTTGTACGTTTGAAAAACGTTGCACAATCAGTTATTATAAATCGGCTGAACATAACGAAAGGTTGAAACCAAGGTCGCGGAAATAAGTCATTTCTAAATTAAAAAATAATAGTAAAAAAAAATTTTAAAATATAAATGTATTGAACACTTTTTAATATAACTGTGTACTGGTTGAATTTAATTGTGACTAAAAACTAATTATATATATCTCATCCAGTAATGAATTAGAGCACTCTGGCAAGTGGGCGTGTATAATGATAATATACACGCTAAAAAGTCTGCCTTCTTTTACCAAGCTACCATAGCCTAGAGGTAGAATCGCCGACTGACGCCAATTCGCTCGGGTTTCAACCCTGGGTTAAAAGCAATCGGAGTTTAACGGTACTGATGAGCTGTGATACAGCAAAACAGATCTGTCTGCGGATAACTTTATACATACATACACACACACACACACATATATATATATATATATATATATATATATATATATACAAATTGGCGTCAGTCGATATATATATATATATATATATACATATATATATATATTGACTGACACCAATTCGGTCGGGTTTCAACCATAGGTTAAAGCAATCGGAGTTTAACCGTACTCATGTGCTGTGATACAGCAAAAGAGATCTGTCTGCGGATGACTATATATATATATATATATATATATATATATATATATATATATATATATATATTATTTGGAAATGAGATATCGCAGCTACCTACGTTTTAAACATTCGGTATCTTCAGGTGATTTAGAACAATTTAGAATACAAATCTCAGCCAAACAAACAAGCAAAAAATTATAACAGAAATCGAAACATTATTTGGTTCAACCCACCGGTTAACTTATAAGTAAAATCCAAAATAGGGCAAATATATTTGAAATTATTCAATAAACACTTCCTAAAAAATCAGAATTAAGGAAAATTTTTAATTGGAATTCAATCAAATTGAGTTATAGCTGTACTTGTAATTTATAAAATTACATAAAAACAAAACGCCATGACCTAAATAACAACGTACAAAACACAATCATTAACAAAGAATGGAACCTTAGAGACAAATACAAATGCCCACTTAATAAACATTGTAAAACAGAAGGGGTTATTTACAAAGCAGAGGCACATGCCATAGATGGACAAGAAAAGCATAGTTGGGGTCTACTAAAGGTATTTAAAAAATATAGAATAATCATAAATCTACATTTAAACTGGAAATCTTCAAAAATTCTACCGGACCGGCTAAGTGATTGTATTTTGTTTTGACATAAAACATTGCTATGCAACGATAAGAGTCACCGAAAAGCAGACGCAGATCGTAAATCTGTAATGCGGTTCTATGACGTCACACCGCGTGAGAGACCGAAATATTAACAGAACCATAATGGTTTTTCTGGCTCAGGAAGATTGCGGTTGAATTCTTGAGCTACAGAGCGGTATGTTGCCCCACCTCTTCCAATGTAATGTGTTGTGACCAGATTGAAATGTGATTTTATTAAGTATGGGCTGTTTTAATTTAATGTAGATGGCCTCCAATATTTTATGGTAGATGTCTTTATGTTAACGCCCCTGTAACCTTTTTGAAGATGGCTCATGTGAGCCGAAAGCTTAGAAACCACATAATAAAAAATATCCAAATTTTGGACAATTTTTGTCTTTATTTTCAACTGAAATTAAAGCAAAACTACTATTGTCTGTTATATATAACAATATATGTTTAGAAAACTATCTGCTGCCTCGATACTATATATATATATATATATATATAAATGAATAACGACGTTCAAAACATTAATTTAAAACTGTGTTCAATATAGAAATACATCTATAAATATTTATTATAAATTATAATTTAGAACATATTAGAACTACAATCTACTCCAAAATAGCGTTTATTACCCGATAAGACATTGTCCTTTCAATGTCGAAAGAAAATGTACACTTTGCAGGGTTTTTTTTTTTTTTAATCATTTCACCCCAAGCAAGGCATTCCACTACCACTATTGCGCAAGGGGTTACATAGGGGAAGGTGATGAGAAGAATGGTTAAATATAGGAAATGTCAGAAGGAGGATGAATGACGGGTAGGGATACCGAAGATGAGTGTGTCTATTGACCTTACATTTAAACTCCTGGAGATTGTAGCTGTCCGGGAAGCAAGCATGTGGAAGGGAATTTCACAGGCGGGAAGTGCGAGAAAAGAAACTGTTGGAGTAGAAATTGCGGTTACATTTTATAGGTTCCATTGTAAAAGGGTGGGACCTAGTTGATAATCTAGTGTCTCGTGCAAATTCGTACCTAGGGGACACCAGTGATCTAAGTTCATCGGAGCAGAAGGCGTGAAAGTATTTATAGAAGAGACACAGGGAAGCCACGTCACGCCGGTGGGTTGTAGCCGGTCTGCCAAGTCAGTATCGATCACGTTACAGACTCTCCGTTGTATTTTGTCAAGAACCCCGAGGAGAACAGCAGGGGCACCCGACCAGGTGTGGCAGCAGTATTCAATGCACGGGCGGATGATAGATTTATATATGTGCATGATAGATTCAGACGGAAAAAATTTCCGGGCCCTGTACAGAGAACCGACTTTCATAGCAGCAGATTAAGCAATGGATTCGATATAGTCATTCCACTTAAGGTCCGCTGAGAGTGTGTGTCCAAGGAGGTGTAGTGTTTTACTCATTAGGAGGCAAGCCTGTTCCATGCTAATGGGAGGTAGGTGCGATTGTCTATGATGATTAATTGATAGCAGCCTTGTTTTGTAAGCATTAAAATTTACGAGCCATTTCTTACCCCAGTCCACTACGGATTGGAGGTCCTTTTCAAGCTCAGCATCGAGGTTCGCTTTCTCGCCCACACACGAGGCGAGAGTAAACTGTGGTGTCATCGGCATACATACCTACTTGGGATCTTATGGCATCGGGGAGATCATTAATGTAGATCAGAAAGAGCGTAGGACCTAGGATAGAGCCTTGAGGGAAACCTTCGTTCGTATGGTAGTTCTGGGAGGCATGTCTTTTAATACCACCTTCAATGTGCGGTTAGAGATGGAGACTGGATTAGGTCAAACAAATGTCCAGTATTACCATAGCTCCTCAGTTTGTGTAGAAGGCCAGCATGTCAGGCTCTGTCGAACTCTTTAGAAATATCCAAGGCAACTGTTCGGGCTTCGCCATTTTTGTCGAGAGCCTGGTATATATACTTGGTGATGGTCGTTAGCATATCAGCAGTAGATCTGATGAAGCGGAAACCATACTGTTTGTCCAAGAAGAGCCTGTGGGTTGTGAGATACTGAACCACCTCGGCGTTAATAATGGCTTCGAACACTTTGCCAAAGATCGAAAGAAGGCTGATAAGGCGGTAATTTGCGGGGTCCGCGGGTTCTCCTGTGTTCTTAAATAAATGAACTACAGAGGAAGACTTCCAACAGGCAGGAAAACAGGAAGCAGATAGGCAGAAGTTGCAAAGCTTAGAAAGGACAGAGGAGAGTTTAAGGGCACATTTCTTCAAGACTATGATTGGGATTCCATCCCCTCCCCTCGCTTTGTGAGGGTCAAGTTTTGAGATTATGTTAGAGACCAGCGAGGGTGTAATATGGACGTCATTCAGTTGAGCCTTAGTTCTAGGTGGGAAGTCGGGTGTAGAAACTCCAGACGAATTCAGTCTCCAATTAGTCGAGAATCTGCGAGCAAAGCATTCAGCTCAAATTCAAATAAGGACCTCAAATTCATTGATTATCGGGGGTATTGAGAACTTACTCTTGTTAAGCACGCTTTTACAGAGTGTTAAGTAGTCTTTGGTGCCGAACGTGGAGGATGCTATGCGTTGCTTCATTCTGGCAGCAAACAACATCTTAGCTTCGTTAAGTATCTTTTTACATTTATTACGAGCTGAGGCGAAAAGGCGCCTGTTTTGGTCCGACGTGTAGCTACGATAGAGCCGGAAGAAATGATTCCGGTGAGCAATGGCGGACGAGCAAGCGGGCGAGAACCAGGGAGACGAATGAGATTTAAGGAGAAATTTCCTGGCGGGGATGAAGTACCGAACAGTCAGAGGAGGAGAAGGAGCGGTAGAGAAAAAAGAGATAGCTAACCGGGCTTAGAAGTGAGAGACGGAAGCACATGAAAGAATGATCCAGGGATACAAGAGATGTCACCCTAGCTAGGGGGAGATATTGGCTGACATAAACACCAAACCCATGCATATGGACATTAGATTGTATTTGAACATGTTCTAAATTATAATATATTTCTATATATATATATATATATATATATATATATATATATATATATATATATATGTGTATTTTTATATATATATTGTGTATTTTGGCCACATTTTTTCATTAATGCAGGTTTCATAATAATAATATTGGGATTTTTGTTGTCTTTCAACGATATCACCATCAAGTATATCAGACGGTACGAACGGAACCTACACAAAATTAATAGACAAAACTTGTCTATATTATTCAATGAAATCTACATTAATATATATATATATATATATATATATATATATAGTCATCCACAGACAGATTTGTTTCGCTGTATCGCAGCTCATCAGTACGGTTGCTTTTTAATCCAGGATTGAAAACCGACCGAATTGGCGTCAGTCGGCGATTCTACCTCTGAGCTATCGGCGCTCGGTAGAAGGTGGCAGACTTTTTAGCGTGTATATTATCATTATAGACGCCCAACAGCTGAGAGTGTTCTAATTAATTGCTGAATGAACGATGCGTAGATGCTAGATTAGCTACTCTTTTTCAAAGTCTACCATTCTTCCAGAGTGTTCAATCAGGGTGTGAGAGCGTAAATATATAAAAAGGATGTCTCAAAAGTCACACACCATCCAGATTTTTATCAAAATATATATGAATATTAATTTCATTGATCATACTCATAACAGATGCTCAAATTGTTCACCCTCTGCAATAACACATGCATCAATTCTCTTTCTTTGTTTTGAGAATATGATGTACTGATGATTTGTTAATCGTTAGCTCCTGGCTTATTTCCCTTACTGATTTCACGGGGCTTCTAGCAATCTCTCACGGTCAGCAACTGATCCCGTTTCTTGAAAGCGTTTGATCAAACGACAGATAGTGGTATGGCTCAATGGTTTTTTTCACTCAGGATGATTGCGGTTGAATTCTTCTGTTACAGAGCGGTATGTTGCCCCATCTCTTCCGAACATAAAAACCAATTTAACTCTTTTTTGTACCGTTAGTTTCTCAACCATATCAGATCAAATTTGAAACATAGAAAAAATAAACATTAGTATATGGTGCGTGACACCCTATATATATATATATATATATATATATATATATATATATATATAAATTTAGTGTATCGAGGCAGTAAACAATTTTCTGAACATATACTGTTAAATATAAGAGCCAATGAATGTCTATTATGTTTAATCATGAGCCGTTCTAAACGTCGTATTTGGGCTTTAATTTCAATTGAAAATAAAGCCAAAAATTCTCCAACATTTGGATAATTTTTTATTAATTTGGTTCTATGCTTTCGGCTCACATGAGTCATCTTCAGAGAGGTTATTAAGACGTTAATACAGTAACACCGACGATTTTATTTTGTGTTGACATAAAACTCCGCTAGGCAACGGCAATAGTTACCAAAAATAAGAAACGCAGTTCGCAAATTTGCAATGCGGTTCTATGACGTCACACCGCGTGATAGCGCGAAATGACAACAGAACCATGTATTCAAATGCAATGTAACGTGTTATGACCGGATTTAAAGGTGATTTTATTGAGTGTTGGTTGTTTGGATTGAATGTAGATGGCCTCCAATATCTGAAGGTTCTTTTTACTGTGTGTATCAGTAAGGATTATTCATTGTCTCTTATATTTAACAGTATATCTTTAGAAAATATATATACATGCAGATAAATTTATGGTTTAAAAATTATTTACTGAAAAAATCTTGCTTGCCTAAACATCTAATCTTTCTATTTCCTCTCAGTCAAACGGTGAACAAATTCAACAGCAGAAAATTACGGTACAACAGAATTGTTTTGTTATTATAGTTTTGCCACGTGCCGGGCACACTGCCAACAACATTGTTAAGTTGGCAAAACCTCCAAAAGCAGTAGTTTATTCCGTGTTTAAACAACTTCAGAAAGAGGAAAAGTTTGTAGAAAAGAACACAAGACTCGCAGTGATTCCAATCTTTCTCGCTGGCCTCAAACTTTTGCGTGAAGACAATCTATCCACATCTATGTCAACGCTTGCACAGAAATGCTATGTTTTTTTTTCTATAGTGCGCAGAGCTGTGAATAAGAATCTTGGGCATAATTAGATATGTTTGACGACGTCGTCACCTCACGGCCAAGACGAAAGCAATCGAATCCGAGAGATGCTCAAAGCTTCTCTCATTCATCAAGCATCAAGGTGCAGGAAAAGTTATCGTGTTTATTGACGAAAAGTAGTTCACTATGCACGCCGACGGAAATCGTAGAAATTCTCGGGGGATTTCATGCGACCCTTCTGATGCCGTACCTTTGTTTGAGACTAAGAATTCTGCTTCTGTGATGGTCTTTGGCACCTGAGCGAGTGATGGAATGGCTATGCACCCACGCTTTATTGAGTCTGGTTTGAAGATTGACATAATTGAGTATCTGTACATCATCAAGCATAATGTTACCGTGTATTGAGCAGAAGTGTGGTACTTATCTAAGACTCTACACCATAACATGACTTAAAAGAACACGGGTTTTCTTTGCTGAGAATGGACCATCTTTTTGTGAGAGCCGACATCTGGCCCAGTAATACCCCAGAACTCAACCATCTCGATTAATTTTGTGGTGCATACTTTTAAGAAGAAAGTTTCATTCTCTTGTGGAGGCAGTAATTGCTCGAAAAAGCGGCTGTATTAAGTGGGAAATATTTTTTACTAGTAAATATTACATTCAGGTTATATTTTTGTATTACTTTATTTTAGAATTTATAAACCATTTTATGCATCTCTATAAAAATTTTCTGAATTTATCTGCAAGATCTTGTATATATGTGAACACATTATCCAATGTGTGCTTAAATTTTGCCATTTTTGAGTTTGAGTTTTGAGTTTTGTTTAATGGCATATCAACCTCTGTAGAATATTTAATGCCAAAAAGGTGGGATTTTAATGGCTAATTTTGTTTTTTAATGTTCGGTTAAAGTGAGAAAGTTAATTTAATCAGATTTTAATGGAAAACATTTTTATTCTATTTCTGAAGATGTTTTCTAGTTCTGTATTCAAAAATATATTGCTGGTAATTTTTTTTCTTCAAAAATGTGTTAGGGCAATAATTTATTCTTTCTAGAATGTATTGCTGGTAATATCTTTTTCTTCAAAAATCTGTTTGGCTAAGACTTTATTTTTTCTAGAATGTATTGCTGGTATTTTTTTTCTTTAAAAATGTGTTAGAGCAATAATGTATTCCTTCTAGAATGTATTGTTGGTAATATTTTTTTCTTCAAAAATGTGTTAGGGTAAGAATTTATTTTTCTAGAATGTATTGTTGGTAATATTTTTTCTTCAAAAATGTGTTAGGTCAATAATTTATTCCTTCTACAATGTATCGTTGGTAATATGTTTTTCAAAAATGTATATTTTTCTATAAAAGTTTCTTTTTATACATTCATAGTATTTTGACCCCAGTTTTGGGGTGAACTATTTATCCATTGCTGGGACCATAACAGGTGCTACCACTCTGGGTTAGAGTGGACCTGGGAACAACAGCAATTAAGAAGTGGTTCCATGCCCCTTATAAGCTCCCAATCAGAGGCCTTGCTGCCGGATGCAGTTTACCGTCGTACCCAGGATTTTGCATTTTTTCGTTTCTATCTTCAGATGTATTGAGATCATTAACATGGAAGTTTACAATCTACTGCAGAGAGTGAAATGTTTATAAAAGGCTCATAACGTTCAGAAATTACTTTTTGAAGTACCCAGGTGAAACAGCGGCACAATAGATGATTTGTGCAGGGTCCAAAGTTACACATGCTGATACTCATCGGTTGAGGTCGTTCGAGGGCTATGTCATCAACAATGGCACTGTCTAGCTATACGACACGGTGGACAAGTCGTCGGAGTAGAGGGTAACCGCACGTGAATCAACAAAGATGCTTTCCTTATTTTTGCTGTTACTCAGGAAATAGCTTCGCCGATAACTTTTACAATTACATCCCAAACGATAACTGACCTCATCACACTCTTGTGTTGAAGTCTCTTCACTTATATGTCTAGAGATGCGTCGAAAAGCAAAGAACACCTGATCCTGATAGACAATCGCTTCCGAGATGGCATAGAGGTCGTCTACGAGATCTAAGGCGTTTTTCAGTTTTTTTTCTTAATATTTTTCTATTTTTCTGAGCTGAAACCGCTTATAATAAGTTTAAAAAATTGTTTATTCTTCATATTATAATTTGTTTTCAATATATATAAGCTATAATTTAAATCGACTTGCACAACCCACCGAGAACGAACTCGGAGAGAAAAGAAGGGGACGTAAAAAAAGAAACAAACGAAGTACATGAACAAAAAGTCAAGCACTCGTCAGAAAGAAAAAAACCCAAGATGAAAACCCTAACACTAAAGCACTAAATATCAAGTAAATATATATATATATATATATATATATATATATATATATACTTGGTAATCTGTAAGGTCAATTCCAAAGGGGTTTGTAATCCGATGAGAACTCATTGTTAGAATTTAACTGAGTATTACAATGCAAATAAATTGGATGCCTTTATAAATGCATGTGTAATTATTTATTTCGCGGAAATCTTACAAAACCGCTCCTCAGACCCAAATTTATTCATTTACTTCGAAGTTTCGTGAAGTCACCACTATGATATCTTCGCTCCTCAGGGATTTTTTCATTTGCTTTTGTGTCCCGGTCTTATTTCTTATTTATATGGAACTTGGTGTAATTTAATACTTTGTATGTACATGCTTAAATAGATTAGATGGTTAATTGCTTTTAATTGATTTTGTTGTGTTGACTTTTTTTCAGTGTGTTGTATTATTGTACCGGTGGTTAATTTATTTTTATTACTTTTTATTGTGTTGATTTCCTTTAAGCGCATGACAATGGGTGACCGCTTAATTGCTTTATAATGAATTAGTTTCTTCTTGCCATTTTGGTTGACTTCTTTTTATTGTGCTGAGTTGACCACACACACACACACACACACACACACACACACACACACACACACATATATATATATATATATATATATAATCATTTCACTGTGAAGTTTTTCCCGTCTGAGTCCATATAATCATCACTTGCATATTACAAACTGATTTTGAACAACTCCGAGTCGTGCCATCTACGTACAACAATATATATATATATATTCATTAATATATATCTGACATAGCTCTGTTCATACGCAATTGAATACCGTTTTATTAACACTTGAATAATAATGTAATACATGTGTGTACCCTCATATGTATATTAATTCAGGCAACTATAAGTTGCGTGAATTTATATATATATATATATATATATATATATATATATATATATATATTTGTAATGAATTATTTTGAATATTATTTTTATCAAATTGTCGGTTGCTTATAACCAAGTTTCGTCAAAATTCGTTAATTTCCGTAACATATATATATATATATATATATATATATATATATATATATATATATATAGCTTTAAACAGTGATGTGCGATGATAAAAAAGCAGGTATCGCTGACCATATATAAACTGAAAAGAGAGGTCGCCGATTCTGTGGCTGAAGTCGAAAAAATTGGCAGAGAATATAAATACGAAAACTTAAGGAAATTGAAATTAAACTTTTTAAACGTCTAAGACAAATATGTAATTTGTATTTTAAAAAGGCCTGGAGAAGTTTGGGCTTCGTCAAGTTGTCTTGTCCAAAGCAAATCTCTAATTTGTATTATAAAACAGCCTGGAAATTTTTGGGCTATCTTGTCCAAGGCATATCTATAATTTGTATTTTAAACTGGGCTGGAGAAGCTTGGCCTCCTTAAGGCTATCTTGTTTAAGGCACATCTATAATTTGTATTTTAAACTGGGCTGGAGAAGCTTGGCCTCCTTAAGGCTATCTTGTTTAAGGCACATCTATAATTTGTATTTTAAACTGGGCTGGAGAAGCTTGGCCTCCTTAAGGCTATCTTGTTTAAGGCACATCTATAATTTGTATTTTAAACTGGGCTGGAGAAGCTTGGCCTCCTTAAGGCTATCTTGTTTAAGGCACATCTATAATTTGTATTTTAAACTGGGCTGGAGAAGCTTGGCCTCCTTAAGGCTATCTTGTTTAAGGCACATCTATAATTTGTATTTTAAACTGGGCTGGAGAAGCTTGGCCTCCTTAAGGCTATCTTGTTTAAGGCACATCTATAATTTGTATTTTAAACTGGGCTGGAGAAGCTTGGCCTCCTTAAGGCTATCTTGTTTAAGGCACATCTCTGATGCTACTGTTTCATTACACGTGTTATCCCTACGACCTTAATTTCTTACGGGAATCGTGATCTTTACCTAAATAGAATGTTTGTCTAATCTGACAAAATTAATTCCATTATTTTATTTTTTTTTATTTTATTTTTTCTCAAGAACATGTAAATTTTTCCCTTTTTCTCTTAAGGCGAATTTCAAAGTTTTTCATTCGGATTATTTGCCTGTTTTAGCTCATAAGCTAAATTCTTTTTCCGGTTCTGTTTTCAGTTTTACTGATTGGTGTCTATTTTGGTCATGTGACAGCTTCCTTCCCCCAGATTTTCTCGTAACGTCAATTTCTTTGTTTATTTCCTATTTCTGGCTTTTTTTTCTAATTAATGCCTGTTATTTAATTCTATATAAGTTGCTATGTCTGTCAGTTACTATCTGTATCGGCTTTTGTTGCTATTTTTGTTTCTTGGCTTTTACCTATTTCCTCTCTCGGCCAGTTACTATTTCCGTAGGTATTTTGGGAGTTATTTTTGTTATTACATCTATTTACCGAGCCTGATAATGACGGCATCTCTTAATATTTTTTGCCACATAAGTATTTTTTATTTATGCCTTTGGACTCAGTTCTATGCGTGGAGAGTTTATTCAAAATATAGTAGGCTGGATCCTTAGCCGTAGCTTTTACGTCAATTAAGAGGCTGGGTTGCGATTATTGACGTACTGTGAGCCAGCCAACCATAAAAAAGTCAATGGAAAGAGAGAAAAATGCTCTATTACTGCTAAATTGTTGTTGCTATCTGACATTCAGGGCGAGTGATGTTGTCTCGACTAGCAGTAAAAGAAGGAACCTGTGGATACCGACTAAAATTGGTATTTATGTATATACAGCTTTCAGTTTTTAAATAAGTTCCATCAAACGTGCCAACGTTTGAATTACACAAAAATCTGTTGGATACAATATACAAAGAACTATCCTTGGAAATGAATTTTGCAACATTCGGGTAGAAAATATTAGGTACTTCCGTATTATCTCCCCGCCAATTTTGTCTAACACGTAACAGGTGTCCATTTAAGAAAAGGCTCGCTCGATCACCGAAGTTAAGCAACGTTGAGCCTGGTCAGTACTTAGATCGGTGACCGCTTGGCAATACCAGGTGCTGTAAGCGTAAAGTAACGGATGTGCGTTGTGGTGCAGTGGATATCGGCTCGGAAAGAGCCGAGTTCGAATTCCAGTTGAATACTATGCATTCACTTAAGCACTGGTACCATTGGGGACGGTATTAATCTGTCCCTTCCCTCAAGTTATGGGTTAAATAACAAGGGTAGGACTTAAGTACCCTGCCCTTAAAAACAAATCCCAATGAATCTTGATACTCGAAAAGAAAAATTATTACTAGATACAAAACTTATATAAAAACAACAATAAATTGTTGAAAGAAAAAGGTATTACCAGCAATAAATAAATAAAATTTAGTTGGCAATAAATGACCCGCCGAGGTTGATATGCCATAAAAACAAAACAACCAACAACCATTTCGGGAAAACAGTCACTTGGGAGGCCAAAACTGAACGATGTCGGAAAGAGTTCGAAGAAAAGGATCAGCACATTGCCGCCACATAAACTCACAGAGGTAGGAGTCCAGCATTGTTCTGTGGGTGTTGTTCTGTCTTTTATTCTTGAACTTGGCGGCTCTCCACATTCGTTCGATGTGTTGCGTGTGGGCGCCAGTTTGTGGATCAATAAAATTTAAGATTTGATTCACTGTGAGATGGGCAAAATCATTCCTCACTTGATTGTATCCCCTTAACTTGTTTGTGATTACTGTGAAACCCGGCCGAACCGACTGCTTGATTATATTTATTTAACATGTCATACATGTTTATGGCACAAGGCCGAAAAAGGGAGGGGTTACAAAAACTTGGGTTGGTCCTCAGCTATCTATCCTCTACCTAGCTAATCTGACTCACGACCCAGACACACGTTACAATGTTTCTCTTTCACCATAAGCATTCTATTTGATTTTTAGCAAGAGTTTCCAAATTAATTTCGTCTTGTTACATTATCCATAGTAAACTTTGGTAAAAATTTGGGTACTTCCGGGTTATCTCCCCGCCAATTTTGTCCAAAAAATTTGAACCCTCTCTTTATGAAACGTAAAAATGCTACACGTAACAAGTGTCCATTTAGAGAAAACAGTGTCATCTGGAAGGCCAAAACTGAGCAATGTCGGAAAAAATTTCGAAGAAAAGGATCAGCACTTTGCAGTCTCTGCCGCCACATAAACTCACAGATATAGGAGTCCAGCATTGTTCGGTGGGTGCTGTTCTGTCTTTTATTCTTGAACTTGGCGGCTCTCCACATTCGTTCGATGTGTTGCGTGTGGGCACCAGTTTGTGGATCAATAAAATTTAAGATATGATTCACTGCGTGCTGGACAAAACCAATCCTCACTTGATTGTATTCTCTCCACTCGTCTGTGATTACTGTGGAGCCAGGCCGAACCGACTGCTTGATTATAGGCGTCAGTGTTGCAGCACTCCGGTCTGGTATTGCATAGAAGAAACATTCTTTAGTCTCACGACACATTCCACCAAATACCCAAACTTCACAAAATGATTTAAGTTTTTGGTAATTCAAATTTTTTGTACAAAATTGGCGGGGAAATAACCCGAATGTACCAAATATTACAAAATAAAAATGAATATGAACATTGGCATAGTTTTTCTTCTTTTTCTGTGTCGTGTCCCGTTGTCATGATCATGTGAAATTTTCGAATTAGTTGTTTATTTTATCGGTAAAATGATAAAATTGGAGATATAATCAAGCAAGAAAAAGACGCGTAAAGGTAGTCAAAGATGCATACCAAAAGCTAAGCAGAGTAATAAGAAACAGAAAAATTAGATTAGAAACAAAGAAAAGAGCACTGAAGTGTTACGTAATATCTGTCCTACTAGATGGCAAAATGCTGGACATTTTTCACACAGATGAATAAGATTGCAACATAAACATAATTCTACAGAAAGATGTTTAGAATAAACGGGACGCATGATCAGCTTACGGTCATATCACGTTGAATACACCGGTTCTCGTTCGATCACCAAAGTTAAGCAACGTTGAGCCTGGTCAGTACTTAGATGGGTGACCGCTTGATGGGAATACCAGGGGCGTTTATTGATGAATGTGCGTTGTGGTGCAGCGGATGTTGGCTCGGAAAGTAGAAATTGGTGAGCCGATTTCGAATTCCAGTTGAATGCCCTGCATTCACTTCTGCGCTAGTACCCTTGGGAAAGGTATTAATCCGTCCCTTCCCTCCTGTTATGGATTAAATAACAGGACAGATTGGATTCTATAGCCTTGGCTGGCAACCAGTCTACCGCAGAAAGTAATGGCAACCTACTGTGGGATAATTCTCTGCCCAGTCAACAAAACTTGTAACACCAAAGTTAAAAAAACAAAAAAAACTTGTAACACACACACAAAAAGAAAGAACTTGGGACCCTGCCCTTAAACAAATCCCAATGAAACTTTCTCCATCGGGGAGGAAGCTGGCTCAACTCACCTAGGGTGCATGCGGCTTGGACATGAACAGCGATGAAACTTTTTGGGAAATGGAAATAAAAAAAGAATTTCGGGAAGAGACAGTTGAAATTTCTAGGAAATATAATGAGGAAAGAAGTCTTAGAAAATTTGATACCCACAGGACAGAAGCCAAGCAGGACAGAGAAAAAACCCGCATAATCTAGATAAAAAGATGACAGAGCAAGGTTTAGGAGAGATAAAAAAAAAACAAAAGGCAAAATTTATTAAGAGCTAAGAAAGACACGAAATTGTGGAGAGCCATGATCAAACCATTCCCTTGCTAGGAGAAGATCTTCCGCTGTCCTTACTGCAGTCTATAACAGTGAATACCCTGTATCAATTAATTCTACTTCTTCGTCTAAAAGTAAAAAAAAATCTTCTTAATTTCTGACTGATCTCTAGTATCAAAATACTTTATTTATAGGTTCGAACTCTCGACCACTAAAGAAGAAAAATACATTTAACCAAAGACTTCCTCTCCTATAAGCATGTGCGGGTGGTGCAATGAATAACGACTCGGAAAGAGAAATCGGAGAACAGTGTTCCAATTCCAGTGAGGTTCATCTTATGCTCTTATGCGCAGATACTAACTGGGAAAGGATCCATCTCATCTCCCCACTAGCAATCGATCTTCATCGCAGAGAAACGGTAGTCTACTGCGGGAATATCTTCTTCGTAGTCAGTCATGAATCGAAAGAGATATGATCGACTAAGCGTGTATCAAATATAAATCTGGACTGAATTGATTTATACACATTGCCATTACCATCTGAGCCGAGCATATTTGGAAGCAAATTCTTGTTCTTCATTAATAATTCTCATGAATTTACTGAATATTAGAGATAACTGAAGATTGATTTAATTGATTGTTACAGCTCTTCAACCCATTGTGCGTTATTTAAAGCTAAACATATTTTGTATTGTAAAAATCCTTTTTTTCTGAGTGAATTAACAGTTTTTTTTTTCGAGATAACCATTTTTTCAGATACAGATCATACTATTTAATCTATAGCTGGGGAGAGGAGTCAGATTCATATCTCACCCTAAAGTATTTACGCGTAAAATGAATGTTAATAACTCGACTTAAACTCGAACGTGGTTCTTCGATTACCCATTCCGAAATGCTATCTATGATATCACCAGGACATTCCAGATAATTGAAGAAGTCACGTGGGTATAAAAACCGAAATATTTTGCCTAACACCCCAGATCGGAAAAAGATAAATGCGTTGACCACACAGGCATCTTCCCACATATGAAATAACACTTGAGCTCTCTGTGTTGTCAAATCCAAGATCGGTTTCACTAAATCTGTTTGGTGCGGACGTAGTAGTAAACAATTCTGCGTAACAACGAGAATGAAAAATAAGCCAATCAGATCGCTCCAACTAATTTTAGTTCTAGCTTTTAATAACCTTAATTTTCTGGAAGAAAATAAAAATCAAGTTTGCAATTTCAAAATCTGTAGACGCTTCAGAAGGAAGTGAATTGATTGTGTTAAGTTAATTTATAAAGTCATCAGAGTGAACGGTTTTGCCGGAAATTGCCGCCACTGATAAAGAGTTCAATATTGATACTGCTTCCTTTATATATGCAATCCTTATATAATTTATATATGAAATTAATTTTATTATTAATATTCTATTTTTTAATATTACATGCTAATTGATTTATATTAATATATTAATATTTTACTTTATTAATATTTAATATTAATAGTAATATTTATTTTTATTATTATTTTTTTAATCGTTTCACCCAAGGCAAGGCGGTAAGACCACTGATGCGCAGGGGGCTAAATGAGAGAAAAAGATTAGATAGGAGGAGAGTAAAGAGAAAGACGAATCAGTTACAGGAAGTGTCAGAGAAAGGAGCAAAAGAAGGATGGGAATACAGGTGTAAAGACAGTTGCGAATGTAGTGAGAAAGGAAAAGATATACAGGGTTATGTAGAAAGAACTGGAGTCAAGTGGTTAAGAAATGGGCATTGACATTGCATTAAAATTCCTGGAGGTTGTAGCCGTCAGGAAAGCAAGAATCAATATATTAAATTAGTTCATATAATAAATTATAAATTTTATATAATTTTCCTTTATATATATATATGTATATATATATATATATATATATATATATATTCCTTTATATATCCTCAGTTTTATTCAACTTTTACAACCAAAACATTCCGCATAGTAAAAAAAAGACGCTAACCTATATCGCTTGATCTCTTTTTCTGCTAGTTTTTGTTGTTGTTGCTTTTCTATTTTTTTAATAGGGTGTAGATTACTGTCGAAATTTCAATTCTCAGTTGTAACAACCGTTCTGAACTCAAATTGCTCTATTAGCAACTGAAACATTGCTGTAGACCCTTGATTCTCTATTTTTTGTGAGCCTCAGTAATTTTACATGGACCCCCTAGGGTATATATGAATCGCGCTTGAGAACAACTGATGTAAACATAATTCCAAATAAGTATTAAAATCGGGTTCCCTACAAATGGGCAATGATAATAGTTTCCAGAAGATTACAAAATATGAAATATACATGAAGAAGGCTTGGGAGTAGACCGGCTGGAAGAGTTTGACTATAACAACCAAGATATCGGCACTCGTCTTAATTATAAGTTGAATCGGATCTATTCAACTTATACAGCGAGACAATTCTAAGAGCCAAGAATCGTCATTTACAGCCACACTCTGAACAAAGTAAGATACGCAGATGATACAATGCTGATAGCAGACAAAGTAAGGAAACTACAAGACTTCCTACAGAACGTAGTTGAAGAAAGCGGAAAGAAAGGACTACATGTAAACTACAAGAAAACTGAATGCATGGTCATCAGTAAAAAGAGGAACCCAAAATGCCAACTACAGGCCGGGAATACTAAAATCAAAGAAGACACGGAAAGGAAACTACAAGACCTACAGGAAGTAGTTAAAGAAAGCAGAAAGAAAAGACTACATGTAAACTACAAGAAAACTGAATGCATGGTCATCAGTAAAATACCAACTATAGGCCGGGGATGCAAAAATCATCAAGTTCAGAAATTTAAAAACCTGGAAAGGGTTTTAACAGAGGTCGACACTCAGCGCGGCACTGAGGTCTGAAGGCGAATTGGCATTGCCAAGGATGTATTCCAGAAGCCAAGAAGAGTATTGAGAGACAGGAAAATTTCGCTGGAAACAAAGAAACGAATACTGGATTGTTATGTGGTGTCTGTTCTTCAAAATGGCAGTGAATGATGGACAAAATTTTCAAAGATGAAGGGACGACTTGAAGCAACGAAAATGTGGTTCTACAGAAGCATACTGAGGATACCATGGGCCGAACACGTGAGCAAAGACAAAGTTTTGGAGAGGATGGAAACGAAAAGGATACTGATACTTAACATCAGAAAAAGACACCTAAATTTGTTAAAACATGTAATGAGGAAAGAGAGCTTCGAGAATCTGATACTCACAAGTCAGATAGATAGGAAGAGAAACAGAGGAAAAGCAACACGTGATAGGCTTGAGCAAGTGGATGAAAGAGCAGAGTTTGGGAGGGGTAGCAGGAGAAAGCGTGTTAATAGTCAGTAGAGATAGGAAGATGTGGAAGACCATGATTGCCTACGTCCTGGGGAAACACAGCACATAGAAGAACGAAAAGATAATGTTTTTATTCTGTAGAGGCAAATAATTGTTTATAGGGATGATCAATTAGTCTGGTGCCATTCGTTTTGCGAAGAATACAACATGAACCAACGTCTATGAAATAGTTACAATAACGAAAAGCTGGACAGAGAAGCAGAAATATAATAATTAAATAAAAACGGATGTATTTTTTCGTCTCAAATGAAATGCTTCTATCCAACAGAAAAAAAATTCTAATCATTTCTTTCTCTTTTGTTTAAATTCACTTTTTTAATCTGTTTGTTCAATTATTTTTTAATGTCTGTCTGCCGAGATATTTCTTCCTTTGATTCATTCGTTTACTTTTTATTTAATTCACCTATTTTTCTTTTCATTTTTCTTTCTTCGTGAAAAAAAAGTCCAATTTTGCTGCGGTGAAAGAAACGTAAAGAACAAATGTCGTTATAAATTTCGAGTCGCAATTGCACATGGTTGCTGGCAGACATGCGCACATACAACCAAAAAAATACTCATACAACGCACATAAAAATCCTCAGTTATACATTCATAAAGAATTGAAAAAAGAAAAAAGAAAAAAGAAAAACAAAACCAGACACTCCTTCTTAAGCAGAAAATTATAATACAAACATGCATATACAGAAACCTTTGATCAGGTATCGTTCTATTTACATCAATAATTTAATAGCTAGCACAGCGGTTTCTATTGAAGAGTGTTACAATTTCTGCAGTTTTATAAATATTTTCAAACCCCAGCGAATATGTTTAACCAAAGTATTTTATTATTTGTCACTACTTCTGAGATGAGGTAGTATCAACACTATTTACAATATTCGGACCATTGTACTCATTTTTATAACCATTTTTACGACGTTTCGACTGTTGTAAGCTTCTTCAGGTGATAGGAATTTTGAACGGAACGCTTTATTTGGATTACTGGGGTATATAATTCTCATTCATTGGGCGATTCCACTTACGTAATTATCTCCCTTTAAGTCAACTCTCTAAAGTAATTTGTTTACTACGAATTTGTAGCCAGCTATTTAACAGGAGATATGGATATAGGTGTTGGTTAGTTCCAATGACTTGACTCAACGCGTTGTGAGTTCAATACCTGGCTACAGCGGTAGTGAACAAACAAAGAGTCGAGTTAAACGGAGATAACTATATTGCATCTGGAAGTGACATCGCACATGGGATGAGAATGATATACCAAGTGATCGAATTAAAAGGTTCTGTTCAAAATTCCTGGCACCTACAACGGCCGAAACGTCATAAAAAAGCCAATAAAGATGAGGACAACAGTCCGAAGAGCATTTGATATATCAAACTAAATTTTTTAATGATGCATTTTGAAGTAATCATTTACATTTTATTTTAAAAGCCTGTTTTTCTCACATTTACATTATTCGGACTATTGTCCTCATCTTTGTTGCCATTTGTACGACGTTTCGGCCGTTGTACGCTTCGGCCTTCTTCAGATGGTATGAATTTCGAGCTGAACCCTCTATTACAATAATATTCACTCAGACCACATGGCCCAATGGATATAGACGTTGGTTGCTTCCTGTGACTTAATCCAAAGAGCTGTGAGTTCAATACCAGGCTACAGCAGTGGTGAACAAGTAACTTGTAAGGTTAGAGGGAGATAACTCCTGACTTCCAATCAAGGCTTTACGCAAGGAATGAGGATGATATACCCAAGTGATTGTAATAAAAGGTACGGTTCGAAATCCCATGCACCCAAAGAAGGTTGGAGCGTACAACGGCCGAAACGTCGTACTAATGGCAACAAAGATGATGACAATAATCGGAATAATGTAAATACTACCTCATCTCAGAAATATAGGCAAATAAATTCGGTTTTCATAGGCAGCATGTACGTAAATCTTCCTTCATTCATATTAGCAAGAGTTTGGACGCGAGTATAGACGTACTTTGTTCGTACCATCCATACCAGTTAAAGTGTAGAGAAAAGAAATAATATCCCTCATTGTCAAACAGTTGCTGCTCTCTGACATACAAGGTGAGCCGTATTGTCGTGAATTGCAGTAAATGTATCTTTTTCTTCTCTCTGCCATGTTCTTTCAAGCCGTTGGCGGTTATGGATCTACACATTTTCTTGTATTTTATATTTCGTAGTATATTTTTCTTTTTGCTATCTATCCTAAACACTGTTTTGCCATCCATTTATACAATCTATTTAGGTTGGTAATGTGCTGTTTGTCTCTGTTTCTTTTGCCTACAATATATACTTTGAGTGTCAAATTTTCTAACCCCTATGTTCTCATTATGAGTTCTAAAAATTTAGTCTATCTCTTTCTGATGTTAATATAAGATTCATTTTTATTTCTGTTTTCTCTAAAGTTTCGTCGTTACACGGATTGCCAGCTCGTTGTATTCTTAGCATACTTTTTTCTCACCAAATTTCTGTTGCTTCAAGTCTCTTCTTCATCTGTGAGGAGATTGATCAACAGTCATTACCATATAGGAGAACTGATATTACATAACAGTTCTCTTCTTTAGTATTAACTAAGATTTCCTGTTTATTTATTTTTTGTTTAAAGTTTGGTGTACATTTTTCGCTATCCCAATACATCTTCGGATTGCGGTGCCGCACTTTCCGCCCTCTGTTAAAACACTTCCCAGATATTTAAATGTTTGTACTTGCTTGATTTTGTTATCTTTAATTTCTAATTTCCATGCTAGGCTGTTCCTTTTGCTGACAAATATACATTCTGTTTTTGGCAATTAGTCCTTTCTTCTCGCTTTCCTTCACTATATTTTGTAGCTTTCAATAAATATATGCGTTATAAAATATTATGGCTAATTCAAAAGAATATGCTAGCTTAAGATTTAAATTCCCCTTAATCGAACATTTTGGATATAAGGTCACTGAAATGAGACCGAATTGCCACCGCGTGCTAAATTTTTAAATATATTTTCTTTGAATATTTGAACAATGACATGACATTATAAAATTTTAACTAAAATCATTAATTGTACAAAAGAAAGCGTCTTAGTACTAAGAAAGGCATATGTCTAAAGAAATACATACATACATACATACATACATATATATATATATATATATATATATATATATATATATATAGATAGATAGATAGATATTATCCTATATTTTAAGTACGATTCGGAGTTCCATGCATTATGCAAGTATCAGGTGCATACTGTGTACCTGATGATTGTATAATGCAGTGTGTGTGTTCCTGCAAAGCATTCCCTTGTTAAGTTCAAAATTGGGTTCATTATATTCACTTACGCGCAAATTCCCTTGGGGAATGTATGTCTCCACCTTTTCTCCCCAAAGCTATGGGTTAATTTGTAAGACTTGTATTGTTAAAACATTATTTTCTGAAAATATTTTCTGGCTTAAAATAACCTTGAAAGGGTTTGTAAGCCGTAGGAAACGAATCAACTAATCAATCAACCTTCGTTCCCGCAAAATGGTCGGTGGACATTAAGGAGTTGAAGATGATAAAATGTTGTGCTGTTTCTACCCACGCTATATTACAAATTAAGGTGACTTATTTCGTTTTTTTTTTAACCAATTATTGAGCCCATTTAAGGCCGTTATATCCCCATGCGTAGCAAGACTGCTGATGAGTTAGGGATTTTTAAAACATCGAGACATCACCGCTAGACAGGATATAAACAAAAGCTAAAGAAGTTAGTTGTGAATTTATTCGACAATTGACATCTTCTGAACAGTTCCCTAAGCTCAGCTTAAAGACTAATCGACAAGGGTGAGATTCGAACACTTTTCCGATGGTTGGAACGTTAATCATTCAACTACGTGTTCATTTGGGTAGAAACCTATGATTAATTTCAATGTTTGTAAACCTATATTTAATATCAGACTCTTTTAGAAGCTTATAATTAACACCGAGATTTTATTTTTTTTTTTTCTATAATCAATACCGGATTTTACGCTTAAACAACCTCTACCCAATCGTTTTAATTCATTTTGATCGTCCTTTTTCGCTTTTGATTGTCATCCTATTTCCTTGGGGTATTCTTGGATTTCTACATTGTCAATGTATTCTTGGACTTGTACATGTTCTTCGTCTCTTTTTATGTACTCTTTCTTTAGTTGATCGTTACTGTTGGAAATTATTTATTTATTGCTTTTTCTGTGTTCTTGGTAATCCACTAATCATTCTGACATCTTCTATGTGCTCCGTCCCTTCATGATTCTCCACGTCTCCCTATCCCTTGTAGCTCTTAGTATGTTTGCTCGTGTGACACCTCGCAACCCCCGTTCCGTCATCCACCTGATCAGGCCCTGCAAATATGTCATCCACTGCCTTCCTCTGTCTCTTTTTCCTTCTATCTGGCCAGTCAGTATCAGGTTCTCCAAGCTCTCCTTCCTTATTGCATGTCCCAGGAAGTTCAGTTATCTCTTCCTGATGCTCAGTATACAGTGGAATAGTCTAGATCTTGGAGGAAAGCCTAGGGGATCACCGTGAACTTCTGTATCCGGAAAGTCTTCTTCTTCTTCTTTGTGCCTTGTCCTTTCAGGACGTAGGTGATCATGGCCTTCCACGTCTCCCTATCACTGGTGGCTCTTAGCACGCTTTCTTCTGTCACATCTCGCAACCCCTGTTCTGTCATCCACCAGCTCAGGTCCTTCAAATATGTTATCCACTGCTTTCCTCTGTCTCTTTTCCCCTCTAACTGGCCTGTTAGTATCAGGTTCTCCAAGCCCTTTTCCTCATTGCATGTCCCAGGAACTTCAGCTGTCTTTTCCTGATGCTCAATATTAATTTCCTTTTCGTTTCCATTCTTTCCAACACCTCATCGTTGCTTGCATGCTCAGTCCGTGATATCCGCAGCATCCTTCTGTAGAACCACATTTCGCTGCTTCAAGTTTTGTCCTCATTTTCGATGATATTGTCCAGCATTCACTGAAGAACTGACATCACATAGCAATCCAGCACTCTTTTCTTTGTTTCTAGTGAAATTTTCCTTGTGTTAGTACTTTACTCAGCTTCAGGAACACGTCTTTTGCCAACGCCAATTCGCCTTTGGATCTCTGTATTCCACTTTCCATCTCCTGTTAGAACACTTACTAGGTATTTAAACTTTTGTACGTAGACGATTAACATATTCTCCGATTATGCAGACTACCATCCTTTCTAAGTTCCCGATCACGTGTTCCAAATAAAAGAGGAAAATTCCATTCGAATAGATTTTTCTCTAGAACTGGCCGTTTTGGACAAAGCTCCCTGAAATACTTACCTTAACTTTACAATCCTAGCCTATTCATATCAAGAGCCATGGGTCAGTCGTTATCCAACCTCCTTATATTAATCTTCACCTTTTACCACGTTCATCAATACAATTCTCTACCTTGAGTTGTCCTCGAGACTTACATTAAACCATTATTGTTAACAACATGTGTCTTTTTTACCTTTAAAATCAAAACCTACAGTATTCAGATCAGAGGCTTTATTGCCGGATATAGTTTATTGTCATCATCAGGACTAAAGAAAATATCCGAAGACAAATATTCTAACGTATCACACGATTAAGCTGACTATACACTTACTTTTTAAATTAATATTTGTTCTGTTTTTGTGAATAAAACTGTCCTAACTATTAAACTTTGGTGAAAGAAATTATCATTTGTGCTACTGAAGTGTCTGATCATGCAAAATCGACTTTGTACTTAATGTCACACCGGCCAACTAGGGAACCCAAAACAAGGTTGAACTAAGGTGACTTTCTTAGTTTGAGGTGAAGATCTGTGATCTGACCCAGCTGAACCTGAAATGCCTCTATTAGAAAGAGTCACATAGCAGAGGCATACAGATAACGATAACAGGAGAGTGTTTCAGACATCGCAGGCGAGTATGTAAGGTACATTTTGTAAGTGATGAATTTTTGTTGAATTCTTTTTAATTCATCTCAATCAGTTCCTATCTATCTATCTATCTATCTATCTATCTATCTATCTATCTATCTATCTATCATTTCCATTATAACTGTCGCAATCAGATCCTATCTATCTATCTATCTATCTATCTATCTATCTATCTATCTATCTATTTCTATTTTCATTTCCATTTTAACTGTCGCAATCAGATCCTATCTATCTATCTATCTATCTATCTATCTATCTATCTATCTATCTATCTATCATTTCATTTTTCAACAATTTCAATCAGTTCCTATCTATCTATCTATCTATCTATCTATCTATCTATCTATCTTTATTTTCTATCATTTCCATTTTCAACTGTCGAATCAGATCCTATCTATCTATCTATCTATCTATCTATCTATCTATCTATCATTTCATTTTTCAACAATTTCAATCAGTTCCTATCTATCTATCTATCTATCTATCTATCTATCTATCTATCTATCTATCTATCTCTCATTTCCATTTTAACTGTCGCAATCAGATCCTATCTATCTATCTATCTATCTATCTATCTATCTATCTATCTATCTATCTATTTCATTTTTCAATTTCAATTTTTCAATTTCAATCAGTTCCTATCTATCTATCTATCTATCTATCTATCTATCTATCTAACTATCTATCTATCTTTCATTTTTCAATTTTTCAATTTCAATTTCAATTCATCTATCTATCTATCTATCTATCTATCTATCTATCTATCTATCTATCTATCATTTCATTTTTCAACTTTTTCAATCAGTTCCTAGCTATCTATTTATCTATTTATCTACTAACGACTATCCATATAGTCGTTATAGAAAAAAAAAATTATATACAACTCAAAAACAAAATAGAATTATTATACACTAACATATATAAAGCAGTATTTACGATATTTTTAGTTAGGCTTGGAAACTGTTAATTTGGTGCAACTTGGAGGGGACTCATCGTCTATCCTTGAATTCGGAATGACATAGATTATATTGGCGCTTGTTGAACACAAGTCGAATTCACGTGAAACATGATAAAGCAAGGAAAGATCAAACAACACAAAAGTACAAATACCAGCATTTCTTTCTTCTTTTTCTCGGTACTTCAGTCTCTGATGAAAATAAAACATGTTAGACTGATAAACGTTTCCCATTTCTTCATAATCTTATAATTCTGCCAGATTACGATCTACATTTAATCTGTATTTGATCCCTATCTATCTATCTATCTATCTATCTATCTATCTATCTATCTATCTATCTATCTATCTATCTATCAATGTAATTCTGATTATCTATCTATCTATCTATCTATCTATCTATCTATCTATCTATCTATCTGAAATGCCTCTATTAGAAAGAGTCACATGACAGAGGCATACAGATAACTATCCAGAATTCAATATATGTTCCGCTCTCACAAACCGGCTGGAATTTCATTGATGAAATTGAATAAAACACTAAATGAAACGTTATATATATATATATATAGTTATTATTTTTATAACAATAGCATATTGTAACTTAATGACGGTGTTTAATACATCAGTTTCGGTGTTTAATAGGCCATTACCAGTCAGTGATGATGGTGTATCAAACACCGAAACTTTATAGCTATTAAGGTGCAGTATGCTATAAGAATAATAATAAGCATATATCTATGCTCTACTTTTGTACTGAGCACGTTTTAATAGTAAATATCTGTGGAGTATACTTCCTTTAGTATTAACGACTTATATATATATATATATAGTCATCCACAGACAGATCTGTTTTGCTGTATCACAGCTCCTCAGTATGGTTAGGCATCCGATTGCTTTTAACCTAGAATTGAAACCCGACCGAATTGGCGTCAGTCAGCGATTCTACCTCTGAGCTATAGGCGCTCGGTAGAAGGAGACAGACTTTTAGCGTATGATGTATCATATGCCAGCATTTAGAGTGCGTTAATTCATTACGAAATGAGCGATGCGTAAATTTATATATATATATATATTTTTTTTTCAATAGAAAAAAATGAGCAAATAGGTAAAATCCCTAAAACCAAATCATATTAATATTAATGCAACGATGTACACTACCGTACATAATTATTAGGCCACTCCAGTGTTTAAAAAATGGTGTATTTCATACTATTTTTTAGCATTTTTTGCCAAGTGAATAATTGCAAATGAAAATAGAATGGTTCTTTTGCTAATATTGCACAATAACATGTGCACCAAATGAATTTATAAATGTTTAATAATTACCTACATTGCAGTTTCATCAATGAAAGAATGAAGAAAATTTAGTGTGATTCGAACGAGTTCATCTCTGCTTCCTTTCTTTTGTAAAATTTTGCAAAGTAATAATAACAAAAGAACCATTCTATTTTCATTTAGAGTTATCCAGTTTGCAATAAATACTAAAAATAGTTTGAAATACACCATTTCTTAAAAAAAAAACTTGGGTGGCCTAATAATTATGGTCGGTAGTGTAAATAGTATTATCTATTTACAGAGCCAAATAATGAATGTAAATTTCGAAATTTTTTGACATACTATATATATATCTATATATATCGTTGACCCAAGACAAAGTAAGAGAGCCACTCGAGTTAAAAAGTATATTTAATGAGGTTTTAGTCTGGACGTAAAGTAAAAAGTTGACACGAAGTTTTATGGGATACGTAGGGCTTGACTCTTGACTTGAACAGGGATAGATCGTAATAATCGAGGTATGTTACTTAAAGTAAAAGTTCTTGAGAAGAAGCTATGCAATCGGGAGCACCTCCTTAACAATGAATAATGAAGGGAATGTTGTGAAGTTATTTTCACAGTGGAGGTTAGTATCTGTGCTAAAGTCGGTCCTAATAGGTTCGACCTACAAAACGTTAGGAACTTGATGTTATATGTATTACGCAGTGTAATCTTGCCATGTCGCTGGCTACTTTCCTATTCGACTAACTGTCGACTACTATCGTCCAACATTGGCTGACTCTTGTTCCTCTTACTACTTCTACTTAAATTATTAATACTTTTCCAAGAGTATTTTTGCGTAAGCGAAAGCAACGAATTCAACTAGAATTCGAACTCGGCTCTCCGATTTCTCGTTCTAAGCCGATATTCACTGTAACATAACCCACATGGAAATGATTTTTTAAGCGTCGCTAAGATGTGGCACAAGGCCGAAAATGTTGAGCATCTAGTGCGAATCGAACTCCCCATTCAGCCTGCCAACGTTGCAGTGCCAGTTGTTGGTTGTAGTTGACAGAAAAACAAAGTTGGAACAGAATTTTCACAGAGGAGAACTCCGATAAAAGAAATTATTAGAATAGAACTTCCGGTTAGATTTAGCAATTTAAAAGGTAAAATGGTGTGATGTAGTTGATAATTTATCATACTACTATTATATTATTATTATTATACTGTTATTATACTAAGATAATTTTCTTTCTTTCCCTGATATCTGGATTTCCGGTCTTATGACTCTGCCTGATTTCATCATTGATTTAGCAAGCGTTCCTATTCAGAAACGGGTCATTTCTGTTTCACTTCTTTGTAACCCTATACAAAATATCAGCTTAAATATTGTTGATAGAAACATTGACTGATAAGCGAAATGAAAAGAAACATTGATATGCATCAGTCTCGGTCAAGTGAATTTCCAATCTCTTTTCTGAAAAGGTCTAGACGTTATACATCTTCGTGAAAAGAACTTCGTTAACAGAGAATTCTATAGAGGCGTTTTCTGTCGGCCATGATTTAGATTTTTTTTATATAGAAATTTGTCACCTGGAATTTGAGCCCTAATCGATTAACATTGTCAAGAAACAGACATTTTATGAAAAGACGATATGATAACCGCCCCATTGTTGTATTTATGAAAAATAAATGTCAAATAATTTATTCTTGTCGGGAATTCATTGAAATTAACTTCACTGGTAATGAAGCCGATTGGGTTTGTTTTTTCTTTAAGATTTTTTCAGAGGTATGCTTTTGTCAGTTTTAATTCTTGTTTGAACTGGTCTTTCGTGTTATTTTCTCTTTCCTTCTTTGTATCCTCCTAGAAGCGCATAATCTATATATATATATATTCTTTCTTCCTATTTACCTTCTTTTCTGTTAATAATTTTATTTAATCTTTTATTTATTTTCAAATCGATTCTCTTCGTGGTATCTGGGTGCTTAAATATTGTTAAAATGTTCTCGTTTGAAACCGCTTTTTCATTTTATTTTTCTTTCTTTGTTTTTCCTTTATCTTTTTATTCTGCCACTGGTCATTCATGCTTGCTTTTTGGGACTGACTTGTGTCCCCACTATCTCCTACTTAATATATTTGAATGTTACTTAAATATCACGTGGTCGAAAAGCTCTGTTGGAAGCCGATTCAACTGGTCAAATAAGTTATTTTCATCGAAAATTCGCAGAACTTAACTTAACTGGTGATGAAACCGATGAGATGTTTTTGAATGTTTTTTTTAGAATTATGGCTTTGCCAGTTTTAATTCTTTGTTGAATCTGTAATGGATATCTCTAATTTTACTGAGTTAGAACTTAGCATCTTTTTTTAATAAAGGTAGACTGTCATATGCTGCGGATATCGTGGACCAAGCATGTGAGCAATGACGAGGTTTTGGAAATAATGGAAACAAAAAGAAAATTAATATTTAGTATCAGGAAGAGACAACTAAAGTTCCTAAGACGTGCAATGAGGAAGGAAGGCTTGGAGAACCTGATACTAATAGGCCAAATAGAGGGAAAAAGAGACAGAGGAAAGTAGCGGATAACATATTTGAAGCGCCTGAGCAGGTGGATGACAGAACGGGGGTTGCGAGATGTTACAGGAGAAAGCGTGCTAAGAACCACCAGTGATAGAGAGATGTGGAAGGCCATTATCGCCTACGTCCTGAAGGGACAAGGTACATAAAAGAAGAAGATAGTCATTACTATTACTTGGTCTATACTTCTCCCCTTCTCTGGAACAGGTGTGGAGACTTATCTCTTTTTTCTGTTTAGGAAGATGTTTATGGTTCTATTCTCTCCCCAGGTCTTAATAGTGGTATTGTCTCGAGTTTTTTTTGTATGTGTGACAACATCTCTTCCGACAGTGGGTAACGGGTTGGAAGTTCTCTGGTTGCTGCTATTCAACTGGTATTTAGGAGCCGGAAATCTTGCGTAGCATCTACAGAAGCGGCTCTGATCAACCTTTGAATAATATCGGGATTCTTGCAATGCCATGACGAGCATGGATGGTTGTCTCTACAGACATCTTCCTTGAGCAAGTCTTAAGTCACGCAGTCTACACTATCCATGTTACATTTACCGACCGACTATAACTGCTACTCTAGGCCTCACCTTACCAAAATAGAATGACTATAAGCAATCAAAGATATAAAATTAAAACAACTCAACAACAAAAAAAAAACAAAAAAAAAACGCCTATACCACTCAACGTTTCTCGTTCTAACATCCGTAACATTTGTACCAACCTTTTGAGTGTGGAATCGTTCCTCTTCAAAACGTCCCTAGACATCCTAGCTCTCTGTGAAACTTATATTCAATCTGCAATTCTCATCGTCCGATTTCTTGATTCCTGGTTACCTCCACTATTTAGAAAGGACTCTAATGCCCACATGCATGACCTAGGAGTTTATGTCCTCGAACATCTTCCGCTAACTAAGGAATTCTTTCTTGAATCTCCAGATCATTCTTACGTGTGTCTCCGTCTCTCTCTAATAAACTCAGTCAGCTATCTCTTCTTTATCTACCTCTCTCCTTCCCATCATGACTGTTGCGTGCTAGATTGTATTTCTGACAATATATACAACGCCATTTCCTTACACCCTTTTGCTAATATATTTCTGTTTAGTGATTTTGATGTCTATCATATCAAGTAGCTTAAACACTTTATCACTGATCTTGCTGGCATTCAAACGTTTAAATTCTCAATCATTCAATCTTTAACGCAAATAATCAACCTTTTCATACTTTTCATAACCTAGAAGAAAACGCTTCTCTTCGAGGTGTCTTCTTGCCTCTAAGTCTAACTCATGGCATGCTATCAAGCTCTGCCCACTTGGCAACTCTGATCAGGCAATGGTATTTGTAAACATCTCTTTCTGCTCCCCACCAGACAATTTCTGTTATCAATATGCGGATTGGGTCTCGTTCCGTGATTTTGTTCACAACGTCAAGTGGATCGAAGTCTTTAGTCTTTCTGTTTAAAAGTTCGCATCTGAGTTCTGTTTGGAGTTTTTTGGGTACCCTGGTATATTAGTGAGCCAGACATGACCTGACTCATTTTATAGTTCGCCAATAGAAGGGTTAACCAATCAAAAGGCTCAAAATATTCAATGCGACGTGTATAAAATGAGACCATATTTTCCCGAGTATTGGCGATATAGTCCGATTCAGTAGAGTGTCTGACTCGTGAGTGTGAATCTTTGACGTTGTTTTATTGGACATACTGCGCTGTATTATATAATCATAAACTATGGTGGACATGGTCAACAAGGTCTCCTTCCGGGATAAAAGCTGGCATCGATGCTTTCATTCCAGCAAGAAAATACTAAGTTAAATCTCATTTATCTCCTTGGTTCTTACCCGCATTCGCGGTTGCTATTTCCCACAGGAATCACTTCTTCCAGTTGTACCGAAGTGACACGTCTGATTGCAGCAGCCGCCTCTTTGTTTCTGCTCGTAATGGAGCAAACGTGTCCTAAACAAAGAAAAGTTGTTTGCTGAATGAAAGAGCATATAGAAACACGCAAGGTCGGTTCTAGAGATTAGTGGCGACTCAATTGCTTCTCTATTCAACCAATTTCAAGATTTCACATCTACAGCAGAGAAAGGTGAAATGCTTACTTTCAAATTCTCTTCCAGCTCAACACCTGACTCATCTGGTGTAACAACATCCAATTTCCTACTTCAAACAGAGGCTCTACTGAGTGATATGTGCATAACCCCGTCTCTGGTCTCGGACAACATTTTTAATTAGACTCTCATAAGGCAAGAGAAGATGATGGAATCCCAGTTGCCGTTTTAAAGAAATGTGCCTTTGAACTGGCTCCAGTTCTCGCAAAACTCTACAACTATTGCCTCTCTGCTTTCTGCTTTCCTGCTTGTTAAGTGCTCATCTGTAGTTCCTGTTTTTAAGAACTCTGGTGAACCATTCCCTCTGACTACCGTCTTATTAGCCTTTTACCCTTTTTCGTCAAAGTATTCGAGGCTTTAATCAGTGCTGAAGTCGTTAAGCATCTCACCTCTCAGGAATTGTTCTTTGCTTTGACAAACTATACGGTTCCCTCTTCACCAGGTCTACCTCTAATGTCTTAATGGCTATCATAGTATACCAGGCTCTTGATAATAATGGCTAAGCTCGAACTGTGGCTCTCGATATCTCGAAAGAGTTTGACAGGGTTTGGCATGTTGGCCTTCTATACAAGCTCCAAGGCTAGGGTATTACTGATGATTGTTTGATTTGATCCAGACATTCCCATCAAATCGTGAAACGAAGGTCTTTTTGAACGAGCAAGTTAAATAGTTATATGTAACCGCCATTTTCATTTTAAAAGTTTCTTTCTCGTACTTCCCGCCAGTGGAACTCCCTTCCGATTACTTGCTTCCCGAATAGTTACAAAAGAAAAGAAAAAAAAACTTAATGCAACGTCCGTTCCTATTTTCTATCTCCTTGAATCCATTTCATATTTAATTTTTTCTCAATCCCCACTGTAGCAGACATTTTTGTCACTGTAACACACTGCGTGAAATGACTTAATGAAAAAAAAGTTTTTTTGCGATATGAAGTTGGATGAAAAATTATTCAATAACTTTTGAAACTCGTTGCTAATTTGAGATCAATTAAATTCGTAGGATCAAATAATGTGATTGAACGGAGGAAGAGTGAAAAAAAATCCATATCGTCCAGCTGATTGTTCTAACATGCAAAATCGATACTGAACTGCTGATCGCATCTGACAACAGCGACGAACTGATTGGCCCACTGTTTCACTTTACTTTACACCCCATCCGCCATTTTTCGCCTTTCGCATTCGGCAATATAATTTAAGCAACTCAGTTTAATTTTAAGCCCGACTGCGTTTTAAGGAACTATGCCATCTCGAGGCGTATTTAGAGATTACTAAAATGAAATAAGAATTCTGAGAAAGTAATCTATCGTTGACAAAATATTAAAATCGGTTTCGAAAAATCAATATTGAATACGTGTATTAAGGAATTCACGCATTCACTGCAGGGTGAGTGTCAAAATTTGAACTAAAAGACTTACAGTTCCCAATCCTGTGTCAGTTCGCCAAAGCGCAGAAGTAAATAACAGATTCGTCTGTAAATATGTAACGGAATGATCTTTGTATCATGTCAGTTACCACCCAGAAGCTGTTAAAATTTAATAGTCTTCTTTTACACCATCTTTTTATTGTCGCTTGATTGACACTTCCTTCTAATCCTCAGGTAGGCTTACGGATATCACGTTGAATACACCGGTTCTCGCTCGATCACCGAAGTTAAGCAACTTTAAGCCTGGTCAGTACTTAGATGGGTGACCGTTTGGTAATACCAGGTGCTGTAAGCGTTTTGTGACGGATGTGCGTGTTTACGGCCATATCACGTTGAATACACCGGTTCTCGCTCGATCACTGAAGTTAAGCAACGTTGAGCCTGGTCAGTACTTAGATGGGTGATCGCGTGGGAATAACAGGTGCTGTAAGCGTTTAGTGACGGATGTGCGTTGTGGTGCAGTGAATATCGGCTCGAGAAGAGAAATCGGTGAGCCGAGTTCGTATTCCAGTTGAATACCCTGCATTCACTTAAGTACTGGTACCCTTGGGAAAGGTATTAATCCGTCCCCTCCCTCCAGTTATGGTTAAATAACAAGGTTAGGACTTGGGAACCCTGCCCTTAAAATCAAATCCCAATGAATCTTGATACTCGAAAAGAAAAAATTATTACTATATACATAAAAACAACAATAAATGGTTGAAAGAAAAACGTATTACCAGCGATAAATAAATAAAATTTAGTTTGCAATGAACCGCCGATCTTGATATGCCATAAAAACAAAGCAACCAACCAAAAACTATCCTCAGATACCACGCGTGTCGAACTCTTGTGCGATCAGGTCTCTATTCCGGGGTGGGCAATTAATTTCGCCCAGGAACCTCTTTGAGTAGGCAGCGTTTACCGGAGGGCCGTACCTTCTAAAAATTACAATATTTATTAGTTTACAAAAATATTTTACTTAATGCGAAGTGTAAATGTAACTTATATACGTGATACATATAATAAATAAATAAACAAAACCAAAAAAGAATATATCTATACTAACAAGTTAAGGCCTTTGTAACCAAGGGCAACGAGCTTTCCTCCAATCATGTTCGTTTTAGTTTCACTCCCTATATACCGAGTGACCTCATTGCCATGGAAAACCAAACTCTTTTTTTCGTAGAGATGGACAAGACGATTCGATGGAAAACAGAAGCAATTCTTCGTTCAAGTTAGCCTCAGTTCTAAGATGTACCGTGAAACGAGGGCCATTCAATAAGTAAGGTGAATTTTTCGGTATAAGGACTTCTACGAGGGTCATTCAATAAATAAGGTGAATTTTTCGGTATAAGGACTTCTAATACAGATAGAAGCTTACTTTTTTAATTTTTTTTCCTTTACATCTTTTTCAAAGGGATTTGATTTTTTTGCACATTGAAAAAAAACCTTGAGAGTTTGGGATATTAAAAAAGATGGCTGACTAAAAAGCCTGCTGCAGGATTATACAGAGGTCAGTTATTAAGTTTTTGGTTGCTGAAGGGTGCAAACCAGTTGAAATTCATACGAGAATGTCAACTGTGTATGGTGCCACATGTTTCAACCAAAATATGTCAACAAGTGAGTTAAATTAAATTAATTTTTAAAAATGTCTACAATGGGTTAATGGACAGAGCTGTGTTGAGGATGAAGACACGCCTGGGAGGCCTACAGAAGTGAGGTTTCCTGAGGTGATCGAATCAGTCAATGACCTCATTTAGTCTGACAGAAGGGTAACATTGAAAGAATGACATTGAAAGAACTTTGAGCCTATCTGTTGGAACAGCACACAAAATTGTCCATGATGACGTTGCCTACTCGAAGGACAACGCAAGTTCTCATACAGCAGCCCAAACGGTGCAGACCATCAACGAGCTGGGCTGGGAACTGCCCCCTCATCCCCCTTACAGCCCAGACTTTGTCCATTCAGACTTTCACCTGTTTGGTCCCTTGAAAGCGATCACGAAAGGCACGAAGTTTAAAAGTGACAATGAAATCAAAAGTGCTGTGAGCGATTGACTGAGACATCAGTCTAAAGATTTTTACGCTGATGGAATACGGACGCTTGTGCACAGATGGGAAAAGTGTGTGACACTGTTGAGAGGCTACGTTGAAAAATAAAAGAAGGAAGCTTCTATCTGTATTAGAAGTCCTTATACCGGAAAATTCACCTTATTTATTGAATGATTCTCGTAGAAGTCCTTATACAAAAAACGTCACCTTATTTATTGAATGAACCCCGTAGAAGTTCTTATACCGAAAAATTCACTTTATTTACTGAATGACCCTCGTAGAAGTCCTTATACCGAAAAATTCACCTTATTTATTGAATGACCCTCGTAGAAGTCGTTATACCGAAAAATTCACCTTATTTATTGAATGACCCTCGTAGAAGTCTTTATACCGAAAAATTCACCTTATTTATTGAATGATCCTCGTAGAAGTCCTCATACCGAAAAATTCACCTTATTTATTGAATGATCCTCGTAGAAGTCCTTATACCGAAAATGTCACCTTATTTATTGAATGTCCCTGGTAGAAGTTCTTATACCGGAAACTTCACCTTATTTATTGAATGACCCTCGTAGAAGTCCTTATACGGAAAAATTCACCTTATCCACCCGTTACGTAACTCGAGTTGTCACCGGACATTCTACAGTGTGAACCTTACTGTAAAAAATAGAAAGAACCCCATGATGTCACATAAATCACCCATATTCATCTTTCTAATTTTGTTTATAATCCTCTTCTTCCTCCTCTTATTAATTTTCTTTCAGTTATGTAGCCCCACGAACATCAGTGGCATTTACGCCTTGCCCGGGGTGAAATGATTAAAAAAAAATTCCTCCGTATTCCAACAGTGAGAAGCATGTTCTGTTCAAGGGGGAGCTTCATGCGAAACACTGCTCTGTGAAACCAACTCCGATTACAAGGGGTGGTCAATTAATTGGATCTGGAATCTGGTTACCTATAGACTCCGAAACGGCTGAACCGATTTTCTTGAAAATTTGCACAGTTGTACTATAAGCATCTGCGAGTGTTCTTATCTAGGTTTTGCGTCGAGGTACCCCGATAAATGTCGAAAATCGATAATCGAAAAAATCAGGTTATAGAAGGAGTGGTCCGATTTTAATCAAATTTGATTCACTCATAGACAAAGACATAAGAAACGATATTCAGAAGTTTCAAGGTTGCAGTTCTTTGAATAGTGCAGAAAATCGATAATATATATATATATATATATATATATATATATGTATGTATGTATGTATGTATAAAAGGCAAGATGTTTGTGTGTGTGTCTGTTTATTTGCCTGTATGTCTGTATTTTTTCAGCCCTTTTATTTTAGCTTTTGCTTCGGGTTTGGCTCCAAGTAGGTATAATTGTTGTTCTTAGTCTCAGCCATGATACCATTTACTCAGAGGACTTATTTAGCCTTTAAAATTCAGTTTACGACGAAAAAACTTATTCGATATCGATACCAGGAAATCAAAATTTGACTTACAACTATTCATTTTTCTTTCAATCTACGGTTTCGCTTTAACTGGAAACAACTATTACTTTTTAGTCTTTCGTGCCAACGTCCAAAGAGTCTGAGCTCCAGGACCATGTATTAGTTTTAAAGCTTTTATTACACCCGAGCAACGCCGGGTTATACTGCTAGTAAATGAATAAAACAAAAAGTTTGTATCTATATTAACAAGTTAATGTCTTTGTAACCAAGGGCAACGAGCTTTCCTCCAGTTAGTTTTGGATTCACTCCCTTTATGCCGAGTGACGTCATTGTTTTAGACAACGTCGTGGAAAACCAAAAACTAATTTTCGTAGTGATAGAAAAAATGATTCGATGGAAAACAGAAGCGATTCCTGTTTCAATTTATCCTCAGCAACAACATTTACCGTGAAAAGTCGGGGAAAATGTTCAACAAAAGATTGTTCCTAAATGCTTCTGCTGGCCATTGAAAATTCTGTAGAGTACCACATGCGGCCCGCGAGCCATACATTGCCCACCATGGCTCTATTCGATTCATAATTAACCTGATATGGGCACCTCGAGGTATTGTAATAGTTAACAATCTTGTCTTGTCAGAATCATTACAATTGAGTAGTGAGTTCGATTCTCACTGGGTGTTCCATACTTTCGGCCTTGTGCCACATGTAAGTTGCGCTTAGAAAATCACCATAATTTACTTGACAGAAGATATCCCGCAGCCGGCTACTGTTAATATCTGCGGTAGAGTGCCAACCAAGGCTATATAGCATCAAGTCTGCCATGCTATTTAACCCACGACTGGAACGGAAAAGAGGTAGATTCATACATTTCCCAAGAGGATTTGCCTGTAAGTTAATGTAACGAACTCGACTGGAATTGGAACTCGGTTCTCTCTCCGATTTCTTATTACGCGCCGTTATCCATTACAACACCTAGTATTCCCAAGCGGCCACCTATTTGACCAGGCTCGACGTTGCTTAACTTGTTTAAACATGATATAGCTGTAAATCTTGATCGATAAACACTTCATTAAAAGTATTACGTGACAAAGACGTCTTCATTTTTTTATTCTAATCATAGCAAATTTTTATCACAATAATCTGCGTCAATCTTCTGTTCACCATCTTTCTTCAGGATGTGTGTGATCATAGCTCTCCACAGCTGCCAATTTCTTTAAGCTCTAACTAATATTAATCTTTTTACCATTCTTTCAATTCCCTTTCAACGACTCATTTTCAGAATATCGGCAGGTAAGTTGCCCCCCCCCTTGCCTAACTGTCTTGATTTCGTTATGCCCTGTGAATGTCAAATCTTACTCCTTCTTCCTCGTTTGTGTGACAGAAATATTAGTTCTCTTTCTGATTGCAAGTGTCCCTTTTGTTACCATCACCCTTACGACTTTCTCGTCGTTTTACACGATTCATCCATATTGTTCTCAACATTCTTCTGTAGAACTACCTTTCGGCTTCCCTCATTTTTCTCTTCATTTTTGAGAAAATTGCCCAAAATTGGCTGCCATATAGAAGGGTTGATTTTACCTCGCATATCACTACTCTTTTCTAGGTTTCTAACGATATTTTTTTCTTTTTTAATCCATTGCTTAACTTTTGTAAGGCATTTTTTATATTCCAATACAGAATTTCGTTTTAATCATCGCCTTTTAAAATGCATGCGGAATGACGTCAGGTTTTATTAAAAGTAATGCATTGCCTTTCAGGTAATGACAGTTAGAAATAAATTCAGATGGGGTTATCCACTTTGCCCAAACAATCCGATGTATCTAGGTGGTTACATAAAAGAAAAAGATTAGACAGGAGGAGAGTAAAGAGAAAGACGAACCAGTTACAGGTGGTGTCAGAGAAGAGAGCAAGAGAAGGATGGGAATACAGGTGGGAAGACAGTTGCGAAGATAGAAAGAAAGGAAAAGATATACAGGGTGATGTAGAAAGAACTGGAGTCATGGTTAAGAGATGGGTATTGACATTGCATTTCAATTCCTGGAGGTTGTAGCCGTAAAGAAAGAACACTTATTTATTCTAATACAGTTTCTAGTGTATACACAGAGTTATTCTAGATTATACTGTTTCCATAATATCAGTCAAGTGCCATAGGGGATACACGCTTTGGGCGATCATGTTTCGAAAAAGACATGACTGACCGAGCAGAAGAATATTTCACAGTAGGTTGCCATTACTTTCTGTGTGAGACTGGTTGCCAGCCAAAGCTAATGAACCAAGTCTGTGTCGCCATTTAACTCATAGCTGCAGGTAGAACAGAGTATTTACACGTAAGTGAGTGCAAAGAATACGACTAGAATTCGAACTCGGCTCACCGATTTCTCGCTCCGAGTCGATATCTACTACACCACAATGCACCTAGAGTATACCCGGATTTATTTATTAGTATATAGCGATTTATAACACCGGGTATAAAATTGGGCTATGTTCGAATAATGGGACCTGGGCTAAAATATTCTCCCTCCTTTCCTCATGTATATTTTATACATAAATACATATACGTATATCTAAACTTATTTATAAATGGAACTTTGTGTGTGTGTGTGTGTGTGTGTGTGTGTGTGTGTGTGTGTGTCCGTGTCCGTTACCAATAGACTCCGAAACGGCTGAACCAATTTTCTAGAAAATTTACACATATGTTCTATAAGCGTTTGCGAGCATTCTTAGCTAGGTTTTGTGTCGGGGTACCTCCGATAAATAATAAAAATCGATAATCGAAAAAATCGGGCTATAGAAGGAGTGGTCCGATTTTAATTAAATTTGATACAATAGACAAAGAAAACCATGATCGCCTACGTCCTGAAGGGACAGGGCACATAGAAGAAGAAGAAAGTCTGTTTGCTTACCGATTTTGATCAGAATATTTAAAAAATATTGTAATTTCGGTTTTGTCTTCGCATAAGTAGGCATCTAAAGAATACAGTGAATTCAATCTTTCATTTCAGGTTGTTTTATTCTAAAGTTTTATTTTTGCTATTAATTAACAGCTTTATTACTTGAACAAGATGTTTTTCTCTATAGAAACACAGATACTTGATGTCGGTCAAATGAATTTATATCAACCATTTTACCAGTTTACCATCACATAACAGTCGCATTAAAATCAACTGTTGTGTATCTACTACTAATAGTGAAAGAGCAAATAAACAGACCGAGGGAAGTTTGCTTATACTAGGCAGTTCTATAATCCTACGTATAAAGTAGGCTAGCCTCAAGCATATCTCGAGGTTGTTTATTATGGATTAGACCAAACTATATCCGGCTATATTCTGGAAGAATTGTTTAATCTGGGTTGCTACACTGGGGCCAATTGATTTTTTCCTTTTTTTAGTCAATCAATATTGCACCCAATGTCAACGCTGGCGTTTGGTGTGCTAATTACTGAGACCAAAAATTATATTCATAACTGTTATTTAACATTTATTTTGAGAGTTCATCTGAAAAAATATGCAGAAATGTTTAATTTCCGCAGGTTTTTGCTTACAAACTAACCTCGAAATTTTACTATTTCAAGAATTTCCAATAAAGTTGATATTTTTGTATTAGATACATTGAATAGAAATTATTAATCCCCTCAAGCAAAATACGCAGTTTTTACTGCATTCAATAAGTGAAAACTGTAAAAATTGTAAAACGTTACAAAAAAGGCGGCTCATTGAAGAAGATTCATTAGACCATTTTCATAATCAATAAAAAGAAAAACAGATAAAAGTGTATATAACAAAATAATATTTCTGAGTATACATTATGAGATAAAATTATTTAAATTTGCATTGTTTATAGAAAATCACACTAAATTTACAGCATTGTATAACATTTTGACATAATATAGACATAATATGACATAATATAGCTAAATTGTGCAGTATAAGTTTCGTTTGAAGTAAATGAAAGACTTTTATGATGGCACAGTGATTTAGTAATTATATTTTGAGCCATGCATCTTCTTGTCATTATACAGTTTGTGAAGATTCAGTAAATCATGAATTTTATAAGGCTGTGCTATAAAGCTTTCACTGATTGACGGAATGCAATTCCAACGTGACAATTTTTAACCTAAACTTAATTTTAACACGTTTCCTCAAAAGACTCTAAAAATTTGGAAAATATATTTCGAGTCTTTATTTACCATATCAAACTCCAACTTTCAAATTGAGTGCAATATCACAGTTTCAAAATTGACCTACCCTTTTGCTAAACCCGGTTGTTGGAACTCGATAAATATATTATGACAGAAGCCCCATCTTTCATACACTGACAAGAATATACAACATAAAAAGATAAATGACTAAAAAAGACAAAACTGCGTAAAGAATGAGAAAAATCTAAAAAACAAACAAACAAAATAAACGTTTATATGGTGACAGTAGTAGGAGTAATACAGGGTGTCCATAAAATCCGTGTGCACTTAAAAAAAAATTATGACTTTATTTGTATTTGTGATAGAAATAAGCTGTAAAAAATGAGCTTGAACAATTAAACTTCAAATATAATACAGTGTTTCAACAAGATGGAGCTCCTTGTCACTTTGCTTTGCGTGTTAAACAGTTTCTAAATCAGGAATTTCCTTACAGATGGATCGGAAAGAGTGGACCATTTCATTGGCCTCCATGTTTGCCAAATTTGACTCCATTAGATTTTTTGTCATGTGAAGAAAATTGTGTATGCAACCAAACCTAGTTCATTAGAAGATTTGAAAGCTAAAATTACTAATGTGATTTCAGGCATTACTGTAAATCAGTTGGCAAATGTTTTCCTTGAACTGCAAAATGGTATTATCCTTTGTATTGCTAGTGATGGAGAACATTTGGAAATTTAAATAAAATTTCAATAAAACCTTAAAAAATATAGATTTACGTTTTTCTGATCCTTTTTACAAATTATTTATATCCCAAATACAAATAAAGTTATACATGTTTAAAAGTGCAAATGGACTTTATGGACACCCTGTATATGGAATACCGTAAATGGGTTACGTGATTTATAAGGTGCTTAGTATTCACATCAGGTTTTTATTGCTATTGCCATGGAAAATGTTCAGATGAACCCCACTCTGTAGTTTTTGTAGTCCAAACCACTACTTTTATGGTACGCTATTCTACATCAATGCAGTCTAATCACCCCTATTTTATCCAATTTCCTGCATTTGTCAGGTGGAAATTCTATTTGAACAGGTTTTTCCCCGCCGAAAACTGCTGCCTTGTGCAACAAACTCCCGCGTAGATACTTTCCTGGATTATATTAACCTCTTCTAGGTACCCCTTAATCATTGTTTATTCTTCTTTTTACCATAATATTCACCTTCTTCTAACTCCTTTAGTCTTGTATACGACGATAAGCTCTATACAGCAGCGAGGTCTCTGATCGGGAGATTGGCAGTTTGAAGAACGTGGAATCAACTCTTTATTGCTGTTGTTCGCAAGTCGACCTTGACTCCGGGGGTAACTCCTGTTAGGGGTCCAGGCTATGGGAAAATAGTTAACCATCGAAGAAGAATACACTATGAATGTATAAAATTTCTTTTTTATATAGAAAATATCAACAATATATTTTTATTTAAAAGAATTACCAACACCTATTGATAATGAAACTACAAACAATAAATTTCATCTCCAGTTGAAAGCATAAAAATGCGTTTAAAATATTTGATTTCGGCGTTAAATAACCCTTACCGGTGTTGATATATCGCTAAACGAAACAAATCAAACTAACCTAATTTAAGTACTCTCACGTTAATGTCACATAATTCATTGAGTTTTCCGCTGTTATGATTGGTACTAGTGTCTTGTAATAGGTAAACTTTAGTGGTTAAAATATCTTTTTACTTGATAACCCCCCCCCAAACCCCCCCCCAAAAAAAACAAAAAACAAAACAAAAAACAAACAGCTAAACAAGTAATCTGGAATAAATAGTCAGTCCGTTCTTGGCAAATTTGGTGAAACCACTCTACCTTGACTCGACAATCAGAATTGAACTTAATATTTGCTGTATAATCGCCGAAACCGTTTTTTTAGGTTTTAAATAGATCTCCTTTCACGGGGATATCGACAGTTATACCAAATAATTTGAATTATTGCTTGAAGAAACAGTTTTCTATTTCTTCTTCAGGATTTTTTTTGGTTTGAAATTGCATTTGGTATTTAATTAGATTTATGTCAAAATCGATTTTTTTTTCTTTTTTTATGAAAATTCAGATTGTTTACTGTGGTTTTGATGAGGTATTGACAATTCAGATATTTCTTAGCCATTTTGACTTTTTACCAAGGAACCCGGGATATTAATTGTGATTAAGTCATTTTTCTCCCCTTAATTCGGGAATAATATCAAATCACACTGAAAAAAAAAACACAAAAACAACAACAACAAAAAAAATCCTAAAAAACAAAAAAAAAAAAATAAAATAAACCAGCTTCTTGCAATGACAAGCTAAAGGAGGTTATAAAAAAGATTTATTGATAATAAAAAACACAGAATTAATTTTTAAATTTAATATATCTATCAGCATTTTTAATTTTGCTTCTTATTGTAATCTTCTAATAAACATTACACTTTACGCAGCTTTCTGAAAAGATGCAAACAGTTAGTCCTTGCAGATTCAAAAACAGCAAAATAAAGATATGTATTAAAAACATGGAGAAGAAGAAGAAGAGAAAATCTGCTCGGTGCAAGGAATCATAGACAATCTTCACCCGAATCTTTCGTGTTCTATTAATTTAGACACATCTGTATTAAAAAAGAAAACCTTTTTATTATGTATATTAAAAATAAAATTCTTACATCGCAGGGAATCTTTAAAATACAGAACCTACAACTAGCTAGGGATGAGTTGAAAGGTTTTATAGATTATTCAAATTTTTTTTCTTGTAATGACAGTGAAGAAATAATTCGCGCATGTGCAGAGTAACATTCATGAGTGTATGCGCAAATCCAATTTGGAAAGTCCAAATGAATTCCATTTTAATCATAAGTAAGCTGCATCAAAATTTAAAGAGAAAAAGAACTTCCCTTGCAATCAATTTAATAAAACGTGAAATTTAATTTTTGTTTTAATTTTTATTTCCCTTTTACGTGATTTGAAATCAGTCCATTAAATTAAGCCGACCACACTCGATTTGAATGGAAAACGCTCATTATTGAGCTCTACAATTGCTTGTTTGGAGAATTGTTTCGGCTTCCCTCTATCTATACATACATACACTGACATATATAATTTTAGAAATCTAAGTAACTATCTTAAACTGCTTGTCTATCTGACTATATATGAATATATAAATGTACATATCTCTCTTGCTTATCACTTAATCTCTATCTATACATAGACACACACACACAAACTCTCTCTCACACACACGCACACACACAAACACATACAGAAACACACACACATACACATATATAGTGATATATTAAGTGAAGCTTAGATGTAACAGAATTCCGAAAGTATGGAGCACCTGGTGAGGATCGAACTCACAACTCAGTAATAACAAATATGGCGAGACAAGATTGCAAATTATTATGCCATGTGGAATTATTATATTTTTTACAGTATGGTTTATTGTGTAAAACGTCCGGTGGGTCACACGATTACGGTTAGGTGTAGTTTATATATATATATATATATATATATATATATATATATATATATATATACATACATACATATATATATATATTCATAATTATATTCATAAATACACACACACACACACACACACACACACACACACACACATACATATATATATATACAGTACTGTGCAAAAGTATTAGGACAAGAACTATTTTATCTTTTATGAGGCATATTGACAGAAAATAAACAATTTAATTAAAGTTATTTTATTTGATTTACTCAACAAATGCTTTAACAAGAAAAAATATTTGTTACAAAATAAATTTTAATATTTAGTATAATAGCCTTTTGCTTTGATCACAGCCTTCATTCTGTCAGGCATTGACATCACGAGCTTCTTCCATGTATCTAATAGTTTCTCCTGCCAAGCAGCTTGTATTTGTTCCCAAAGAGTGTCTTACAAAGTAAAATTAGATTTATCAATTCGAGAGGGGAGAATAAGAAAAAAGTTAGTCATATCCAAGGATAATAGAATAATGAGTAGTTTCAAAATAACTTGTTTAATAGAAACTCGGAAACATTAAATATAACTTTTTTTAATACAATTCTTTTACACCTAGTTTTAAATAATCAATATTTATTAGCAATTTACTTGGCTTTCCACCCTGTATTTGAATTTCAGTGAGGTTTTTAGGAAAATCACCCCTGTCTTAATACTTTTGCACACTACCGGCAAAAGTGTTAGGACAGGGGTAATTTTAAAGTTTATTTTGATGCCTCATAAAGATAAAATAATTCTTGTCCTAATATTTTTCTGTTAATCTCTATATAACGCCTCTAAAGATAGTTAATGCAAGCAGAAAGTTTAGATCAAGGACAAGTGTTATTAAAAAATATACAAATGTTAGACAATTTTATCTGTATTATGGCTAAAATACGACTCATGATTAAACATGATAGACATTCATTGTCTGTTATATTTAACAAAATATGTTTAAATAATTATCTACTGCCTCAATACAATATGTATATATATATATATATATATAATTATATATAAATGGAACTTTGTCTCTGTGTGTGTAGGTGTGTGTGTGTGTGTGTCTGTGTCTGTGTGTCCGTTACCTATAGACTCCGAAACGGCTGAACCGATTTTCTTGAAAATTTACACAGTTGTACTATAAGCGTCTGCGAGTGTTCTTAGCTAGGTTTTGTGTCGGGTACTCCCGATAAATATCAAAAATCGATAATCGAAAAAGTCGGATTATAGAAGGAGTGGTCCGATTTTAATTAAATTTGATACACTTATAGACAAAGACATAAGAAACGATATTCAGAAGTTTCAAGGTTGCAATTATTACAATAGTGAAGAAAATCGATAATATATATATATATATATATATATATATATATATATATATATATATATAAAAGGCTAGATGTTTGTGTGTGTGTCTGTTTATCTGCCTGTAAGACTGTATTTTTTTCAGCCCTTTTATTTTAGTTTTTGTTTCGGGTTTGGCTCTAAGTAGGTATAATTGTAGTTCTTAGTCTCAACCATGATACCATTTACTCTGAAGACTTATTTAGCCTTCAAAATTCAGTTTACGACGAACAAAACTTATTTGATATCGATACCAGGAAATCAAAATTTGACTTACATCCATTGATTTTTCTTTCAGTCTACGGTTTCGATTTAACTGGAAACAACTATTGCTTTTTAGTCTTTCGTGTCAACGTCCAAAGAGCCTGACCTCAAAAACCATGAATTAGTTTTAAAGCTTTCATTATACCCGAGCAACGCTGGGCTATACTGCTAATATATATATATATTTATGCGTGCATTATCTATTTGTCTGTTTTCAATCTCTCTCTCTATCTTGCTGTGTTATCTATCTATCTATCTATCTATCTATCTATCTATCTATCTATCTATCTATCTATCTATCCAATATTAGTACCCTTTTTAATACAAAAAAAAAAAAAGCTTAAATAAAAACATTTTGTTAATAATTCAGTTCGTGCAAGCTGAGTTCTTGTAAAATCCATTACACCTAAGGCGTATAGATAAACAGTGTTGATTTTTGCTGGCATTTTTAAATTCTATTTCATTAGATAATAACCAAAAATAGCCAACGTCCTGAAATTTGGTAAACATTAAATTTGCTACAAATAAAATGAAAATCACTTTGTAATTTGTTTTTCTATTGGCTTCTCTTCCAAGCATTTTCGAAATATGTTTTTATTATTTAAAAGGTTAACAAATATGAGTTCATTCAGGCCCCAGAAAATTGGCTACATAAATTGATAAGTTTTCCTTAGAATCTGTTTCGTCCAATCATGTCTGTAAACCGCTCTGTTACGGAATCATTTTAACTTTCATGTCTCGGTAATGTCTTAATACAGTCCGCCATTGTGATAACGAACACAATGCCACCTGACGGAAAAGGCAGATAAGTCTTTGTGTATTTGCCGCGTTCTTATGTCTTTACACGACTTCCTACCGTTGTAGTTGTTACTGAGTTTTGTATTTTCCCTGTCCTTGCCACTTTAGACGTAATTACTCGTTCTTTTATTGTCCTATCTGTTTATTTCTCTTTCCGTAACTCTTTGCATCCAAGTGGCTTTTATTGGCTTACTTTTGCCTTGTGGGGAATTGATTTTCTTTTAAATTCCTTTTTTACCTTCCGTTTATACAAGCTCTTTAGGTAGGTTATTCAATGTTTCCTACTGATCATATTGCCTTCAATATTCCCTAACGCAACAAATCAATTTGTAAAGAAAGGAATAGATTCTTTTATTTATTAGGCTGATAAATTTATCTAATTTTTCATTTTTAATACTGTTGTCATATTTGGTCGGGCGCACCCGCCATTCATTTCAAGGTTCTCAACAGGCTCCAAAGAAGAATCTCTAACGTGATCGGTCTCTACCTGGCATCTCGACTCCAGCCACTTTCTCACCGGCCTGATGCGGCTATCCTCTGTCTATTCTACAAATATTTTCAAGGCTTCTGCTCCGACGATTTTAGTCCACTGATGCCCCTTTCCCCAAGAATTTACTCGAGCAACCAAACTGGCAACAAGGTCCCATCCTTTTACAGTTAAATCAACTAAATTCAGCTGGCATTTATTTTTCTATTAGCTTCTTTTATCGCACTTCCCGCCTGCGGAACTCCCTTCCATCGACTTGCTTCCATGACAGCTGCAATGTCAATTCCCATCTCTTGTCCACCTGACTCCAGTCCTTCGTTCGTCCTTTCCCTATCATCTATTGTATTTTATTCTTTTCTTTTCTCACTCTAACCTCGCAACTGTCTTCACACTGGTAATCCCATTGTTCTCTTGCCCTTTCTCCGATACCCCCTGTAACTGGTTCGTCTTTTTTTCGTTCTCCTCCCGCTTAAACTTTCACTCTTCTCTTATGCAACCTCATGCGAACCAGTAGCGGTATCACCTTGCTTAGGTTGAAACGATTAAAAAAACCCACAAAAAACTCCTATTTGGGTAAACACTGTGTGCATTTATTTATTTACACTATTTACATTGCTCGGAGTGTTGTCCGCAACTTTGTTGCCCTATTTTTGACGTTTAGGCCGTTGTAAGTTCCAGCCTTCTTCAGGTGATTGGAATTTCTAACTGAACCCCTTATTTTGACTAGCGGGGTAGATTGTTCTAGTTCCACGCGCCATGTCTCTTCTGGATGTTTCAGTATCAGTTATCTCCCTTTAACTCAACCTTCGATTTTTTTACTTTTCCCCAAGCCAGGTATTAAACTCGTAACTCTTTGGATCAAGTCATTGAACTCAACGTCCTGGCCCAGTGGATAAAAGATTGGATATTTTGAGGAGCAAGGAACAAATCTGAAGAACGCTAGAGACTACAACGACCGAAACGTCATGGTTGTGGTAACAAAGATGAGGACATCAGTCCAAACAATCTAAATAGTATAAATAAGAAAACCATAGATTTGAGAAAAAATGTTGCTATACCGCAGGATACGAACCGGCGTTTCTGTAAGAGAAACCCGCATTAGATCTGACGCGCTTTGACCTCTCGGCTACAAAATGAATTGATAACAAAGCAAATTTGAATAGTGCCTTTAATCATATTTTTCTCTGACTCTTGAAACAGACACATCTGCTCAGTTTTGTATCCAGAAGTAAATAAAACAATTTGTAAAGAACAAAATGGATTTTTGATTCATTAATCTGACAAATTTTTATTAATTAAAAGTTCAATTTTGTTTTGAATTTGAGTAGACGTTCCGTTTATTTATTAAACAGTATATTTATATATTTTCGTCTACCGGCCTAAATATTGAGAAATCTTATTAGAGAAACATTTGCGAATTTCAAGGCTAAATCAAGAACTTTTCAGTTAGTTGCTCAACCGACATCGTTTCTCATATCGAAAAAGACATACAAACTTTAATGAACCATCTTTTGCGAGCATGCATTGCGCTAACCACATCCTAAAAAAAGACTATGATTATGAGTATATCGTTTCAGGTCAACGATATTTTGAACCTATCATTTGTATTTAGGGTTTGAACATTGTGGTTGTTGATACTTTTGTCGGTCTTGGACGTATTTTCAGTAAAGTTGGTTCTTTCGATCCCGAAAACAATTGTAGAATCGATAAAAGATGTCTTGCTTACGGATCAGGCAACATTTGGAAGAGATGGAATAACAAATTTATACGACCAAAGTGTATGAGCGGATCAGAATCCCTAGGCTACAATACAGACTAGACACCAGCATCAGTTTACGATTAATGCATGAGCTGGAATTTTAAGTGACTGTCTGATAGGTTCATATGTAGAAGCAATCCAATATCTAACCGTACTGACGAAACAAATCTGTCTGCCGATGTATATATATATCTCCAAAAGAATAAGGAATGAAGAAGATATTTGCAACGTTCAAACATTAATTTAAAACATTGCTTAATATAAAAATAAAGCAATGAATATTTATTATACTTTAGAACATCCACAAACTACTAATTGTAGTTTCTACATGTTCTAAAGTATTATATATATTCATCCACAGAAAGATCTGTTTCGTTGTATCACAGCTCATCAGTACGGTGAGACATCCGATTGCTTTTACCCAAGATTGAAACCCGACCGAACTGGCGTCAGTCGGCGATTCTACCTCTGAGTTCTTGGCGCTCGGTAGAAGGAGATTCAAATCAGGGCCTTTTAGTTCAAAAGTAAACATATTCTCTGATGTACGATTAAATTATCTATCTATCAGCTTTGGTATTACACGCACACTAACATTATATATATATATATATATATATATATATATATATATATATATATATATATATGTATATACATATATAATATACGATTTGTACCCGCAGAAATTACTAATGGCTTTAAAAAGAACAGACGTCATATTGTTTAAACGAGTTCCATCATCTCCCAGCATTGTAAGTAATTTAATTTGCCTTGTCCTTTTCCTTAATTCCCTTAAAATTAAAGCCAACGAGAACCCTTGATAAGAGTTGGCCCAAAGGTTCCTTGGGTTTAAACAATATGACGTCTGTTCTTTTTAAAGATATATATATATATATATACATTCACACGGAGTTGTTGGTTGGGGAGGTGCTGACAAATATATTTCAAACGTCATTCTAAAACTAATCAGGGGATAATTAAAAGTTTTCATCAGACTCAGACTGACGTGAACATTTCACAAAAATATTAATGATGACATGAAAAATTATAATCACGCAAATTTATCGAATTGCAAAGAAAATAAAAACGGAAGTTTCCACACATTTTCACTGTTTTTCGATCTCTATTTAAATTTTCACCAATTTTGTCACATTATCTTGCGTGTAAATACCCTTGGGTAAAGTAATTTCTACTCCAATAGCTTTTTTTCTCGCACTTCCCTCCTGTAGAATTCCCTTCCGCATGCTTGCTTTCCCGACGTCTACAACCTTCAGGAGTGTAAATGTAAGGTCACTAGACACCTCCTAACACACTAACTCGCACCCATTCTCTCCAACACTCTTCCTATGTACCTTCTTACTCGACTATCACCCTCCTTCTGACATTTCCTATACCCAATCGCCAAATGTAACCCCCTGCGCTATAGTGGCAGTGGAATGCCTTGCTTGGAGTGATATGGTTTAAAAAAAAAAGAAAATCCCAACAAACAATGTAATAGTAGCACTTATATACTCAAAAACTTGTCTTTTTTTTTCTTTTTTTTCTTTTTTTTTTCTTTAATCAAGCAAAAGATCAGTTACACATAAAGATATCAAATTATATCATACTTAATAAGAAAATGCAAAAAAGTGGAATAGCAACAGAAATCAAATGCCTCTGAAGAGTGAAGACTTTAAAATACCATCACGAGACATGGAATTTGGCATGACTGAAATAACAGTGCTCAGCTTAATGACAAACTTCACCAACCTAATTCTATTAACGCTCTATCCTTATTTTCATATCACACACACACACACACACACACACACACACACACACACACACACACACACACACACATATATATATATTACGGAAAATCCCGAAGATTAACAAAATTTATTCTAAATAATCAGGCTGGTAGAAATAAATATACTGTTCGATTAAAACAGAATATCTACTCAAATACGAATATCGATTAATAATAATGTTCATAAAATTAATTTCACATATATATTGTTGTGGATTCCGGGTGAGGAACCGCACAAAATAATGAACAACAAAACAGTTATTTGAGATTGGAACATAGGTTATATTAAACGTAAAGATACAACTGGAACGCAAGTTAGTAATCCAGGAATACGATTAGTAAGTAATATATATATATATATATATATATATATATATATGTCTTTGACGTGAAGCAGTGCTAGAATTAGTATATCCGTGTAATAGATTCTGACTGAGTGAAGCTCAGATTTACTGTGACTATCGACGCGGTATTCTCTGTGTACTTCGGTATCTCTCGGTAACTTACAGATCAGTCTGGAACTCTCCGATAAATCTACTATAATTTACGTATCTCAGGATGGCAGGAGTATATTTATACTCAAGTCGAGTCCATTATCATAGAAAAAGGGAAGATCACACAACACACACACACGCACACACACACACACATACACACACACACACAGATATATATATATATGTGTGTGTGTGTGTGTTTGTTGACCCCTATGTATGAATTTACTCGAGCTACTAGACTAGCAACTAGGTCCCACCATTTTACATTCAAACCAATAAAATATAACCTCAACTTCTACTGCACCAGCTTCTTTTCTCGCACTTCTCGTCTGTGGAATTCCCTTCTGTATACTTGCTACCCCGACAGCTACAATCTCCAAGAATTTAATCATAAGATCAATAGTCATCTCCTATCTCACGGACACTCACCCTTCTTCTGGTGCTCTTTTCTCCATCCATTCCCCCCCATCACACCAGTATTCTCATCCTTCTATTACCCAATTCCTGACACTCCCTATAACCTGTCCCTCTCTCTCATTATATATATATATATATATATATATATATATATATATATATATATATATTTCACAGTAGTGATAAATATTTTAACCGTATGTTAACTTCTTTTTCCACTGAATTTATTTTTGATTATTAATTTCGTTAAAAGGACTAGTGATGATAGCAACAACAATAATATTTTTTAAATTAATTAACAAATAATCTAATTAACAGGAGAAGAAGCAACGGTAGTAAAAAAAGAAAAAAAGAAAAATAAACAGATAAAATAACATCTCTTTTTTATTTAAACAAAACGTCGTTCAAATGACAACCAAGATGAGGACAATAGTCCGAAAAATGTAAATTCAGTAAATACCACCTCATCTAAAAATTATTGACAAATGTTTTACTCCGTTGAATAGCTTCTTTTTCCAAAGTATTTTTCGAAAGTCTTTTTTTTCTTTTTCTTTTTTTCCAATTGCGTCTTTCTTCCTGGAGAACCCATTTAGGGGAAGGAAAACTAAGAACTACAATCCGCAAGTCATCATGTTAATCGTAACAAATAGTAAATAGCATCTACCTTATAAGAGATTCCCTACAGGCTTCGGAATCTTCCTGTAAAAGACTCTTACCATATGCACCGGGCAACATTCGGTGGACTTTTGGAGTTCACTTGTGAAAAACCAAAAAATACAGTTGATAATACATGACTGAATATTTCTTCTTTCAGTAGATCATTTCGAATACAAATCCTACCTTCAACCTTCTGATATTTAAATTGTGGAGACGTCAGACATGTTTGACACAAGGTCAATATATGACTGAATATTTCTTCTTTCAGTGGATAATATAGAGCGCAAATTCTACCTTCAATCTTCTGATATTTAAATTGTGGAGACGTCAGACATGTTTGACACAAGGTCAATATATGACTGAATATTTCTTCTTTCAGTGGATAATATAGGGTGCAAATCCTAACTTTAACCTTCTGATATTAAATTCAGAGGAGTTCAGACATGTTTGGCACAAGGCCAATATATGACTGAATATTTTTCTTTCAGTGGATAATATAGGATACAAATCCTACCTTCAACCTTCTGATATTAAAATTGTGGGGACTTCGGACGTATTTGGCACAAGTTCAATTTACCAAACATCGCCAATGCCCCTACAATAAACAGGGAGCCCGTTTCTCAGAAAGGAACCTACCTGAATTAAAAAAAAAATCTTCCATAGTTATAAAATCCAACACAAACATTGAATCTTTAAGTCCATACAACTGGGGTAATTACAATAATGCCGTAGTGAATTCTCCAACTAGATCCATGACCATATATTTAAAGAGATAAAAGATAAAATCGTTCCGTGTGGAGTAAAAAATCGTTATGACTGCATTCCATAAAGTGTTGCACATACCATAGAAAAACACCACTCACCAAACACATGACACTTGATGAGAAACGTTTGGACAAGCAATTAAAAAGTCAGTCAGTTAAGTGCCATATATGATACACGCTTAGGGTGATCAAATCTCGAAAGAGAGAGAGATGACTGACTGGGTAGAAGATTATCCCACAGTAGATTGCCATTGATTTCTGCGGTAGACTGGTTGCCAGCCAAGGCTAGAGAACACAATCTGTGATGTTATTTAACCCATAACTGGAAGGAAGAGACGGATTAATACCTTTCCCAAGGGTATTTGCGCGAAAGTGAATGCAAGGAATTCGAACTGCACCACAACGCACATCAGTAATATAGTAGTAATTGAAAAATTAAACTTCAAAGTAAAAAAGTCAAACTCACATGAAGATTCAAATTGGAAAAGAAAAATATAGAAAGAAATTGAACAGCTTAGAGATGATTTATCAGTACCTCGATGAACTAGCAAGGGGGATAAATGTAAGAACTAGAAAAAGCGAAAAAATTAAAAGAAAATAAAGAATGAAAATGGAAGTCCTATCAGCTAAAGAAAAAAAAAGTAAACGGTAAAACTGAAGGCTCAAAGAATCAGACGCCTTGAAAAAAAAATCAAGATTAGACAGAAAGAACAATAACTTTCAAGCCGAAATTGTACAGAAAAATAGGCAAACAAAAATTGAAGTGACAACCTTCCACCCACAAACAATGGAAGAGGTTATACAGTTCTAGTAAAAAAATATGGCTTTGCTCTAAAGAACATAACAAAGAAGCAGATTGGATTACGCAAGAGGTAGAATGGATGAAAAATAAAACCAGAAAAAAAACATGGGCGGGAATCAAAGAAGAGGGTGTTGAATATGCACCGAAAACAGAACCCAACTGGAAATTTCCAGAAATAGATAAAATTCCTGATTCTTGGTTCTGTTATCAAAATATGGCACACAGACATACAGACACACACACAGACACACACACAGACACACAGACACACACACACAGACACACACACAGACACACACACACAAATTACCCAAATAACTTCAAGAATTGGTCAATGATCCGACTAAAACTTACTTAAAATTACTTTCCTTTTACTTAAGAATGGTGTCACAAATTTACTTACAAACTGTTGACATGTACTCTGATAAAACGGACATATCTCTTCGTAGAAAAAATGACATATTATCTCTTAAATAAATAGTATGAAAACGTACCTTTTTAGGATGTAAAGACCAATTACTTATAAACAGGATGATGAAAAACTGCTTCAATACAAAAAAATCTCATTACTGCCTAGGTAGATTATCGTAAAGCATTCGAGAGTGTACCCCATTCTTGGATCTAAAAGTGTTTAAATATACACCCATCGTCATCAATTTCATCAAACATGAATATCAGTATGGAAAGCAGCACTTCACCTCAGTGAAATAAATGGGGTGTATAAGTCTGGATAAATAAACATCAGCAGAAATATTTCAAAGGAACTTTGTAACTCCCTTACTATTTCTTATCTCGCTAATATTAACCAACAAACTTATCTCAAGATATCTCAAAATAAACTAATCTGTTTCACATAGATTGTTTAAAATAGCAGGCTAGGAATTACACTCAGCTGGAATGTCTCCTGTAAACTATAAAATGTATCAGTGACGACCTTGGAATGGAATTCAGTTTGAATAAATGTACCTCAATTGTAAAAGGATCACTACAAGAATCCTCCTCTATTAGCTTAGACCTTGGGGTAACAATCAAAGATTTAGAACAAGAAGTTTATATGTACCTCGATGAGGGCGAAGGCATTCGCTATAAGCCACAATTTTAAAAGAATCACTAAAACAATCCTCTTCTATTAGGCTCTGGGGTAACAATTAAAGATTTAGAACAAGAAGTTTATAAATACCTCGGTGTAACTGAGGTCTGAGGTATTCACTATAAGCCACAATTGTAAAAGGATAACTACAAGAATTCTCCTCCATTGGCTTAGACCCTGGGGTAACAATCAAAGATTTAGAGCAAGAAGAATTTTATTAGTACCTAGGTGTAAATGAGGGCAAAGGAATTCACTATAAGCCAAATTTTAAAAGGATCACTACAAGTATCTTCCTCTATTAGTCTAGACCCTGGGGTAACAATCAAAGATTATGAGCAAGAAGGATTTTTATAAGTACCTCGGTGTAAATGAGGATGAAAGAATTTACTATAAAAATGAAATTAGGTGTGCGGTATGAGTACTATTGGTCAGTGCGACTGAATTGAATTCTCAGATCAGAATTATGGGCATTAAATCCTTGCCGTTGCAGAGATTCAATATAGATTTGACAGAATGAACTGGATTCTAAATGACTTCAAACGAATAGATTATAAGACAAGAAAGTTTCTTACTAAGTACACTATGCATTAGCCAAAGGCTGATGCAGACCTTTATTCAAATAATGTAAAGTAGGTGGAAGAGATTTTATTCGGTTACGATTGTCATACAAAACAACAACTATTGGTTGAGTAACATACATAAAAACAACGAAGGATTAGACGATACAATTAGTCAAACAACACGAAAAATGAAAAACAAATGTTCAGTCATGAAATAAGTTTGTAAACACAAACAAGATTAATATTTAGTAGATTCTGTATCAAACCAAAACAGGACTCAAGAACTAACTGTTGCGGTAAAAAAATATGAAAAAGAAAGCCAAGGATAAGTATTTTGAATAGATAAAACAACGCTGAATAAAGCAATTGTCTGCATGACAAATATCCAGAATGTGCTAATACAGCCGATGTTGATAAAGGTAACTCATCGATGTTTACGGGCAAATGGATTAAGGTTTGATATTCTTGCAACTCACAAACAGAGACATTTTTCCTGAGAATTTCCAGGCAATTAGCATAATAGTGTGGATTTAAAATGCAGGTTCTGTGTTACATATCAGAAAGCCACAGATCATCTAATCTTAGGATGTTCAAATGAATATTAAAATCATCATGATAGATTGGGGCAATATTTACACTTGGCAACTGGCAAACATTTTAACAAATGGTATGAACATCATGCAGCATCGAGTACAGAAATACAAGAAATCACAATTTTATGAGAATGCACGATCTTCACAGGCCGAAACAACTGAAGCAAATAAGCCGGACATTATTTGAAAAACTAAATGCTTTTCCGCCGTTATTGAAGCATGGCTAAGCTTACCCCATGATCTATACTTAGGGTTATCGTTGTATATCCAATTTTCACCGCCAGTCAGAATACAATGCAAAAAAAAAAAATACCTTTCTGCCATTGAAGCAGCTGTTCAGACGTGACAAGACACCGTTCGACGTCTGTTGGCTTCCACTCGTATGGCACTCGATGTTCTTCTTTTTTAATCATTTGGAATGCTTTCAAACGTTTTTAAACTGTTGTGTGATCAACTCTTAATGATTCTGCAAGTTTAGCTTTCACCAGACATGAGTCTTCATGAAGTAAAGCCTCTAATAATCGTCTTAAAACTTTTTGGTAGGCCAGAGCGTTCTTTATATTCAACATCAAAATCATTATTTTGAAGCTTCAAAACCAATCTCTGCATGTTGTTTCCGACAGGGCATAGTCACCGAAAGTCTGAACAATAATTTTGTGTCCTTCAGATTCCTTCATGACGTGTTCTCTTGGCTGCTGGCGTGTGTATACACCACGAATGTAACACGTTAAAATCTCATTCTCCCTCTTAGCCATTACTTCTCACTGATGCCAAATCGGTTGAGTTTTGTTCCTAGCTGGAAACAATCGGATGTCTAGTGAATGACTGTATATATATATATATATATATATGTGTGTGTGTGTGTGTGTGTGTGTGTGTGTGTGTGTGTGTGTCCATCCGTGTTTGAAGACCAATATAAGTTTCAGAAATTTTTTTTTATTATTCTGAAGATCAATCACAACTACTCAGATATTCACACTCTGCCGACACATCTGGAAGGAGCTGGTAAGGTCCTCAACATCACTGCGTCCATGCGTCTCCACTCATTCACGAATCCGATGATGATGATAAATTTATAAAGGAAATGATTATTAATCATGTTCGAAATTTTTGCCTGCATTTATATATTTGTGCTCGTCTTAACTTCAAAACTTAAAGAGGATATTTCACCGATCACTAGTCTTAATCTATTCAAGTCTACAGTTAATGGTTATATTTTCCTCCTATCCGTAAAACGCTTCTTCCTAATGTAAACCTTAAGTGTCTTTCCCCTCTTGTACAGAGTGAACCCCACTATGTATATATATATTAAAAAATTGATTTAATTATGCAATAATAAACAAGCATCTCTCTCTCTCTCTCTCTATCTATCTATCTATCTATCTATCTATCTATCTATCTATCTATCTATCTATCTATCTCTTTTCATGTGTATATATCTGTTTATCTCAGTCTATTTATAAGCACTGATATATGTATGTTTTCTGTTCTATATCTATCTATCTATCTATCTATCTATCTATCTATCTATCTATCTATACTTGCTTATTATTGTATAATTAAACCAATTTAAGAGGCGTGTCATAGAAGCCGAAAAAATAGGAAATACCTCAAATTGCCTCCTAATATGACCCTGTACTTCGAGTGGATGCTGCACTTTGTATAGGGTGGATCTTCATAATTTCCGCTATTTTGTGGCTCCCAATTGGTCCTTCTGTTCTTTTCCGGTCTTTTATCATTGACATGCATTAACACAAACTCGTTAGGTAGGTTAGTTTATTTTGCCCTCTAATTATGTTTTTTTTTTAATTTAATCTTTAGACGTCAGCTCTTCATTTCTTGGGTAGTTGTCTAGCATTCAGTACCATAATTTTATCAATACTGTTATCAATACTGTTTTCAATACTGCCATCAATACTCTTTTCTAACGAAACTTTTCTGTTTCGTTATACATAGCTTAGGTTTTGCAATACGTCATTGGCTATTCTCAATGCGCCTTCAGATTCCAATATCACAATTTGGTCCAACAGAAATAAACAGGAAACGCCATATGTGCTGATGCCAACCGCTTGCACGTGCCCAATGCAGTAGTTGTCTTCGAGGATAGACAAATTATTCTTAAAAAATCCTACATTTCCGCTGAGGACAAAAACTATCAAACACACGCTAGTAACGTCGTTTCATTACCACCAAAGAGCAGTGTTCTACTCCTGTCATGATGTAAGTATCATTCAGTACCATACTGTTATCAATATTCTTTTCGAACGAAACTTTTCTGTTCCGTTATACATTGCTTAGGGTTTGCAATACGTCTTTTGCTATTCTCGATGCGCCTTCAGATATCAATGTCACAATTTGGTCCAACAGACATGAAAAAGAAACTCCATCACAATGACAATCTAACGAACATAGATGTGCTTATGCCATCAACTTGCACATGTCCTGTTTAGTCGTTATCTTAAAGTATAGATAAATGATTCTTGAAAATAGATGCTACATTTCCGAAGAGAAAAAGCCTGTCAAACACACGCTAGTAACGTCGTTTCATTACCACTAAAAAGCAGACACTGTTTTTTACGAGTCATGATGAAAAGTTGTACTGTAAATGAAGTTCCTTGTCTAGTACAATTATTTGGACTCACTTACTCTATTCTATGTTAACAAGAGACAGGCTAGCCCAAGTAAGGAGCATTGCTATCACATCTGGCCCGGATATACCGAATTCCCACTTATCAGTCTTGACCGACTTAAAAAAAAAACGTTTACATTGCCATGTGGATAATGGAATGTTTCCACCCTACACTCTCTTTTCCCACAGGCAAGACGTTGCTAACTTCCCGATACTCGTTCGCTATTTTTATGGCAGATATTCTAACGAACAAACGAATGAACTACTTTCTTAGGTAGTACAAGTCAAGTCGTTTATAGCTTTAAAAAAAATACCTATTAGTAAATAATACCGTTTTTACGTCTTCTTTAACTTGATTGAGAAAAAGAAACACTATCCTTTGCGACATTTTAGTCTCCTCTGATATTTTTACATGTATATTATTTTGCTCTTACTACAATAAATATATTTTCATTTTCTAGATCTTACGTTCCAGGATTATATTAATCAATTTCTAATTGTTTATATTTATCACATTCTAATTTCTTCAATATGTATTGTGAGTGTAAAATTTTACAAGTCCTCTTCCATTCTTCTTCTTCTTTTTCTATGTGCCCTGTCCATTCAGGACGTAGGCATTCATGGCTTTTCAAGTCTCCCTATCCCTGGTGGCTCTTTTTTAACCTTCTCCTGTTACACCATGAAACCCTCGTTCCATCATCCACCTTATTAGGTCCTTCAAATATGTTACCCGTTGCTTTCCCTTGTCTCTCTTTTCCTTGTATATGGCCTGTTAGTATCAGGTTCTCCAAGCCCTCTTTCCTCATTGCATGTCCCTATAACTTCAGTTGCCTCTTCCTGATGGTCAGTATTAACTTCCTTTTTGTTTCCATCATTTCTAGGACATCATCATTGCTCACATGCTCGATCCATGATATTCGCAGCATCCTTCTGTAGAACCTTTCAGTTGCTTCAAGACTTTCCTTCATCTTTGATGATATTGTCCAGCATTCACTGCCATATTGAAGAACTGACAACACATAGCAATCCAGTACTTTCTTCTTTGTTTCTAGCGAAATTGTCCTGTTTCTTAATACTTTACTCAACTTCTGGGATGCTTCCTTCGCCATGCCAATTCTCCTTCGGATCTCTGTGTCGCACTTTCCGTCTTCTGTTATAACATTCCCAGATATTTAAATTTTTGTACCTGCTTGATTCTAGTATCCACGACCTGTATTTGGCATGTGGAAGAAAATAAAATCTTCCTGTAAGAATCCAGATAAAAGCTTTTACATTATTTTCTTTCATAAAACTTTCTCGTTACCTACAAGCTCTGCTCCTATTCTCAGATTTCGACAATATATCGACATTATGTTGCTTCAGGTTCTTTCTTTATCTATGAGAAGATAGTCTCGCTTTTACTACCATATATAAGATTTAAATACGGAAGAATTAGTACATACGTTGATATATCTTTTTAAGTAGAAATTTTGCACAAAAAAGTAATGGAAAGAATTTTCTACTAAGTTCAAGATTTTACATTCATTGTGGATCCTGTCTATCTCAAGCAAAATTGTTATTATCATCAAATTCCGTGAAAGAAATAAAAAAAATATAATGAAAGAAATTAAAAAAAAAATGAAAAAGCTCTTGTGTGATTTTTCTTTTCAAAATGGCTGCAGAAAAATGGTGTTTTCTATGGACATGCTCACTGCGCGTATTTTTTTCTTTCTTTCTTCCAGTTTTATCAGCATCATAAAACAACGCCTCTTTTATTCTATTTGTGAAGCAAACTTGCAAGAAAATACAGTTTTGTTACATTCTAAAAAAGAAAAGAAACTATCCGAAGATTTAATGTCTGCTCTGCCCACTTCGATGAGGATTTTTATTTTTCCGTTATTTTATGAAACCGATACCTGTAAATAGCTACTTTATAAAATGTGTCAATGTGCGTATGTACGAGGAAAAAAATTGTAGCACTGGGTTAAATTCTATGAGGTTTAGACCTTTAAAACCGTCTGAGCGCTTGATATGAAGAGGATGTAGTTTAGAATTCAGTTGAGAACGTAAGGTAAGTAAATTGCATTACCACCAATAAAGTGTCATATTACCACAATTAGTATTTCTGTAAGATTTTTTTTCATTCTAAACTATATATTTCAATCCTTGAATAGAGATTTTTTTAATTTCTATCTGCCGTATCCATTTAGGACGTGGGTGGTCATGGCTCTCGACAATTTTTAACCTTCGTAGTTCTTAGAAATGTTTGAACTATCCTTTTGATTGTTTAACGATATGTAAACTATTTATGAGTCATTTAATGACTTAATTTAATTGTCTTGTTCGTATTAGTAATTTTCTTTCCAGAAAATGTATTAGTATTAATTTTTTTTTCAAAAACGTATTTCTGGAGATTTTATTTATTATAAAAATGTATTCCTAATATTTTTACTATAAAAATGAATTTATATACTTTCAAAATGTTTTGGGGATTAAGTATTTGCCCATAGCTTGGATCCTATGACGCGGTCCGGAACGGATTTATTCTGGGTATGTTCTGGTCACGTTAACCAATTATGACGAGGTCCGGAACCTGAGTCGGGGTTTATGCTGTCAATACGGCACCAGATATGAGGACGCTCTCGGGTCGTTAGTCGTGATAGCCTCGTCACAGTAGCTGATCTTCGAGTCGTCTATTACAACGGTGTTCCTCCTTGCCCACGCTGTGAATTTTGATCTCAAAGAAGACACGTTGAAATCCTGCTAGCCGTATTTTTTACCACTTCACATCAGACCGGACACGCGTGCATTGCGAAATTCCAAAATTTCGACCTATTCTGGTTCATTCAAGGGACAATATTGCTGTATTTTGTTGTTCTCCGACACGTGATCAGTAGTCAACATCTGCCTGTCTATAACTTTATGACGCACTTTATACTGCTTCTACTTAATATATAAGTACAATCCTATTTACTAATGCACTACAAAAATGTAAATACTAAAAACCGAAATTCTAAGTTAGTACTAAAACTAAAATTGTTTTGTAATTACTTAAATATTCAGAAAACTATTCTACTAATGACGAAAATTTGGCTTGTCACTTTCTAAAACAATAACAAAAATATTTGTATCTCTTTAATACGTTCATTTATATTTTTGTTTGTTTGTTTAGCGGCATATCAACTCCTTTTGGGTCATTTAAAAGCGAAATTTTAACATTTTTGGAAGTATTATTATTTTCTTTTACAAGAATATATTGCTGATAATTTTTATTTTTAATTTTCTTTTTTACAAAAATGTATTGCTGGTAGCCCTTTTTACTAAAAATATATTACTGATTATTTTTATTTAATTTTTTTTTTACAATAATATTGCTGGTAATCCTTTTTACTAAAAATATAGTTCAGGTACTTTTACTATCAACGTTTTTATACATTTTATTATGTTTTGAACCCATTTTTAGAGTTAACGATTTGTTCATAACATCGACTCTACTTAGTGCTACCACCTGTGGTTAATGTGGACCTGGGAAAAACAGAAATTAAGCGGTGGGTCAACGTTGCACAAAATCTTTTGATCAGAGGCTTTGCTGCCGGATCTAGTTTATCGTCATACCCAGAACAGTTAATACGTTCAAACAATTCAATCTCTCTTATAGAAGATTAAAAGTGTTAAGAGCGACAAGGGCTCGGGGTAAGTGGAGGTCCATGATCGCCCACGTCTTGAAAGAACACGGTACATAAAGAAGAAGAAGATAAATGTTGACGTTGTACCTGTTCATCCCTCTTTAAGAATGCGCTCTGGAATATCTATCGTCTTTTATACATTTCTTCAGAACGTGGGCGATCGTGAGTATCCACAACTTAATGCCTTTTGTAACTGTAAACAACGACTGTTCCTTTAACATCCTCGCTATTCCCTGTTATACGATTTACATTACTGGCCATAATTATTAGGCCACCGCAGTGTTTTTAAAAAATGATCTATTCCATACTATGTTTTAGTATTTATTGCCGAGTGAATAATTGTAAATGAAAATAGAATATTTCTTGTGTTAATACTGCACAATAACATAATTATTAGGCCACCGCAGTGTTTTTAAAAAATGATCTATTCCATACTATGTTTTAGTATTTATTGCCGAGTGAATAATTGTAAATGAAAATAGAATATTTCTTGTGTTAATACTGCACAATAACATAATTATTAGGCCACCGCAGTGTTTTTAAAAAATGATCTATTCCATACTATGTTTTAGTATTTATTGCCGAGTGAATAATTGTAAATGAAAATAGAATATTTCTTGTGTTAATACTGTACAATAACATAATTATTAGGCCACCGCAGTGTTTTTAAAAAATGATCTATTCCATACTATGTTTTAGTATTTATTGCCGAGTGAATAATTGTAAATGAAAATAGAATATTTCTTGTGTTAATACTGCACAATAACATAATTATTAGGCCACCACAGTGTTTTAAAAAAATGATCTATTCCATACTATGTTTTAGTATTTATTGCCGAGTGAATAATTGTAAATGAAAATAGAATATTTCTTGTGTTAATACTGCACAATAACATAATTATTAGGCCACCGCAGTGTTTTTAAAAAATGATCTATTCCATACTATGTTTTAGTATTTATTGCCGAGTGAATAATTGTAAATGAAAATAGAATATTTCTTGTGTTAATACTGCACAATAACATAATTATTAGGCCACCGCAGTGTTTTTAAAAAATGATCTATTCCATACTATGTTTTAGTATTTATTGCCGAGTGAATAATTGTAAATGAAAATAGAATATTTCTTGTGTTAATACTGCACAATAACTGAATGAAAAATGAATTTATAAATATTTAATAATTACCTATATTGCAGTTTCATTAATGAAAGAACGAAGAAAATTTAGGGTGATTCGAACGAGTTCATCTTTGCTTCTTTGCTTTGTAAAATTTCGCAAAGTAATAATAACAAAAGAACCATTCTATTTTCACTTAGAATTTATCCATTTGGCAGTATATACTAAAAATAGTATGAAAACTAGTATTTAAGAAAACTGGGCTGGCCTAATAATTATGGCCGGTAGTGTACCTTCTATGTGCAAGCGATCATAGCTCTCGACAGCATCCTCTTCGTTATGATCTTTAAATTATGTGAATTATAATTAATTCTTGGGAAATTAAAGTAGTTTCCCATGACCTTTTCAGCAGTTTGGAATTCACGGTACCATGAAGAAGTAATGTTTGAACGATGTACAACGCATCCTGTTTCAATGATCCCAAGGCGGGTAACTTGAGTCCTATGACTGGACAGCAACATGCCAAAAATGGGCCGGACAAGTCCAGATTGAGACACAAAGCCATAAAAATGATATATGCTGCTTATCGGATTGATATCACAAACGAAAATGGCTGCTTCCATCAAAGTTGGCGACAACGGTTTCTCTTTTAACCGGGTGGCTCAACTCATTTGAGCAGAAAAGTGATTTCCTTTGCAAACTTTCCTGTCCAGTTACAGACCGTCCAGTCAAATGCACGAGCTCTCAGATCTTACACGGTGCATGACCTTTCAGGTCACTACCCACTATGCTCGGGGTCAATTTAATATTCAAAGTTGCAACCGCTTTGACCGCTCTACTTACGGTGCGAAAGTTGAATAACCCTACCTGTCTTTCTACATTCGATCTTCGCTTCTTCCATCAGAAGCCGCCACCACCGCTCGCACTTTTTCAGGCTTCAGTTCTCACTCTCCGCAACTGCAACGGAGGTTAGAATGTTCGATCTTCAAAGGTCTTATTGATATTATCGCCATCGATTATAAGAAATGTTAGCAGTTGATATTGATAAGTTATGATGCTCTTTGAACTTTACAACGCGCTTCCGATCGTCGTTGTAATTTTAAATGTTTCGCAGGCTCCTGTATCATCCACACCATGTGACTGATAAATGCGACGTCAATATTCCTGCCAATTTCTCCTCTAAAGAAATGGATTAGTGTTACTGGATGATTTAACTGGTTCTATAAAGTCTGACACAAGGTTCTGTTTTCTGATAAATTGAATGTATAAAAACAAAAGGATTGGTTAGTTGTTTGGTTGATTAGTTAATTTAACAGTATATCAACCTTAATTAATTGAAATTCAAATATAATTCATATAAAGCAAAAATTATAATCTATATATATAAAAGGCAATCTGTGAGTGTGTGTGACAATTTCCTATGCACGCCTACATTTTTTAAGCTACGCCATTCAAACTTTTTAAAGACACATATCTACAGGGAAGCCAAGTCAGCACATACTTTTTGAGTTTAAGTTCAGCAATTTTCCCTTTCGCACTTGTTGGCCAATGGAGCCAATTGTTTACATTTGTACCGTAAAACATCTAAGATCTAAGATGGCTGCTGAATTACGTCACAGAAATCAAACCATACGTGTCAAACGCGACTAAAATATTTTTTATTAAAAAAAATGAGCCTTTATATTTAATTTTTATCCCGACGTTATACGTCACAGAAATCAAATCACACTTGTCAAACGTGACTAAAATAGTTTTTTTTATTAAAAAAAAAAATAAATGAGCCTTTATATTTAAATTTTATTCCGACGTTTTAAAAATTCATTTGGTCAACAAAAAAATGGGAATACTTTTTCCCGTAATTTTGAAACAAAAGAAATATTTTTAAAAAATGTGTTTTTCAAACAAAAACAAAATATGTAAAATAAAAAATGACATCTTCTTCTACTACTAAAATGTTCTGAGTTTCACGGGCAACGCCGGGCTATGATGCTAGTGTATTAATAAAAAGGTAAGCAGAGGTCTATTTAATTCTACTTCCATGTGCCGTGTCTCTTTAGGACGTAAGCAAACATGGACTTCTCTGTCCCTTGTAGCTCTTAACACTCCTTCTCCTGTTACGCCTCCCTAATCCTGATCTGTTATCTGCTAAAGTTCATCAAGTATGTCACGCATTGCTTTTCCCATCTCTCCTTCCCTCTATTCGTCCTGTGAGTATCAGATTCTCCAAGCCCTCCTTGTATACCTATTTGATTCAAGTATCAATTGGATCTTGTTTTTTAATCGTATCACCCCGAGCAATGCGGTAACACCACTGATGTGCAGGGGGCTACATAAGAGTAAAAAGATTAGATAGGAGGAGAGCAAAGAGAAAGACGAACCAGTTAAAAAGGAGCAAGAGAATGATGAGAATACAGGTGTGATTACAGTTGCAAAAGTGGAAAGAAAGGAAAACGTATACAACGTAGTGTAGAAAGAACTAGAGTCAAGTGGTTCAGAGATGACATTGCATTTAAATTTCTGGAGGTTGTAGATATCAGGAAAGCAAGAATATGGACGCGAGATCCACAGGCGGGAAGTGCGAGAAAAGAAGCTGGTGGAGTAGAATTGTCGTCTGCATTTGGTTGATCTAACTAAGAATGGATGGGACCTAGTTGCCAGTCTGGTTGCACGAGTTAACACCTGTGGCAGGGGCACCAGTGACTTAAGTTCGTCGGAGCAGAAACCATGAAAATATTTGTAGAATAGACAAAGGGAAGCCACATCCCGTCGATGGGAAAGTGGCTGGAGTCGAGCCGCCAAGTCGGTACCTATCACGTTACTGATTCTCCTTTAGTGCCTGTCAAGAACACTGAGATGAACAGCAGTGGCGCCTGACCATATATGACAGCAGTATTCCCTGCACGGACGGATGATTGATTGTATATATGCAAGATGGATTCAAGAGTTAAAAATATCCTGGCCCGACACAGTGACCCAACTTTCTTAGCAGTAGATTTAGCTATTGATTTAATGTAGTGGTTCCACTTGAGATCGGAAGAGAAGGTAAGGCCGAGGAGGCCCAGTGTACTGCTCTTAGGGAGAATCGCTTAGTCCATGCTTATGGGAGGCAGGAGAGGTTGCCTGTGATGATTGACAGACAGCTACTTAGTCTTAGACGCATTGAAATTTACAAGCCACTTCTTACTCCAATCCACCACAGAATGTAGATCCCTCTCAAGATCAGCAGCGAGGTTATGTTTGGCGGCCACGCCGGATTTCTTACTAATGTGGGAGCAAATTGTGGTGTCATCTACGTAGATGCCTACTTGGGACTTGATCTCGTTTGGGAGATCATTTATGAAAATAAGAAAGAGCGTTGAGCCTAGGATAGAGCCCTGAGGAATACCAATCTCATGGGAGGCAGAAGAGGTTGCCTGTATATCAACCTTTTTTGACTAGAGAATAAACTATACCTTTATCTACCGTTTTGATTCTAGTATCAGCCGAAATTATATAAGCCGTTTTTTGTCAAGTATTAACCGAAACTATCTTTACCAGATTGACTCAAATGTAAACCAAACCAATGTCTACCTTTTGTCTACTATTTGAATGTTAACTAAAACATCACAAAACTGTTCTTCAAGCTGTAGTAAATATTTGAGTCAAAAAAGCTAGACATTGATCTCTATACTCGAATCAATGTAGTAGACATACAGTGGTTTCGTCAAGGACACTGAAACAAGTAACACGATATTTATGCTTAGAACATTATCAGAAAGAGCAATAAAAATGCCGAACACGTGTACCTGTGTCTCGTAGACTACGCAAAGGCATTCTACAAAGTACAACACAAAGACTTGATGGAGACGCTCGGCAACCTTCACATGTTCGGGAAAGATATTAGAGTAATCAAGAACCTCCTTAAATGTCCCAGAAACTTCAGCTGTCTTTTCCTGGTGTTAAGTATCAGTTTCTTTTTCGTTTCAATCCTTTCCAAAAACCTCGTCGTTGTTCACATATTCCGTCTATGGTATTATCAGCATCCTTCTGTAGAATCACAGTTCGGTTATTTCCAGTCTTTCCCTCATCTTTGATAAGAGTATCCAGCATGCCCTGCCATGTTCAAGAACAGACATCAAATTACTATCCAATACTCTCTTCTTTGTTTCCAGCGAAATTTTTTCTGTCACACAATATTCTAATCGCTTTCTGGAATGCAACCTTGGTTATGCCAATAAGTCTTCAGATCTCATTGTCTCACTTACTGTCCACTGTGAGAACATTTCCCAGGTATTTAAATTTTTGTAACTGCTTGATTTTAGTATCCCCGGCCTGTAGTTGGCATTTTGGGCTCTTTTCTTGCAAATGACCATGTATTAAGTTTAATTTTAGTTTATATGTAGTGTTTTCTTTAACTACTTTTTGTATGAGGTCTTGTAGTTTTGTTTCCGTGTCAGCTATCAGCACTCTGTTATCAGCATTGTGCACATTTCGGTCGCAATTGACGAATCCTGGCAGGACGACTTCAGCTCTCAGAATTGTCTCACCGTGTAAGTTGAATAAATCTGATGAGAAGACATATCCTTCTCATACATTTTTTCTATGTTTCTATATCTGATGAACTCGTTTCCTGTTCGTATGCAAGCAATTTGCTGCCAGTACGGGTTCTTGATTACTCTATTGTCTTTCCCAAATATGTCAAGGCTGCCGAGCACCTCCATCAAGTCTTTGTGTGTTGTTTTTGTCGAATGCCTTTGCGTAGTCTATGAAACACAGGTACACGCCCTTCTGCATTTGTATTGCCTTTTCTGTTAATATTTATCGTGTTCCTTGACGAAACAGCTCTCTGTCCATCATATTGATTCGAGAATAAAGCAGATCAATGTCTAGCTTTTTGAACTCGGGTATTAACTAGACCTTGATGAACAGTGCGGTTTTGTCAAGGTCTAGTTACTACTCGAGTCAAAAAAGGTAGACATTGGTCTGGTTTATGCTTGAGTATAAATGGTAGACAGAATTGTGTTTGATACTTGAAAAAAAACTGTTTATATAAGTTCGGTTGATACCAGAGTCAAAACGGTAGCTAAAGATATAATTTATACTCCAGTCAAAAAATTTGATACAGATCCAATTTATTCTTGAGTCAAATAGGTAGACATAAAGCAAGTTTATAAATATATGCAAATTACAAGATTGGAAATAGAAAAATCAAACAGGTGCAACAATTGAGATATCTCGGAAGCGTATTAACAGAGGACGGAAAGTACGACGCGGAAATCCGAACGTGCGTTACAATAGCGGAAGATACTTTCTATAAACTACTCAAAGTACTGAGAAAAAGGAAAAATATTGTTCGAAACAAAGAAAAGTATACTGAAGTGTTATATAGTTTAAGTCCTCCCATATTGCAGTAAATGCTGGCCAATCTCCTTACAGATGAAGAAGAGACTTGAGAAAACAGAAATGTGGATCTACAGAATAATGCAGAGAATAAAACGGGTCTAACGTGTGAGCAACAACGATGTTTTAGAGACAGTGCCAACAAAAGAAAACACTTATGTTTCATATTTTGAAACTTTCGGACGCATAAAAACAGAGTGAGTTTGAAAAAAAACTGATACTGACAGAAGATATTTAATGCAAGAGGGACAGATGAAAGCAACGCACAGCTTATTTGGTGAGTATGAGTAAATGAATACCGCACATTTAAGAGGTCATGATCGCCACGATGTAAAGGGACACAGTAGAAAAAAGAAGAAGAAGAAGAAGAAGAAGAAGAAGAAGAAGAAGAAGAAGAAGAAGAAGAAGAAGAAACAACATGTACTTGGAGAGTATCCCTTTTCGAGGAGCGTCTTACTCCTCTACGGGACATATCGGCAGCGAATGTTGGACGATTTCTTCAAAGATGAAGGAGAGACTCAAAGCAATAGAAATGTAGTTCTACAGAAGGATGCTGAGGATACTATGGACGGAGTACCTAAGCAAATGGGTTGGAGAGGATGCAAATGAGAATACAATTATACTTGACATCAAGAAGAAACAACTGAGGTCTCTGGGAAATATATTGAGGAAAGTGGGCTTGGTGAATCTAATATCCAAAGGACGGACAGAGGAAAAGGGAGACAGGGGAGAGCAGTGCGAGACATATTTGATGCGCAAATTGATGCCGGAGCGGGGTTTGGGAGAAACGCGAAGAGGAAAAATATCAAAAGCGACAAGAGACAGAGGCGAGTGAAAGTCTATGATCGCCATCGTCCTTAAGGGACACGGTAGATAAAGAAGAAGAGCGGCAACATAACTACACAAGTTTATCTAACTCTGAGTGCTAAAAGTTTGTCCCTTTTATTTCCTGAAAGGTGACGAAGGTTACATCAGAAAGTTATAATTTAGTAAAATTGCAAATCATCCCAAACTAAATATCTTGGACGCTGGTTTCGTTTCCTTGAATCTTGAACATGACTATCTGTTTCGGTCCCGGTACGACCTTCTTCTTAATGTGCCGTGTCTGTTCAGGACGTAGGCGATCATGGACTTTTACTTGCCCCTGCCTCTTGTCGCTCTCAACAATTCTCTTTTTAGTATCACACCCAAACCCCGCTCTGCGATCCATCTGCTGAAGCCTATCAAATATGTCTTTCGCTGCTTTCCCTTGTCTCTCTTTCTTTCTATCCATCCTTTGAGTATTAAATTAAAGTATTAAAGTATTAAATTCTCCAGGCCTTCCTTCCGCATTACATATCCCAGGAACCTCAGTTCTTCCTGATATTTAGTATGGATTTTGCATCCTCTCCAGCACCTCATTGCTGCTAATGTGCTCAGTCCATGATATCCTCAGTATTCTGTAGAAACACATATCTGTTGCCTCAAGCCTCTCCTTCATCCTTAAAAAGATCGTTCGAAATTCACTGCTATACAGAAGGACAGATATCACATATCAGTCTAGCACTTTTTTCTTTGTTTCCAATGAAATTTTCCTGTCAGTCACAACTCTCGTTAGCTTTCGAAAAACTTCCTTGGCTACGCTAATGCGTCTTCAGATCTCTGTTGTGGGGATCTCCCATTTTTCCATGACAATGGACTCGACGTGAGTATACATTTACTCCAGCCATAGTGAGAGATCCGACAGATACCGAAAGATACGAGGTTTCACGGAGAATATAGCATCAGAAGTTCATGGTTCTCCACTCAGCCAGAATATTATTACTCAGCGCCTGTCAGCTTCTGACGTGGACATACTAAGCCTTCTACGGATCCACTTCATAGACTTGTATATATAGTTCTTACTAACTGTATTTCTGGGTTACTAAACTGCGTTCAAGTTTGTATCTTTTACGTTAATATACTCATTTTTCTATTTCAAATTCTGGTTTTGGTTCCTATATTTTGTGCGGTTCCCATTCCCGGGATCCACAACAATCTCAGTGTCGCACTTTCAATCTTCTAAGAGAACACTTATCAAGGATTTAAATTTATTTTCCTGTTTGTATAATCACTGAAGTTAAACAAAGTCGAGTCCGGTCTGTACCTAGAGGGTTTACCACTTAAGAATACCTGATGATGTGAGCAAGGATATGTCGGGGTGTAATGATGGCACGGATTTGGAAATCGGCGAAATTACTTCCAATTTTATTCTGTTTTTTTTTTTAATTTATATTCATTTGTTAAAAAATGCTCCCAACTATGAGTTCATTAGTAAGACTTGTATCACTAAATCTTTACCTAAAAACATCGTATAATCCAAAAGTATATTCTGGCTTTAAATAACCTGCAGAATGTTGATAAGCCGTAGAAGACAAATCAATCAATCAACCAATCAAATAATCATTAGCTACCAAGACTTGCTTTTCAGATTTATTTACATTCTCTGGGATGTACAGAGTGAGATGGATAAAACGTCGTCTAAATGGCGCAAAAATGAAAATAACATTTTAGCGGATAAATTATGCAAAAATATCCAGAACATATACTGTTAAATATAAGAGACAATGAATGTCTATTATGTTTAATCATGAGCAGTTCTAAACGTCCTATGTTGTCTTTAATTTCAGTTGAAAATAAAGACAAAAATTCTCCAACATTTGGATATTTTTTTTATTAAGTTGGTTCTAAGCTATCGGCTCACATGAGCCATCTTCAGAGAGGTTATTAAGACGGTAACACAATAACATCCACCATCAGCGACGATTTACAAATAATAAAGAGTAAATTTGTTCAATAAAATCGCCATTGGCCTCAACAACTGCTTTCAGACGACTTCGGAATCTATTGCAACTCTTCTGTATGATCTCATTGTTTAACTTTGTGAATGGTGCCATAATCCTTGCCTTCAGTTTATCTTTGGGACGACAAGAAGTTTTGTTGGTCTCTTGGTTAGGGGGCCCGATGTAATGGGCGATACAGTCACAGAAATTGTCTGACAACCATGATTGGGTTCTTCGTCTTGTGTTGCATATTGCAGTGTCCTATTGCCAGATACAGAGTCTCTCTGCAGTCACCCTCTTGATCCAGGGCAGCACTACTTCCTACAGGCACTTGGTGTAGGCCTCCGTGTTGAGTTTGAGGCCTTCTGCGAAGATAAACGGAGAAACAATGTCGCCATCACTTGTGATCACTCCTTCGTAATCACCATTAGACTCATCCCGCTCTTTCCAAATCCTCTGCTCTGTCCTCAGATTGACAGCCAAACACTCTAAAGTGTTCGAACTGGATCTTCCGGCGCGAATAGCAACTAGTACAGCATTCTGTTTTCAAAATTCCTGGTGGTTTGAATTGTGTCCTGGTGCTCTTTTTCTCGTAGACGGTACCCAACTGACCCTACAATACTGTAAAGTCTAAAATAATTTAAAACAAAAATGCACGAAATTAAAAATGTGCTTACAATTTACTCGTCACATAGACACTTCCTTGGCCCACAAGGTGTGGGTTCCGTTTATATATTGTTTGTAATATCAAATTGATCTTCCACTTATTCCCCCACAATATAATTTCCTGTCTGTTTATCAAATTCTGATGAATCTATCTTTTCGATACCTTTCTATGGGTTAATTAGTAAGACTTGTATCACTAAATCCTTATTATCTCTTACACACACACTAGCAAAAATCTTACAATCAAAAAATATTTTCTGGCTTTAAATAACTTGTAAAGGTTTTCTGACCTTCCTAAGCAATTGTTTTAAGGGATTTCCCCGTTTCGGTATAAATTGGAAAAACAAAAGGAAGTCTTTGTATCATGATGCTAGGGAAACAATGTCTGCGGTAATGTCATCTTCATGTAACATTTTCAGATCATCATATGGGATCAATTTGGCCGACTACGACTGTCGTACCGTAATGATTAGTACCCGTTCATTTTCTTAGTCTCCATGAGTGACTAAATGCCAATACACTGAGTCGCCTCGACTCCCGTTCTTCTTCTTTTCAGGACGTAGGCGATCAAAGCCCTCGCATCTTCATGTCCGTTGTAGATATTAATACGGTTTGTCTTTTTGTCATTTCTTCCAAACCCTGTTCTACCAACCATCGGCTCAAGCCCATCAAGTATGTTAATTGCTGCTTTCATCTTTCCCGCAAACTATCCCGTGAGTAGGATGTGCGTTGTGGTGCAGTAGATATCGACCCGGAACGACAAATTAGGGAGCAGAGTTCAAATTCTAGTTGAATTCCTTGCATTCATTTACGCACCAATACCCTTGGGAAAGGTATTAATCTGTCAATGGCAACCACTCTACCACAGAAAGCAATGTCAACCTACTGCGGGATAATCTTCTGTCCAATCAGTTATGTCTCTTTCGAGACATGATTACCCAAAGCGTGTATCACGTATGGCACTTAACTGACTGAATATAATACTTGCAATCATGATTAAGACTTCTACTGGTCATAAAGTGGAGGATCGGTTTTCTATTGTCATTATGTAATAAACTGATCCCCCACTAATTACTACGTAATAATATAATACATCTCTTCTTCCTCTAGCTATGAGTCAAATAACAAGAAAGATTGGGTTCTATAGCTTTGGTTGGCCACCAGTGTACCGCAGAAAGCAACGGCAACCTACTGCGGGATAATCTTCTGTCCAATCAGTCATGTCTCTTTCGAGACATGATCGCTCAAAGCGGGTATCACGTATAGCACTTAACTGATCTCAGGAGTGTCATCTTTTCCAAGCCTTTCTTTCTCATTATGCTCCCTAGAAATTTCAACTGTTTTTTCCTGATGTCAGGTATATATTTCGTTTTACCCATGCTTTCACTAACCTCACATGTTGGGCACTTGGTATCCTCAGCATCTTGCTGTGGAAGTATATTTCTGTTTTTTCAAGTATCCCCCTCATCTTTAAGGAGATTGGCGAGAATTTGCTGTCATACAGGAGAACAGGTATCACGTAACAGATCAGTAGTCTTTTCTTTTTTTCCAACGAAATTTTCTGTCTTTTCATACTCTGTTTAGCTTTAGGAATCGATCTTTGGCCATTAAAATACGTCTTCTGATCTCTGTGCCGCACTTTCTGCTTTCTGTTAGAACAATTCCCAGATATTGACATTGCTGTACATGGTTGATTTTAGTATCCTCGACTTGTAATTGGCATTTTGGGATGATCCTTTTCCTGATAGCCATAGTTTTAGTCTTTTTGTAGCTTATGTTTAGTCATTTCTTCTAACTTTCCCTCGTTACCTTCTGTAGGAGGTTTTGTAGTTTCCTTTAAAATTGTGACCTTCAAAAAAACCGGTCATTTCGATTTTTGGTGGCACAAAAAAAAAACACGCCTTTTGCCTAATTTTGATGGAGGCTGATTTCGAAAATGACCATAAATTTTCATAGTTAGCTACCGTTTTTACTCTACTGAAATTGCTAATTTTTGGAAAAAAGTCAATTTGGTTGATCATAACATTTAATTAATCAAGGTCGTAAAATCCCATCAATTTTCAAACAAGCCAAACATTTTATTTAGATACCTGAAATAATCTATAAGAGAAAAAGTGTTTTTGAGTCAAAAATGTAAAAATAGAATTATCGAATATTCCAGTTTATGGGCAAAATTCAAATTAACATACAAACTATATCAGTGACACATTTATCCATAATACTCGAATATGAGTAATAAAGTTCACTTTTTACATATACATATAGATAAAATTCCGGATAATGGCGGCGATGTGAGTGATGAGAAAAGAGAACGATTCCATCAGGATAACAAAACAATGGAAAAAAGTCTACTTGGGATGGTTGGACAAATGAATGATGATTGACTACTGCTGGAGTATCAAAATGGACTTAAACAACATTGAACATAACAGGCAATAAAGAAAAAGAAAAAAAATACTATAGTTCTTACGTTCACAAAGGTTTTATTTCTGTTGTTATTTCTGAGCAGATCTTTGTAGCGCACTTGTTATCCAGTAGATACATTTTTATGATTAGTTCTCAGATAGAGAGAAAAGGGAATGATTGAGAAAAATTCTCTTCTTCTGGCGTTTTTTTGTAGACGTATTTTCCCATCAGGACAAAGAGTCTCACTGAAGAATGGGGGGGGGGAATAATTTTTTTTTGTTACCAGGGAAGTCCACATTCATGATAGTTGTTGCTTTGTCAATTCACGAACAAATGAAAAAGACAATTCCACATCTTGATTCTTTTCCTCTTACGATATATTTCCACCAACTTGTGTAGTAACTAACAAGTTTTCAAGTAAAGAAAGGGTAAATAGAGTGAGAGAAACTAACTTGTCCTGACCTTTTACAGAACTACGTTTTCTCTAACAGGACAAAGATTATCACTGAAGAAATTTGGAGGAATCAACTACATTTTTACAGGAAATTGGCGCAAGTTACTGCTTCGTCAATTCACGAACCTATGAAAAAACACCACCACAACTCGATTCTTTTCCTTTTCTCAACTAAACGTGTTAAACTTATCGGATTTCAGAAATAAAATATATTCCCACCAACCTATCTAGCAATTAATTAGTCAGAACGTTCTTTTTCTTAATACGTACCCTTAAATTATTCTCTTTTATTTTACACGAACAATGTTTCACCTCAGTGGGGCGCAGGGTCATGGTTGATGTCTGAGAAAGAATGTAGAATTTCATTAAATCTGATATATCTTTGAGAGAAGAGAGCCACCCGTATTTAATATGTTCCTTACATAATCCATTTCATAGTCCTCAAAGAGGATTGCAGTCCCACTTACTAACAACAGGCAGCTAAATATAATCACGAAACGCCATTAAACCTGGTGGATATTTTGGGAGGTTTTAGAGAGAATCCGAGAGCGAATTTCATTAATAAAAGAATAATGTCTATCTTTGGAACGAATGATGTCGACGACAAGCCAGCAATGAGCTTTGAGCCGAACAGAACTAAAGCAATGACATTAATTCTCTTGAATCTCACAAGCAAAGCTTGTGATCAACGGCCTATGGCATGTCCCAAGGAATGTATTGTTCGCACCCTAACATTGAAATATGGATGGAAACATTTTCGTGTGGTACTTATAGATAGATAGATAGATAGATAGATAGATAGATAGATAGATAGATAGATAGATAATGAAAAGGCTAGAATAGATACATAGATAATGAAGACACTGTCAGATAGATAGATAGATAGATAGATAGATAGATAGATAGATATTCATATATATATATAGATATTCATATATATATATATATATATATATGTATATATATATATATATATATATATATATATATATCAGTAAGAGAAAGAAGAAAGTAAAAAAGAAATAAGTAATAAGAAGGAAAAGTAACATGGAAGAAAGGAAGAAAGAAACAAATTTGTAATGATAAAAGGAAATAAAAAGAGGTGAGAAAGTGAGAAAGAAAGAATAATGTATGAAGCAGCAAATAAAAAAGAAAAGGAAAACGGAAGGAATAAAGAATGAATAAGAGATCAATGGAGAAAAGAAAACCGTAGAAAGGAATGGTATAAAAATAATCAAAGGAATGGTATAAAAATAATCAAAGGAATGGTATAAAAATAATCAAAGGAATGGTATAAAAATAATCAAAGGAAAGTAAGAAAACTCTATTTAAAAAAACAAAAGAGTAAAAGTGATAAAAAAAACGAAAATGGAAATATAAAAAGAACGTAAATAGAAAATAATATTTGAATATTGCTGTCACGTCTGTTATTTTATTGATTTATTTTTTAGGTGTTATCAACCTCAATAGATTATTTAGTGCTAACAAGATTTGTACAATATATTCGCATGAACAGAATATGTATTCTTTGCAAGAAATCAGTTTTTACATCAGGTTTCATTGACGTATTTTTGTAAAGAATGTTTTATCGAGTGTCAAATGTATTACTCTTAATATTTTTTTAAATGTACTCTTGGTGATTTTTTTTTCTTTAAAATGTATTGCTAGTATTATTTTTTCAAAAATGTGTCGTTTGTAAAGTTTTATTTTTCAAAATAACCTTTTTAAAAAATCTATTGCTGGTAAAATTTTTCTTCAAAAATGTAATGTTTGTTTTAATTTAAAAAATATATTGCCGGTAATATTTTTTCTTAAAAAATGTATTACTGGTAATACTTTTTAAAATGTATTGCTAGTATTATTTTTTTCAAAAATGTATTGTTTGTAAAGTTTTTTAGTTTTTTCAAAAATGTATTGCTGGTAATAATTTTGTTAAAAATATATTGCTGGCGATATTTTTTTTTTCATAAATGTTGGTTGTTTTGTTTATATAGCAAATCAACTTCGGCGGGTCATTTATTGCCAACTAAAGTTTATTTATTTATTTATTGCTGGTAATAGCTTTTTCTTTCAACAATTTATTGTTTTTTTATATACGTTTTTGTGTGTAGTAATACATTTTTCTTTTCGAGTATCAAGTTTCATTGGGATTTGTTTTTTTTTATTAAGTGCTGGGTCCCCAATTCCTACCCTTGTTATTTAACCCATAACTGTAGGAAAAGAACGGATTAATACCTTTCCCAAGGGTACCAATGCTTAAGTGCATGCAGGGTATTCAACTGGAATTCGAACTCTGCTCACCAATTTCTACTTTCCAAGAGGATATCCACTGCACCACAACGCCCATCCGTCACTATACGCTTACAGCACCTGGTATTTCCAAGCGGTCACCCATCTAAGTTCTGACCAGGCTCAACGTTCTTAACTTCGGTGAACCGGTGTATTCAACGTGAATAGGCCGTAAGCCTTCTTCAAAAATATATTGCTTGTAATAACTTAAAAAATATATTTCTCGTTATCCACTACACTACAAAGCGCAATCAAAATTGTTCGCAACCGTCTTGTTAAAACCTTGTTCTTTTATTGTCCTCTTTCCTTGATAGTAGTTGTTCTCATATTCTTTAATACTCAGTGACCCCTTGCGTCTATCTGTCTGTCTGTCTGTCTGTCTATCTATCTATCTATCTATCTATCTATCTATCTATCTCAATCTGTTTATATATATATCTGTCTGTCTGTCTGTCTTTATTTATTTATTTAGTTATTTATTTATTTATTTATCTATCTATCTAGCTATCTATCTATCTTTCACATTAGTCAATTGCAGTCAATGTTTTCACAATCACTTGGCAGCCCGGCTGCATTCGCTATCTCACCGGCGTAACTTAATTTTAACTTACTTGAGGTGAAATGAATAAAATAGAAGAAAGAAAGAAAGAAAGAAAGAAAGAAATTAACATAGACGGAATAAAAAAGAGAGAAAGGAAAAAAAAGAACGGAAGAAAGCCAAAAAGAGAGCAAAGAGAAAACAAAGAAGAAAAGAAGAAAGATAAGAAACACAACAAAAATAAAAATATCAGAAAGAAAAATAGAAAAAAGAGGCCAACAGAAAAATGACAAAAATTTTAAAAGTCGTAATTAAAAACAAAAATGGGAAAAAGAAAGAAAGAAAGAAAAAAGGAAAGAAAGAAAAAAAGAAAATTAAAAAGAAAAAGAAGGAAATAAAGAAACAAAGAAAACAAGAAATAAAGAGAAAGAGAAGGGAGAAGCAGTGAGGCAGAGAAGAAAATGAAAATAAGAATGCCAAATCTCAGATTTATATTCATATCCCGTTGTGTGTCTGGAAATACGAGGAAACGCTTCTTTTCAGCCAAAATAATTGCAGACAGGAATCTCTACACTAAATGTTACCAGAAACGAGCCAGAATAAACGTTCTGGTTTGAATAAAGTAAGACATGCATAATGTCGACTGAGAGATTGTGGGATTCCATGCCAAATATCAGAGAAGTTTAAGTGCTTTGAATGCAACACCAGGCCAAACACGTTGCTTTTGCATCTCTTGTGTTACGTTAATAAACATACTACACACGTACACACAAATGTGCTTATTCTTTTCAAAGAAGGTGTTGTTGCTGTTCAATAATTGTGTTTAACAACTGGGAATATTCCGTCCATAAGGAGTTCCTTCTCTAAATGAAGCCGTTCAGGGCACAATGACCTTTCTTTTTCTTGAGGCAATTGGCGGCTGACGGCAGTGTAAGGGTTTGTATGACAGGTTATGTGCAGTTCTTGTTAGTATTGAGGGAATATGTGTATTTCTTTCTTTCTTTCTTTCTTTCTTTCTTTCTTTCATTTTGTTCTTCAATATATATTATTTAAATTTGTCATTCAATAGATACGATTCATATTTTGCATTCTTTTTTCTTTCTTTCAACTGTTTCTTTTCTTGTTTTTCTGTCTTTCTGTCTTTTTTTCTTCTATGTTTCTTTCTTTTTTTCAACTGACAGTAAACAGACGTTTTTCTTTCTTTCTTTCTTTCTTTTAATAGACAGAAAAAGACACCTTTCTTTCTTTCTTTCTTTCTTTCTTTCTTTCTTTTAATAGACAGAAAAAGACACCTTTCTTTCTTTCTTTCTTTCTTTCTTTCTATTAACAGAAAATAAACGTCTTTCTTTGCATCTTTCTTTATATCCTTCTATTTCTTTCTTTTATCTGACAAAAAACAAACATCTTTATTTTGTTCTTCTTTCTTTCTTTCTTTCTTTCTTTCTTTCTTTCTTTCTTTCTCTTAATAGACAGAAAAAGACACCTTTATTTCATTCTTTCTTTTTTTCTTTCTTTCTTTCTTTCGATTGAAAGAAAATAAACGTTTTCAGTACATTTTTCGTTATTTCCTTCGATGTTTCTTACTCTTTTTCAACCGACAAAAAACATCTTTCTTTTCTTCTTTCTTTCTTTCTTTCTTTCTTTCTTTCTCTTAATAGACAGAAAAAGACACCTTTATTTCATTCTTTCTTTTGTTCTTTCTTTCTTTCTACTGACAGAAAATAATCGTTTTTCTTTGGATCTTTTTTTCGTTCCATCTTTTTCTTTCTTTTAAGTGACAAAAGACAATTTTTTTTCTTTTCTTCTTTCTTTCCTTCTTTCTTTTAACAGACAGAAGAAAAATCCGTTTTTCTTCCAACAGTATAGTCATACTTTTGACATTGCAAGATTATGAACATATTCTTAATATGTAGTTCTTAATAAGTTTACGATTGCACCGAATACGTGAAATGGGATATTAACAGAGTGATGGCGATGTTACGACAGCTTAAATCAGTGCTTATATTATCTCTAAAAATTAGTTCTTAAAATTCTGGTTTTAGATTGGCTCTCAACACCGATCTGACTCCTCTGGGATATATATATATATATATATATATATATATATATATATATATATATATATATATATATGAGACAATGAATGTCTATTATGTTTAATCATGAGCTGTACTAAACGTCGTATTTTGGCTTTAATTTCAGTTGAAAATAAAGAAAGAGATTCTCCAACATTTAGATAATTTTTTATTAATTCGGTTCTAACCAAATTAATCAAAAATTATCCAAATGTTGGAGAATTTTTTTCTTTATTTTCAACTGAAATTAAATTATGCTATATTTATGCGTTAACGTGCTCAATATCAGGGATAGATTTCGATGTCCACACACACACACACACACACAGACACACACACACACACACACACACACACATACATATATATATATATATTTTCTAAACATATACTGTTAAATATAAGAGACAATGAATGTCTATTATGTTTAATCATGAGCCGTTCTAAACGTCGTATTTTGGCTTTAATTTCAGTTGAAAATAAAGCCAAATTTCTCCAACATTTGGATAATTTTTTACTTTATTTTCAACTGAAATTAAAGCCAAAATACAATGTTTTGAACGGCTCATGATTAAACATAATAGACATTCATTGTCTCTTATATTTAACAGTATATGTTTAGAAAATTATTTGCTGCCTTGAAAATTATTTGCTGCCTTGATACACAATATATATATATATATATATATATATATATATATATATATATATATATATATATATGAGTATCGGTAAACCCACAAAATTAATAACTTTTCCCTTCTTTTTAAGTTCAGTTTTTGTGCTGCTTCAACAACACATCATGTAAATGCCTAACATTTTGTAATGTGTTTCATTTATTGATTTATTTGTGCAAAAGTTGGGTTTGATTACGAAATTGAGTTAAATGAACTCCACCACCATCTGCCATGATTCCTTTGGTCGATACGAACCAATATTAAACTTGTGACATACATTCGAACAAAAAGATCAGATTAAAATTTTAATTATTTAGTAAATCAGATGGCGTTAAATGTACCATTATCCACTCTCTACAATATGCTCATATTAAACAAAAACAACAACAAAAATAAATAAATAAATAAAAATAAACGAAAATATCTAAAAATCTCTCTCGTCTAACAAAATTAATTTTGATTTATCTAGACTCCTTGCTAATTATGAATTGTTTCTAATGCATAAACCAGAATTGATACTTACTGTTTTATAATGTGGGTCGTTCTGAACAAAGTTTAATTCCACCTCATAGAAGTCGAAATGTCCAATCATCTATGTACCAAGCCCCTTCAGGACGTCGGTGATCATTCTTTTCCAATACATTCTGTTATTGGTAGCTGTAAGTAAAGCTTGTCTTTTTGCGATCTCTCCATTCAATGAGTATTTACCATTAACATCCTCACTGAGGCCAGATATGGCACAAGGTCGTTTCTTAATATGGGAATTCAGAGCAACTTGAGTTCGGGAAAAATTTCCCGTAGACCCTGCATAAGGCACGGTCGGGCTCTTATCTATTTTTCCCTAAACGGACATGCCTCCCAAAACTATCATACGAACGCGAGTGTCCATCAAGGCTCTATTCTAGGTCCTCCGCTCTCCTGGCTTATATTAACGATCTCCCCGACGTAATAAGATCCCAAGTAGGCATGTACTTCTGACGACACCATCGTTAACTCTCGCCTCGATCAAAAATCTGCTGAGGTTAACAAAGCGAACCGAGCTCGAGAAAGACCTCCAATCCGTGGTGGACTGGGGTAAGAAATGGGTCGTAAAATTTAATGCATCCAAAACGAAGCTACTCTTTATTAATCATCATAGACAATCACTCCTAACCACTCCCATTAGAATTGGAACAAGCTTTTCTCTCGGAGAGTAAAACACTACGCCTCCTTGGCCTCACACTCTCAGTGGACCTCAAGTTGAATGACTACATCGAATCCATTGCTAAATCCGCTGCTAAGAAGGTCGGTTCACTGTGCAGGGTTAGAAAGTTTTTCCTGTCTTGAGTCCTATCCTGCACATATATAAATCTACCATCCGCCCGTGTATTGAATACTGCAGCCACATCTGGTCGAGTACCACTGCTATTCACCTCGGGGATCTTGACAAAATCCAGCAGTGAATCGGTAATGTGATTGATACCGACTTGGCAGCTCGGCTGCATTCACTATCTCACCAGCGTGACGTGGCTTCCCTGTGCCTCTTCTATAAATACTTTCACGGCTTTTGCTTTAATTAACTTAGATCACTGGTATACAAATTTACACGAGCAACTAGATTAGCAACTAAGTCCCACACTTTTACATTGAAACCGATAAAATGTAACCGCAATTTCTACTCTAACAGCTTCTTTTATCGCACCTCCCGCCTGTGGAATTCCCTTCCATATACTTGCTTCCCCGACAGCTACAATCTCCAGGAATTTAAATGTAAGGTCAATAGACATCTCCTATCACACTAACTCGCATCCATTCTCTCAAGCTCTTTTTTCATCTACTCCACCCCCATACTCGGTATTCGCAGCCGTCTATTTCCCCTCTGAGATTTCCTATAACTAACCCCTCTTTCTCATTACTTTTCCCTATGTAACCCCCTGCGGAACAGTGGCGGTAGAATGCCCTGCTTGGGGTGAGACTAAAAAAAAGACGAAACTCTGTCCTCCAGTATAGCCTCGTCTGGGTTTCTTTCCGCCCAAGAGTCCGACAAGGTTGTGTTCGGGTGGAAGACGAGTAAACGCTGTTTCTCCATACACTGATCTGCCAATCAATTACCCAAGTGCATTAAGGGGGTTGTTCGTTACTTATCCCCACTCCTCAATTAAAACCGTTGTTATGTAACAATTCAGTACTCTTTTCTTTTCTTCTCCTGAAGTTTTCTTATTAATATTTTACTTAATATTAAGAAATTTTTCGCTATTTAAATATCTTCGGATCTTAGTGTCGTATTTTTCGTCCGTTGTTAGAACACTTCCTAGGCAGTAAGTCATAAGCCAAAATTAGTCAGTCAGGTTAGATGCCATACGTGATACACGCTTGGGCGATCATGTATCGAAAGAGACATGACTGACTGGGCAGAAGATTATCCCGCAGTAGGTTGCCATTGCTTTCTGCGGTAGACTGGTTGCCGACCAAAGCTATAGAACCCAATCTGTCCTGCTATTTAACCCATAACTGGAAGGAACGAGACAGATTAATACCTTTCCTTTGCGCGTAAATGAATACAATGGATTCAGCTGGAATTCGAACTCGGCTCACCCGGTTTCTCGTCCCGAGCCGATATCCACTGTACTACAACGCACATCCTAAAATTAGTACTACACATAAAATCCAGTCAATGTTTTCACAATAACATTGATATGAACCAAACTATGTTAGTATAATTTTCAGCATATCTTTCTAAATACTGATTTATTAAGTGTAGCCTTAAATATGGTGTACGTGATGATAATCGAACTCTCAAATAGGTCGCAATTGATATTCGAGGCCATGATTACACAACGTCAACATATGCATTTCAATAAGTGTAATATTGCGTGTGGAGTTCATTTTAAAATATCTAAAATTAGAAATATTGATAAAGACTTGTTTGAAAGTTCCAGCCTTTTGTATGCAAGCGAAATGAGACGTATATTTTTATTCACAACTAAATCCTACGAAACTCATTTGTTTAACGCAATATCTCTAATACCTGAATAAATTACTACTCTGTTATTTTACATATTAATATCTGTTCTTTGATATAAACTTCACCAGTCTTTATCTGGGTTGAGAATCCTTTATTCCAAATTCTTGGGACCGGAACTGCTTCGCTTTTCATATATCTTCGGATTTTAGAATTCATTTAATTTGTATATCGCATCTATAAAATGCGTCAGGTCTGGAATGAAACCCAAGCATAAACACTATATACTTTTACATTTCATAACACAGCATATACATATACCCTGAAAGTATTTTTTATAAAATGTAGCAAAAGAAAGTGGAAAGAAAGGACTGAACATAAACCTCAAGAAAACTGAATGTATGGTCACCAGCAAAAAGAAGATACCAATATGCCAACTGCAAGTTAGAGAATCTAAAATAAAGCAGGTAAAAAAATTCAAATACATGGCAGGTGTTTTGACAGAGGATGGAAAATGCGACACGGCGATTCAAAGCCGCATTGGCATGACCAAAAACGCATTTCAGGAGCTAACCATAGTAACCGCAACTTCTACTCCAACAGTTTCTTTCCTTGCACTTCCCGACTGTGGAATTCCCTTCCACACGATTGCTTCCCCGACGGCTACAATCTCCAGGAGTTTAAATGTAAGGTCAATAGACACCTCCTAACACACTAACCTGCTCCCATTCTATCAAACACTCTTCCCATCTGCCCAACCCTCATCCTCGCTATCCTTACTCATCTGTCACCTTCCTCCTGACATTCCCTATGTCCAACCACTTCTTCTCTTTACCTTCCCCTATGTAGCCCCATGCGCAATAGTGGCAGTGGAATGCCTTGCTTGGGGTGAAAAGATTTTTTTTAAAAAGTACTGAAAGACAGGAACATCTCATTAGAAACAAAGAAAAGAGTGCTTGATTGCTAAGTGATATCATTCTGTATGGAAGTGAATGCTGGATGATCTCATCAAAGATGAAAGAAAAGCTTGAGGCAGCAGAAATGTGGTCTTACAGAAGGATGCTGAGGATACCATGAACGGAGCACGTGTGCAACGATGAGGTTTTGGAAAGGACGAAAAC
>JBBBDQ010001661.1:2867500-2875000 GCA_037127315.1 Ascarosepion bandense | reverse complement strand
AGTAATTTTACTGATAAAAGGTATTTTGGGAAGAAGGTGTTTTATCGTAAAGTACTTGATATCGGGGTGGAGATAAAGCGTTGTATTTTAATGCAAAGAAGTCATCACTTTAATTCAGCTGGTTCCTACTGACTTCAAAGATTCGTGAGAACACCGTTATGATGTCTTCACTCTTTGGGATTGTTTTTGTTTTTCATGATTTCATTTTTTTGCAAAATACTACACCAAAAATAAGTATGGTGAGTTCTATAGATGAAAAGTGCCAGATAAGAATAGGAATGCAATGACATCTAGCAATTTCAACATTAAAACAATGAAACCTAGCTGTCAATCTAGTTTTTTTTTAATCATTTCACCCCGAGCAAGGCGGAAACGCCACTGATGTGCAGGGGGCTACATAAATGTAAAAAGATTAATTAGAAAAGAGTGAGGAGTACAAACTAGTTAGAAAGGAACAATAGAAAGCTGAGAAAGCAGGTGCGATGACAGATACATAGGTGGAGAGAAAGAAAAGGTTATACGGGGGTGGGGAGAGAGCTACAGTCCAGTGGTTAGTAGATGAGTATTGACTTTGCATTTAAATTTCTGGAGGTTGTAGCCGTCAGGAAAGAAAGAATACGGGAGCGAGTTCCACAGGCGGGAAGTGCGAGAGAAGAAGCTGCAGGAGTAGAATTGTCGTCTGCATTTGGCTAACCTGACTGTGAATGGGTGGGACCCAGTTGCCAGTCTGGTTGCACGAGTAAACACCTGTTGAGGAGGCATCAGTGACTTAAGCTCATCCAAGCAGAAGTCATGAAAGTATTTATAGAGAAGCCATGAAAGTATTTATAGAAGAAGCCATGAAAGTATTTATAGAAGAAGCCATGAAAGTTCTACGCTTAAATTCATGAAGTCGAGACACAAATGAGGAAAGCTCATCTAGTTTGAAGCACGAATGTCGGTCGAGAAGTAGTTTTAGTTTTGTATAAGTTTTGAACTCGTACCTTTTGCTAATGATTCAGAAGTCAGTGGAATTAAAAAAATCTGTTTTCAGTATTTTATTTAATCACCCCCACGCCCCAATTAATAACAGCATTACACTAACGCTTGAAAATGTTCTCATGTTTTTTTAATCTTTGAAAGCTTGATTTAAGTCGTTTATTTACACTGACAGGCGGGCCATGAATGTCATTTAAGATGGTGAAGAAAGATGGGTCAGCAATCAAAATTCTGAGTTTTATCTGCTTTCGATGCATTTCTTAAGTACGCTAGTTAACTCGTAAAAATAACGATTAAAAAAAATTGAGGAAAGAAAGCGCGATACGGAGATCAGAAGGCGTATTGGCCTAACCATTCAAGAATCTGAGTAGAGTATTAAGAGACCGAAAAGCTATGCTGGAAACAAAGAGAGTACCGGATTGTTATGTGATGTCTGTCCTTTAATAGGATGTGCTTTGTGGTGCAGTGGATATCGACTCGGAACGACAAATCGAGGTACCGAGTTCGAATTCCAGCTGAATTCCTCGCATTCACATACGCACAAACACCCTCAGGAAAGGTATTAACCCGTTTCCTCCTTCCAGTTATGGGTTAAATAATAGGAGAGATTGGGTTCCATAGCCTTGGCTGACAACCAGTCTATCGCAGAAAGCGATGGCAACCTACTGCGGAATAATCTTTTACCCAGTCAGTCATGTTTCTTTCGAGACATGATCGCCCAAAGCATGTATCACATATGGCACTTAACTGACTGACTGTTCTTTAATATGGTAGTGGATGCTGGACAATATCATCAAAGATGAAGGAAAAACTTGAAGCAACTGAAATGTGGTTCTATGTGATTCTGAGAATCCGAAGGGTAGAACACGCGAGCAACGACGTGGTTTTGGATTGGATCGAAGCAAAAAGGAAACTGATACTTAACATCAAGAAAACACAGCTGAAGTTTTTAGGACATATAATGAGGAAGGAGGGCTTGAAGAACCTGATACTCACAGGAAGGATAGAGAGACAAGAAAAAGCAACGCGTGACATACTTGATTGACTTGAGCAGATGAATAGTAGAGCGGGGACTGAGAGGGACAACAGGAGAAGGTGTATTAAGAGCAACAAGGGATAGGGAGATGTGGAGGGCCATGATCGCAAGGGACACAGCACATAGAAGAAAAAGAAAGTATTTTTTGGAAATTTGCATTCATTAGAGTTTTCGCAGCCATCAACAATTGTTTTGTAGAGAATATTTTTCTTTGTCTTCTCATTTTTGTCTACGATACTAAATTATAATAATTCAATGACTTTCACTCTGTCCAGGTCGCTTGCTCTGTATTTATGAAGTCCACTTCAATTACTGATATCAATCTGAAAAAAATATTCAGCTTTTGTCCGTTCAATAAGATATCAGCTGACTGATATCGCTACATCAGCATCTGACATTTATCCAGGAAGGTCAATCTTTTTGTAATACGTGATGAATAATGCGTTTTTCATATCAATGGAAAGCAGTTATCACAAAACGATTAAACAGTGGCAAAATCAGAACCTGGACTACATCTACAGAAGCCCTTGTTTTGCGCCTGGTGGAATATGAAAACTGTGGCCCATTATGAGCAGCTGAAATAATAAAGAACCATCAATGCATGCGTTTATTGCCAGCAACATGATAAGGTAAATGAAGCATTGCATTAAAAATGTCCTACTTTGTTACATAAATAAAGTTTTATTCCACAGAATGTCGATGCAAGATCACACTCTACTATTACGGCCAAATCTCGTTGAAACACCAGCTCCTGCACGATCCCCGGGCAGGTTGATGACAGAACGGGGATTGCGTGATGTAACAGGAGAAATGCGTGCTAAGAGTCACCAGGGATAGAGAGACGTGGAAGGCCATGATCGCCTACGTCACGAAAGGACAAGGCACATAGAAGAAGAAGAAGACTCAATCACTTCAAATATTATTATCTCCTCACAAAATTTCTCACTATCTAAATATTGTGGAGTTATTTTTGCAGTGGAGGCTAGATTTTGTGCTAAAGTCGGTCCTAATAGGTTTGACGTACAAAACGTTAGGAACTTGATATAATATGTATTACACAGTGTAATCTTGCCATGTCGCTGACTACTTTCGTTTTCGACTAACTGTCGACTACTATCGTCCAACATTGACTGACCCTCGTTCCCTTTACTACTACTACCTAAATCAGGTGGGGGAGTCTATTCACTATAGAATAGGTGTGTTTCACCATAACACTAAAACTATTTTCTGGCTTAAAAATATTGCAAAGGGTCGATAAGCCGAAGAAAACGAATCAATCAATCAAATATTGATTAGCTACAAAAGCACGTTTTAGGTTTATTTAAATTCTCTGGAGTAGAAATTAACGGAAACTACCTAAGCCACAAAGTGAGGGAATATTTTATATGTTGATTGTAATAAAGAATTGATCCTCTCAATTCATGTCCACATTATAAGTTTTTGTTTACCTGTCAAATTTCTTCCCCTTGCAGTTATGTATTAATTACTAAAGCGTTATTATCTCACTCCAAAAATCACTGAAAAATGTTTTCTGGTTTTAAATAGCCTATAAAGGGTTGATAAGCCGTAAAAAATATTCAATCAAATCATACAAAACAAAGTCAAGAAAAAATAAAATCGTTAGGTTTACCGCATCCTCCATATTGGACAAATTTAGCACCGACAGATTTTGTTTCGTTTCAAATACCATGACATCATTATATTAGAACCCCAGGCAGAGCGTCTTTTTCCGCAGGTGGGTTTATTGCTAAAAGGAAAAGCGCGGGATGGGGAGCAGTTCAGTAATTTTTCTACGGTATTGTCGTTAAACCCACTTTTTTTTTAATCATCTCACCCCAAGCAAGGCATTCCACTACCACTATTGCGCATGGGGCTACATAGGGGAAGGTAAAGAGAAGGAATGGTTAGACATAGGGAATGTCAGGAGGAAGGTGACAGATGAATAAGGATAGCGAGGATGAGGGTTGGGCAGATGGGAAGAGTGCTTGATAGAATGGGAGCAGGTTAGTGTGTTAGGAGGTGTCTATTGACCTTACATTTAAACTCCTGGAGATTGTTGCCATCGGGGAAGCAATCGTTTGGAAGAGAATTTCACAGTCGGGAAGTGCGAGAAAAGAAACTGTTGGAGTAGAAGTTACCGCTGCATTTTATCGGTTTCACTGTAAAAGGGTGGGATCTAGTTGCTAATCTAGTATCTCGTTCACATTCGTATTTAGGGGGCACTAGTGATCTAAGTTCATCGGAGCAGAAGCCATGAAAGTATTTGTAGAAGAGACACAGGGAAGCCACGTCGCGCCGATGGGAGAGAGATTGCAGGCGGTCTGCCAAGTCGGTATCTATCACATTACAGACCCTCCTCTGAACCTTATCGAGAAGCCCGAGGAGAACAGCAGGGGCACCCGACCAGATATGGCAGCAGTATTCAATGCACGGGCTGATGGTAGATTTATAAACTTTAAACTGGCCTTGTGTCACATTCGGTTACCACGAGGGAGCACTGAAAAAATGAAATATATTCAACTTATATTTACTTTTATAACATTTACCGTACAATGTCATGACTTTCGGAACATTCAAACGTTTAAATATATTTTACTTACATTTTACAATTATTTTACATTTTACTGACATATATTTTTCAGTTAAAAGTATTTAGTTTCCGAAATCTTATATTTAAATATCTAAGCCTTAAATTTACTTTTATAGATATTCTGTTTAAACGTAGTTAGTTTCCGAATTCGCCAGTATTTAACTAAATATCATTTACATTTGCTTTTTCATATCCTTTCTTGTAAACAGTAATTTGTTTCCGAAAACAATAATATTTGAATAATTTTTACGTGCATTTGTTTCTTTATAATTTCTAGTAAAACGAATAACCTAATACTTTTAGAAAGGAAATTTCAATACCTTTGGCCGCTCGTACGTGTCCTGGCTCCCCACATTAAAAACCGACCTTGTGTCAAATCTCACTCTAGTGGGGGTGGAGGGTCAATAAATACTTTTAGAAAGGTAATATTTCTACCTTTAACCGCTCGTACGTGTCCGGACTCCCCACAGTAAAAGCTGACCTTGTGTCACCTCCCACTCAAGTGGGAGAGGAAGGGCAAATAAATACTTTTAGAAAGGTAATATTTCTACCTTTAACCGCTCGTACGTGTCCGGGCTCCCCACATTAAAAGCTGACCTTGTGTCACATGTCACTCCAGTGGGGGGAAGAGGGCAAATAAAAACTTTTAGGAAGGTAATTTTTGTACATTTGTCTGCTTGTACACGTCCGAGCTCCCCACATTAAAATTCGTTCTTGTTTCACTTCCGACTCCAGTGGGTGAGTAGGGTAAATGTATACTTATAGAAAGGTAATACATCGCAAGAATAAAATAGCAACGAACTTTGACATTATGCATGTTAGAAGTAATATTTTTATTCTTTGTAATGACATTTGCTAATCCTGCTACATCCCTTCGGACCACCTTCACAATAAAAGAAAATGAAAATGTATTTCTTTCAGTGATTCTGATCCGATAATGAACTTTGTTGCATCGTCAATTATTTGCTTTTTTCTGCCTTCGGAAAGTTGTGAGATTTTTGCGTAATTTGCGTAATTTGCAAGATGGTTTATTCCTCCTCGTCTATTCTTTGTAGAAGAGTTTGCGGGTAGATTTCTGGACCAGGCGTACGAGATAACCTGGCCAGCAAATCTGGATTTAGTTCGCAAAGGATTTGTCAGAACCTTTTTCCATGCCTGCCAGACAGCAAATGTTCATCTTCAGGAAACTTGTTGGTTTTATGTCAACCAAAGATACGTGGAGCAATCAGGTATGCGTATAGACACACGAGCGCAAAACACACACACACACACACACACACACACACACACACACACACACACACACCCTTAAATATATATATATGTGGAGAGAGAGAGAGAGAGAGAGAGAGAGAGAGAGAAGGAGAGATAGAACTCAGTGATATATATAATGCACCAAAATATGAAATCTAATGATGACAGCAAAATATTTTTGAAAAATGTTCTCGATAAATGTAAAGAGATAGACAAAAATAGAAATATATGAAAATATCGATTATATATATCTCTCCAAATGAGAAAAGAACGAAGAAAATATTTGCAACGTTCAAAACAATAATTTAAAACAGTGCTGAATATAAGAATAGAGCAATGAATGTTTATTATAAATTATACTTTAGAACATGTACACACTACAATCTAGTACAAAATTGTACATTTTCTTTCGACATTGAAAGAACAATGTCTTTGTGGTGCAGTGAATATCGGCTCGGAACGAGAAATCGGGGAGCCGAGTTCGAATTCCAATTAAATACCTTGCATTCATTTACGCGTTAATACCCTTGGGAAAGGTATTAATCCGTCTCTTCCCTCCAGTTATGGGTTAAATAACAGGACAGATTGGGTTCTCTAGCCCTGGCTGGCAACCAGTCTACTACAGAAAGCAATGGCAACCTACTTAGGGATAATCTTCTGCCCAGTCAGTCATGTCTCTTTCGAGACATGATCGCGCAAGCGTGTTTCACGTATGGCACTCAACTGACTGACTCATTAGGTAGTTAGTAATGTCAATGTCGAAACATATATTTCAGTTTACGAAGATTAACGAAATGGTTATTAACAACCGACAATTTGAAATGAATGTCCGTTACATTGTATATATGCATTTGTTGACATTACAATAAATTTTAATGCAGATATGGATATTTATGTAAAATCGAAAATTGGTTTATATTGTACTTGATTATATATATATATATATTTACACAACTATAATTCACGTAAAAATTAAGAGATACCTATACAGAAGAGGATACATATAAATGTACATATCCATCCTATATAAAAATGGCTCTATATATAAAATGCATATTATCAATATGTATTTAATATATTTTTCATTTAATATATTATTGAACGAATATAAACACACGTTTCTTGCTTACCTCTCACCTACGATCATAGAAACTTGCAATTCTCGACAGTGGATTTTTCTTCCGGTTTCTTGCTTACCTTTCACCTACGATCATAGAAACTTGCAATTCTCGTCTGTGGATTTTTCTTCCGGTTTCTTGCTTACCTTTCACCTACGATCATAGAAACTTGCAATTCTCGTCTGTGGATTTTTCTTCCGGTTTCTTGCTTACCTCTCACCTACGATCATAGAAACTTGCAATTCTCGACTGTAGATTATTCTTCCGGTTTCTTGCTTACCTCTCACCTACGATCATAGAAACTTGCAATTCTCGTCTGTGGATTTTTCTTCCGGTTTCTTGCTTACCTCTCACCTACGATCATAGAAACTTGCAATTCTCGACTGTAGATTATTCTTCCGGTTTCTTGCTTACCTTTCACCTACGATCATAGAAACTTGCAATTCTCGACTGTAGATTATTCTTCCGGTTTCTTGCTTACCTTTCACGTACGATCATAGAAACTTGCAATTCTCGTCTGTGGA
>JBBBDQ010001661.1:2747500-2862500 GCA_037127315.1 Ascarosepion bandense | reverse complement strand
TCGTCCAGTGGAAAGGCCAGAATTACATCCGAGAGTGAATTCCCAAACGAAATAAAAGACGGGTCAAGTTTGGCCGTCGCCAGAGAGTGAAAAGACGAGCGTAATTAACACGTCATTTGACAAATGTCAAGCGATCGTATTATTATTGTGTCTATCTTTCTCTCTCACCTCCACCTCCTTCCTTTTCATCATTCATCCAACAATAAAAGCTCATACATACATACATACATACATACATACATACATACATACATTTCATACATACGTTCCTGCTTACGTACACATAAACGTACTCTTGTAAGGACTACTACGAACTCTTGATGCCTTTAACTTCTTAATACTGTTTCACATTGAACATTAACTTGTATTAATTCATGTTATTCTTTTCTGTTAATAAACTTCTATTTAAACATACAAAAGGTATATATTTATTCCTCCACACATTCCAATCTTCAATCTTCTGATTATAGCGAATAATCCTAAATTGTAGGGAGTTCGGTTATGTATGACACATGGCCAATTTAAAAATCATTAACCATCTTCCTACTTCTACATTACAATGAACCTTGTCTAGCGTAAACTTTAAATTTTTGTGTGAGGATTTCACCTCAGGTGTTGTGAAAATATTTTTGATACATGTTATATATATATATATATATATATATGTTTCTTCTTCTATGTACGCTCTGTCCCTTCAGGATGAAGGCGATCATGGTTCTCCACGTCTCCCTATCCCTTGTGGCTCTTAGTATGCTTGAGCCTGTTGCTCCTGACAACCCCCGTTCCGTCATCCACCTGATCAGACCCTGCAAATATGTTATTCGCTGCCTTCCTCTGTCTCTCCTTCCTTCTATCTGACCAGTCAGTATCAGGTTCTCCAGGCTCTCTTTCTTCATTGCATGTCCCAGGGACTTCAGTTGTCTCTTCCTGATGCTCAGCATCAATTTCCTTTTTGTTGCCATTCTTTCCAACACCTCCTCGTTGCTTGCATGTCCACGATATCCGTAGCATCCTTCTGTAGAACCACATTTCGAAAATGCTGCACTAATGTTGATTTAAATTTTTTCATGATATTTATGCATACTTGAAGTATGCAATTATGTCTCACTGCGAACACTTTCGAGGGCACGCATCAGAGAGGCACTTTCTAAGCAGCCTTAAGCTCTCTTTTGATACTTATTCACTGTTTCATATCTTAAAAGGCCGCCACCTTTCATGTCCCCTCCTTCTTTGATGATGTAAAGGACCTTACGGAGGCGGGAGGGCTTCGAATCGATTTTTGAATCGGTTTTTCTTCAATACTTGCCTACAATCGATGCCTTTGTATCGCGCTTGTAGCTCGGAAGCATTTCTTTAAAAATCACCAGAGAAATCGATTTTTACGGCCAGGCTTTAATGTGTCTCATATTTCCGAAATGCGAAGTCATGTCGATAAATATCTACAACTGAACAAACCAACCCACCGCGACGCTATGACATGTTTCATAGCAGTTACTCTGTCTGATTTGGGTCTTCAAGGCAAGAAACAGTTTTCGTTTTTAATTTTGAGCATGTAATTTCACATGGTCCTAAAAGTCAGTCTTAACCAAGCCGTATTCTGAAAGATTTTGCCTTTCGATTTTAATAAATTTAATCCGAACGGATTATTTATTATAGTTATTTTAATTTCCTTTAAAACCTTTTGATGTAATGAATATGCATACACCTTGGTTTCCCCTTACAGTAATGTGATTGGCTGGTATCAGCCATAATTATAGACGAAGTCGAGGACGCATAGAGGTTTAACTCTATAGCTCTAACGGTAGAGGTCTATTTGTCTACGTTTATTGAGTACGCCTACATCTCAGGATACTGCATATAACGTTCCATCACGTCTACTTACTAGATTGACCTAACCTGTTACATTTGCCTAAACCGCTTAGCTACTTCGAATCAGATATATATCCCTTTCCGGGACATATCACCTTTAAAAGAATAATGGCACCTGATATGTCCCCAGCGAACTCCCAAATTAAATCAAATCTACGAAAATATAAAAATACATTTTATAATACAAATACAAACAATAGCTATTTATAGCAGAATTAACAACAATATATTTTCTAACAAAATGACCAACAATTCATTTTATCTGTACCTGAAGGCATACAATTGCGTTCAAAATATGTAATTGAAGTCATAAATTGTGTTCAAAATATTTAGATTTCCGCATTAAATAATCTATAAAAATTTTTATGCAGCTAAAAAAATCTGCCACACATTTATGGCTATATCTTTGGACCAATCTGTAGCATCTGTGAGGGTCACAACTATGAGCAAATGCTGAACTCACAAACAAAAACAAGACAACGAAAATATAAAAATACATTTTTATAGTGAAAATGCCAGCAACACACACACGCACACACGCACACACGCATATATATATATATATATATATATACACACACACGCGCATATATGCATATATATATATATATATATATATATATATATACATATATATAAAATAAGTCAAGAGATTCTCTGTAAATAAATAATATTATTTACATCGAGCCCCCCCCCCTTTGATCAATCTTAGTATTAATTAAGTTAATATGAATAGGATCGGATTTTGGGATTTTACCTATTTGCTCATCCTTTTGGGATTTAATATATATATATATATATATATATATATATATAATAGTAATAAGAATAATATTAATAATTACTTTATTTTTAAATCCGTTCCGAAAAACCCACAGAGTATAAACGCGGAGGGGAAAAATGTCAATAAAAAAAACAAACTAAGTACTTGATCATACGTCAAAGTACTCGTTGAAAGAAAAAAAAACAACCGAGACCAGAACCCTAACACTAAAGCGCTCAATACAAAAATAGAGCAAACAAGAATAAATCTAACCTAGAGCCGACTTGCCCTGACGATCCATTTGGTGAAACCTAGGGAGGTTCGTTGGCTCTAGGTTAGATTTATTCTTATTCATATATATATATATATATATATATATATATATATATATATATATATATAGATATAGATATATATACCAACAATACCTATTAATAGTAGAATGAATACCTATTAATAGTAGAATGAATAATCAAATATACACTTTATTTGCTGTTGAAACTTTTAGATTTCGACATTAATAGCCGATAGAGGTGTTGATATGCCGCTAAACAAAATCAAGTAATCACCAAACTAACCATGAAAGAACGTTCCTTAGCATTAACCCATATAACATCCTACGATTTCTTAAATCGAACTGTATTCCGACATATAACGTTAACAAATATTCAAAACACACAACCCCCGTCTTAAGTAATTATGTTTACACAAACATATATATGTACAAAAGCTGAGTATCTATTGTGAAAGCAGAATAACATATTTTTAGTACTTCAAAATTATCAAAATGTATTAAGATATAGCAACTATGTATTCTGTAGTACAATAACCAACAATACATTTTCTTTCTGTAGGCATACAGATGGGTTCAAAATATCTGTAATTAAAACCATAAAATTGTGTTGAAAATATTTATATTTCGTCATTAATAACCCATAGATGTGTTGATATGCCCCTAAACAAAATCAATCAATAAACCAATCTATACGGAATATATCGGCTGGTGTTTCATGTCCAATAATCTTTATAAGGTTTCGGCCTCGTTATTGTCGATCAGTTTGACAGGCAACAGCACCTGGTCGCATTATAATCAACAAAGTCAAGCAGGATTTATTGACATGCACGGAAAATGCTGACGGAACAGAACAACTTCTGGAGTGTTTTATTGTCGTTTATGGGTTCTCGTGAACTATCGATATTATTGCAATCTATAGGGATCCCCAAAATACACAAGGAGAATAAATCAATGGCAGCAAATTTTCTTTAGATTTCTTTGTTCTCGCTTTAAAATGAGGCGTGGACGGCATTTCTTTGCTAAACCACACCGCGTGTGCGACTTGTGTCTCCATGTTGAAACTCCGTGCAAATCAAGGAATGTGGGAGGTAAAATGTCAGACAAGTATCAGGGATCTTGATTTATCTACTGACACACTCTAGTTCCACATTTTCGTGCGTTTTAATTTGCTCCTATATAAAAATTGAGATTATTAGTGGGGTCTGGAAAACTATATAAACTACACTGCTCATTTAGCAAATTTTGTTTAGCTTAAGCCTTCGATAACAATTTGAAGGATCTACTTTGTCTGATTTTGGGAGATGCAGACATTGCTATTATTCTACAGGTTATTTCAATATAGTAAAGACATGAATAAATAGAGGGAATTCTACAGAATTCTGCGAATGAGATAAAGATTATTTGTCAAACAGTAGTGGTTGTTGATTGATCACCAACGACTCACACGACCCGGCGTTATCCTAATGAAATAAAATGGCGTTTTTAGATAATTATTCAGAATATTTTTCATCGACTGCCGCCTTCAGCTGGTCGAATTCGGAGAAATACTAACAAGAATCAATCAATCGTGTTGTTATCCGGAAAACAATCTAAGTTGATTTCTCCTGAAGAGAAACAGTATGCTTCGTAGCAGTTAATTCTGACGGCTCTATGGTCCCTTGTGTCACTCATATTTATAAAGGATAGATTCCTTTTTGCCATTAACAGTTGATGACAAATAGATTTTCATTATATCTAACTAGCAAGTAGTACAGGGTAAAATATTGCCCTAAACGGTTTTTGCCACACCTTAAAGCGACTAACATAATCATATTGATTTAATTGATTTCCAACACTTTAAATACATATTTTAAATATGTCGGACATGAATTGACTTACAACGTAGATTATTTTCAAATAATATTTTTGTTTGAATTGAAGTAATCACGACTGATCATTTGAAACTCAAGATGGCGTTTTTCTTGGAACCACTGTGATAAGCAAGTCCTCTACCACAACTAAGAACGACAATATACATTTTAGGCTGGATATCGGAGTGAACAGTTCGTTATCAAATACTTTTTTTTTTAATCATATCACCCCGAGCAAGGCGGTAATGCCACTGATGTGCAGGAGGCTACGTAAGAGTGAAAAGATTAGAAAAGAGAAAACCAGAAACCACACCCTAAACAGGGAACAAGGGACAAGCCTCTTCACCTGTTCAATAGACGTGGGTGGAGTGTGAACCGGGTCATTTTTAATTATTATTACTTTAATGGCAATAATAGAAACGAATCAATAAATAAGAAAAGTGTGAGTAGAAAATTATCATTCAAAAAATTAAAACATAGTGACATTTGTTTGAAAGGAAACGAAATATTATATTTCATAGTAAAGGGCTGTTTAATAACAAACATCCCTTTCCCGAAGGTTTTGGAAAATGAATGAAGAAGGACGAAACCCCGTAGTTAGTTGGAAACTGATTGGCTCAGCCTGCACCCCCAGAAACCTTTACGATAGGTGTAACTATGTTTAATAGAAAAAATTAAAATATTTAAATATCCAAATCAATTTCTACTTCTACATTTACGTAAGGAATTCATAAGCAAATGTCACCATGATTCCAAATTTTTGAATTTTAAATTTTAAAACTTAAATTTTAATCTATGATTTTTGTAAATTTAAGTTTTATTTAAGTTAGTTAATTTGAATAAGTAATAAATGTAATACTTCTGTTACAAAAAAAACTTATATTTGAGGAGGAGGTACTAAACTATATCCAACCAACCCTCGAAGACTCTAACAGTGGAATCGGTAAAGATCTACACGATCTCAACGACCAAACCGGCAGAAGAAAGCACCACCAGTTGGGTTGGCATAACTAAAAAAGAACTCGATAAACTATGCCACCCCGATGCAACTAGATTATCCAGATCTTCCTATGAGTTGAATAGCAGGGCAGATTGTGTTCTATAGCCTTGGTTGGCAACCAGTCTACCGCAGAAAGCAATAGCAATCTACTGCTGGAAAAATCTTCTGCCTATTCAGTCAAGGAAGCACACAAAAATTATAACGCCGCACAAACACACTGTCAAACCTTACAGAGAAATCACGGATATTGTTGGTGTCAGCCTTTCAAAGTGAACTTAAAGCAAAATAAGGTCGGAAGAGAAAAAGCAATGCCAAGAGTTAATGTATACGTGATCAGGGAAAGCGTGAAAGATCCTAGGATGACATGATTTATTTTGATTTAATTAATTTTCCCAATGGTGTATATACTAGCGCACAAGACAACTGGGTAATCATCCCAAAATTAAAATGTACGTTTCGAGCAATATTCACCGTGCAAGACGACTCTCCTCACGACCATATTGTATTTTCAAATGCAATGTATTGAATTTATTAAATAAATTCAGTAAGCATATAGGTTCTTTCCACTTAAGTGCAAATGAAAATCAGTAGGCGGATATTGTCATTTGACTACCACAATCTACAATGCCTCATGAGTGGGTGCTGTATTTTCGTTAGGCTATTACGGTAATCTGGATGACTTTTCACGGCTAAACATCCACTCCTTCTACTATTCTCGAATGCGATCCTTAAAAGGCGTAAAAAAAAAACACTTTATGTGAGCCTCAATAAGAAGTTCACATAAAGTGTTTTTTTTTCAAAATCATCGAAGAAAAAATATATACACTGCCGACCAGTGTGGAACCAGATATATTTATTCTCTAAGAGAAAGAAATGACAAATTTTATGTCTTGTAGACTAAATATTTCATTGTTGCTCACAATTGTACAATAATTAATACCAAAATTAACATAGAGAAATTTCAAATTTAATTAAAGTTAATTCATATTTTCTTTTCATCAAAGAAACCACCAAGAACCTTTATTACTGCAGAGCAAATCCTTTTTTTTTTAATCGTATCACCCGGAGCAAGGCGGTAATGCCACTGATGTGCAGGGGACTACATAAGTGTAAAAAGATTAATTAGAGTAGAGTGAAGAGGAAGACGAACCAGTTAGAAAGGAGCAATAGAAGGATGGAATACAGGTGTGATGACAGTTTCAAAAGGTGGAGGAAAAGGTAAGGATATAATGGGTGGGGAAAGAACTAGAGTCAAGTGGCTAATAGATGAATATTGACATTGCATTTAAATTCCTGGAGGTTGTAGCCGTCAGGTAAGCAAGAATATGGGAGCGAGTTCCACAGACGGGACGTGCGAGAGAAGAAGCTGAAGGAGTAGAATTGTTAGCATTCTTTCTAATAACTTATAAAAGTAATTTGGGGAAAATGGTTTCTAAACATCTCGCAAGCATTTAAACAACATTGTTCATTTTTAGGAAGTTCATTTCGAACTGTACGATCAATTTCATCCCTTATTCTCCTTCTTTAATAGTGGTTTCTTAACTGCTACACAGCCTTTAAGCCCAGCAGAATGAAGTAGTCTCTTAAGAGTAGTAATAGATACTGGATGTTGCCGAGTAGAATTCATTTCAATTGTTAATTCTGGAGCGGTTTTTCTTCTATTCCTCTTGCTAGATATGATCACGTGCCTATCCTCTACAATAGATGTTACTCTGGGCCTACCAGATCTTTTTCTGTCAGTATTTAACTCAGATTCACGAAGTCGTTGAAGGCAATAATGCACGTCATTTTTTGATAGGCTTAATTTTTTAGCGTTAACGCGTTCAGAATATCCTATTTTCGAAAGAATTTCAACCTGAGCTCTTTTTTCAATGCTAATCTGTTTCTTCCTTGCAATTTATACTGTAGTAATATGCTTTACAAAATTATACCGTAATTATATTATCTGAATAAATCTGAATTTTCGGCAAAAACGTGATCACAATAAAAGGAGTCAAGTAGCAAACTGAGTATTTGTTTACTTTAAAGCTGAAAAGAATACCTTTTTTTACTTGACATCTCTATAAAAATAACAAAAAATACAAACTCAGTGAATTTGATTCTGCTAAACATTTGGGCAGTCCCAAACTTATGGTCAGTAATGTATATAAGTGAACATTAAGGCCAACACACAGACTGTCGCCACTGCGTGTTGGCGTTAATATCAACTTTTACATTTACATACACTCTGTCTTTTTAATTTTTTGTTTAATCGATTCTCGTGTTTAAGTAAATGCTCCATTTTTGAATAATTAAACTGCATATATATATATATATATATATATATATATATATATATATATGTCGTCCTGAATAATCGAGAAACCTTGTTAGGAAAATATGCATTCTCCGGCAGGATTCGAACCTGTTTCCCATAGAACAAGATTTCTCGATTATACAGGTCAGTAGATATAAATACATATACTGCTTAATTATAAAAACAGAGTAACTACTTAAATATGAGTATCTATTAAGAATAACGTTAAAACAAATAAATTAAAAATATGCCATTTTGTTACGGATTTCGTTAAATTTCGTAAATAAATTGTCTTCGTTTACATTAGGATATGAAAACAGCGCAGATATGAATTTTTCGAAAATCAGAAAAATGTGTGTTTAAAAGCAGTACTTCGGACTTTATTTGATTGCAAGTCTTTCCTGGTTAAGCGGTCTAAATCACATCAGATGAGTTGACGGTTTCCCCAAGGTTACAAAGGTTTGAATTCTGACAAAATTTCTCGATTATTCAAACCGGTAGATATAAATAAATATACTGTTTAATTATAAGAAAAACAACAACAATGTATCTACTCAAATGCGAGTATTCATTAAAAATAATGTTTAAACAAATAAATTTAAAATATGACGGATTTCATCCATTTCGTTACGGATTTCGTAAAATTTTATGAACAATTTGTCTTCGTTTACATTAGATACGAAAACAGCGCAGATATATATTCTTCGAAAAATCAGAAAATGTGTGTGTACTTCGGACTTTGCTTCGAGCGGTCTAAATTACGTCATATCAATTGACCGTTTCTCGTAAGGAAAGTACGGTCGAATTCTAACAAGATATCTCGATTATTTAGGCCGGTAGATATAAATAATATGTTTGCTTTTTATATATATATAAAAACAAAAAACAACAGAGTATCTACTCAAATACGAGTATTCATTAAAAATTATTAGAAATAAATTAAGAATATGTCGGAGTTACTTCATTTAGTAATGAATTTCATAAAATTTCATAAATAAATTGTCTTTGTTTACATATGTTTACATTAGGATGTGAAAACAGAAAAGATATGAATAGATAGGTGTTTCGGTAGTGAATGTTGGCGTGATCGGTTCAAATTAGCAGTTGTGAAACAGCGAAGCAGGAATTTTTGCGGATGACTATATATATATATATATATATATATATATATATATATATATATTGTTTTCGCCTGATGATTGCATGACTGTGAAACTTAAGCAGTGATTCTAACTTGTCATTCTATTTTTTAGGTGTCACGCTGTGGAGAGTTTTGCCCTCTCTTAATTATCTAAGCATACAGCGCTGGTTTGTATTGCTTGTATAGGTGTCTAGCTTAGGGTCTTTTCGCCGTTTTATTAGCTTATTTCATTTTCTTTGCCTTACATTAATGGCTTCTTCCATATTCACTTTTAGTATTCTGTTGGTTACCTATCAGTCTTTCTATTGATTCTACAAAAACTTCGGATTTTTTCGATATATATATATATATATATATATATGTGTGTGTGTGTGTGTGTGTGTGTGTGGCTATCCAGGTGTGGAAATTAAAATTGAAAAATGGAAAACACTCGGGTATAATTTGGAGTATATTTAAAATAGCCAAACCATACAACGGTGACAATGTATGTAGATTGTGCCAGGAGGAAGATTTAGCTATTTTTTTCTCCAGAACAAAAAAAGTACTAAATAAAAGATCAGAAATTATGTCCAAATGTAATCACACTTATAGATATATACTAACATCATACAAACATGTGTGAAAATATTTTAACATCCTTAAATAAGTCCCCCCTGATTTTGAAATTTTTCGGTTGTCGAAAGTTCTACAATATAAATTTATTGAACGCTTTTAATACAACTGTGTACTGGTCAAATTTAATAACCCAAAAGTATATATATATATATATATATATATATATATATATATATATATATATATATGATTATCAGCCTGGCTACCTTTATGTAAAAATCCATAAAAAAGATCATCCCCTCCGACCTATCATTTCTCAAATACCCACACCAATATATAACCTTTCCAAAATACTTAACAAACTAATTACTCCCTATCTTCCTGGTAAATATAGTATTAATTCCACGGACGAATTTTTACAGATTCTCCATTCCGTAAAACCTAAGAATCAAATAATTGCATCTTTGGATGTCCAAAACTTATTCAGAAATGTTCCCGTCCAGGAAACAATTGACATCATTATCCGTGATGTATACAACCATGCTACTTTATAAAGAATTACACAACATTAAGAAGATGGCTCATGTGAGCCGAAAGCTTAGAAGGAAATCAATAAATAATTATCCAAATGTTGGAGAATTTTTATCTTTATTTTCAACTGAAATTAAAGCAAAAATACGACGTTTAGAACGGCTCATGATTAAACATAATATACATTCATTGTCTCTTATATTTAATAGCATATGTTTAGAATATATATATATATATATATGATGATGATGATGATGTAAAGAAATCTGTCACTTAATTGAACTGAGTCATGCTGTCTTCGATGTTTTGTGAAGACACCACTATGATGCCCTCACACCTATGATTGCCTCATTCTTTTTTTTTTTTCAATCCGCTTGTAGAACAGCCCTGAGGAGTGAAGACTAACGACATCATGATGGTGCTTTCACGATACTTTAAAGTCAGCATGACAAACTTTTCCACATAATAAATCCTAATAACGCTCTATCTCTATCTGGATATCGAGCACTTTACGAAAAAAAAAAGCCTGCTTAGCAAAACAGTTTTTATCAGTAAACCACTAAAAAACAAGTATCTTGGTCCCAAGCGTCATCACAACTCAACACCACATAAGATAGATTTTCTAAACAGTAGACAGTTTCGGCTTTACACAATGTCATTCGATTGCGAATTGAACGCTCTCGGCTGGTGGCGGCTGTTTACATTTTGTAAATAACACGCTATAAAATCTGCCTTTTTCTGTCGTGCGCCAACAGGAGCAAGACCTCCGACTGCTGACATCAGTAATCCCGGCTTGAAGTAAACGGTTATCTAGACGCACTGATGATACAGCAAAACAGGCGGCCTGTATGCGGATGATTATATATATATATATATATATATATATATATATATATATATATATCAGCAAGCAGTGTGGGAATAGAAGAATTCAAAGGAGTATCCTGTACATACAATGGTAGGATAACTCTCTAAGAGAGCTCTAAATATATATGTATATAAATACATAAAGAGCAAATATAAGAAAAATTAAGGCAGACACGTTATTACACGATCCTTTGTAAAATAAAGACTGAAGCTGATGATGGTTCCCCTGAAATAGGCCCATACTTCCAATTTACCATGTAATAACGTGTCTGCCTTAATTTTTCTTATATATATATATATATAATAATTTTGCTCACTTACATTGTGAAAGTCTTTTCTATAATCATATCTATAATTACGCATAAGTATATATATATAAGAATGTTTGAATTATGTAAACTGTTCATATTTGCTTGGGAATATTCTAAATTGATTAGTTTAAGCGTTTATGCAAATAAAAGTTTTCTGTAGACAGTGATGAGCATAATTATATATAATCGAAATTTTCAAATGAATGTAGTGAGAAAATTTAATGAAATACATGCAATTCGTTTTATGTCGCTATGATAAAATTTAAAATTAGAAAAAAATTACCTTGGAGCAGTTTGACAAGTTATCGTCAAAATTCAAGCGGTTATTGTAATCAAAGCATTTTTTCTGACATTATCATGTGCTAAGTTGTAATTACGGAGCTTAAAAATTCCACAGCAAAACCTTTCATTACTTCTGATAATTAAGTTCAACGGATCTGATTTACTATTTAACAAAACACCTTCAAGGTAAACATTTTTTTTTTTCTAATTCTTCATTGTGTTCGATTTGTTCACCATTTATATTCACCAGCATTCATTGGAAATCAAGTACCAGCGATCCGTTTCAAAACTCCCACGCTATCATCATTATTTGATTTGATATCCGCTCCGACTTTTAGACGCTTCAGTCCCGGTGACGAAGATTATATACGTCAGCTCCTACCCGCATCGTAGAAGCACGGCACTTTTCGCAGCACGTGAGCTCTCCCAAGCAGTGCTACCGTTTACGAACTCCCAAGCGTCCAGAGCAGCAGAAGGATTTCTGGAAATGGAACAAGAGGAGCCCAGAACGTCAGTTACAGATCGCGAACACTAGAATCAAGCAGATACAGAAATTTAAATACCTGGAAAGTGTTCTATCAAAGGACAGAACGAACGACGCTGAGAGCCGAAGGTATATTGGCATGGCCAAAACGCATTCCAAAAGCTGAGTAGAGTATTGGAGTACTGTAGGAGCTTCCTTTCTCGCACTTTCCACCTGTGGAACTCCCTTCCGTATACTTGCTTCTCTGACAGCTACAATCTCCAAGAATTTAAACCCAACGTCAATTCCCATCTCTTGCCTACAGTCCTTCTCTCGCCCTTTCCCCATGACCTCGTGTATCTTGTTCTTTTACTTTCTCACTTTACCCTCGCAAATGTCTTCACACTTGTATTCCCATCCTTCTCATGTCATTTCTTTGACACACCCAGTAACTGGTTCGGCTTTCTCTTCGTTCTCCTCCTGCTTGAACTTTCTCTAATGTACTCCCCCTGTCCACCAGTGGCAGTATCAAATTGCTTGGGGTGAAACGATTAAGAAAAAAAGGAATTTTTTTTTAGAACAAGGAAAAGAGAACTGTATTGTTATGTGATATCTGTCCTCCAATACAACAGCGAATGCTGGACATTCTACTCAAAGATGAAGGAAAAACTCGAAGCAACAGAAATGTAGTTCTACAGAAGGATGCTGAAAATAGCATAGATCGAACATGTGAGTAACGAAGAGGCTTTGAATAGAATGGCAACGAAAAGGAAAATTATACCTAACCATCAAGAAAAAACAGATGAAGTTTCTGAAGAACGTAATGAGGAATGCGGGTTTGGAGAATCTGATACTCACGGGATGGATAGCAAGAAATAGAAAACAGCGCGTGACTTGCTTGGTTGGCTTAAGCAAATAGATGGCAGTACATAGGTTTGGGAGAAATAACAAAACAATATACATTAAGAACCACATGAAACAGGAAAATATGGAGGGCCATACCTACATCCCGGAGGAACATGATAGATAAAAGAAGAAAGAAGTAAAGCCTACCACAAAAGGAACACCCTGTTATTTCTCTGGGTCACCTGGTCATGTTTTGGTTCTTTTGTATTTTCCATTCCTCTTCCTTGACGAGAAATTATTATTAGTAGTAGTAGCAGTAATATTATTTTCTTAGATAAGATCTTAATATCTGTTACTTAATACATGGATATCGTGTTACAACCAATCACCTTAGGTATAATGTGATTTTTCCTCTGACTCTATGTGTTCATCATTTTCCGGATTATTCTTGCCGTTCCTAAGAGGCTTAATTCTTGCAACCGTTCCAATGCCAATTTTTCTTTTATCTCTGTCTCTGTTCGTTCAGTCAACGCAACAAGCAGGCCAATTCAACAATACAATACGTAAACATGTTCACAACTCAAAATGTTTAAGATCAGAATCCACAAGAGCTGGTATAGCATCAGGGGATTTATTATTAATTATGTCAGTGTTTTCTCCGTTAAGATCTTAATGTTTGGTAATTAATGCAATGATAATCTGTGAGATAACCTTCAGTTTTTCCTGACTGTTTGTGTTCATCATTTTTCGACTTATCTTTGCCATTACTTCAGTGACTCTATATCTCGGTCCTCTGTTCTGCAATAATTCCACTGAGCAATGAATTTCAAGTTCATTTATTCATGTTCAGTCAACTTACAAAGCACATCACTTCACCAAGACAATACGTAAACATGTCAACACCTCAACAAATTTGAGATCAGAAGCCTTGAGAGCAGGTATAGTATGAGGGCATTTATTACAATTATTATTTATATCAGTGTTTTCTCCGTTAATATCTTAATATTTGGTAATTATTACTGTCATGGTGGCATCACCCATTCAACGGATTGAACTCTTCCATCTACTACATATACTTTCCCTCACAAAAGAAGAGCAGATCAACAGATCAGCATAAAGCAGATCGGCAGAGCAATAGGCAGAGATAGCCAAGACTGCTTCCGTACGACCATTGCGAGTCCCAGTTATAGTATTACTACCTAACCCGCATTTATTGTTCTACTAACAGAGTTCCCAGTATTTGTATTTTGCTGTATTAATATATACATCGTTATTTCCTATTTTGGTTGTTGTATTATTTTCTTGCTGGACTCTTAAACCGGGTCCACGACAATTACACTGATAGCGGAACAGAATTTTTATATATCACCCCGTTTTCTCTGACTTTGTGTTAATCATTTTTAGACTATTTTATTGCTATTTCTAAATCTTCCGTTCTGCAACAGTTACACTGAGCAATGAGTGTCAAGTATTTCATCTATGTTTTTCATTTAGCCGCCCTACAAACACACCACTGAGAATTGCTATGATTGCGGCCATCCCCGACTTCCAAAGCCTCACCAGTTCAAACTTCAATGTACCATAATTGTTTGCCTTTTTTATTCCTTTTGATATATCAGTCTATCTATAATTGCATTACGTGATACACGCTTGGGTGATCATGTCTCTTTCTAGACAGAAGATTTTCTTTTCTGAGGTAGACCAGTTGCTGTTATTCAACCATGGAGAGAGAAGAGATGGATTAATACCTTTCCCAAGGCTATTTGTGCGTAAACGAATGAAACGAATTCGACTGGAATTCGAACTCCTTACGAAGCGATATTTTTTACACCACAACGCACATCCAAAATATTTTTTCTCTGTTCTTCTTCTTCAGGACGTAGGCGATCATGGATTTCATTCATTTGTTCAGGCCTATCAAGTATACTGTCTATCTTTCCTTCTATCCATCCTGTGAATATCAAATTCTCCAGTCCCTCCTTCCTTGTTACGTTTACCAGAAACCTTATCTGTCTCTTCCTGATGTTAAGTATGAGTTTTCTTCTCGTTTGCATCCTCTCCAACACCTCATTATTGCTTACGTGCTCACTCCATTGCATCCTTCTGTAAAACCACATTTATGCTGCTTCAAGCCTCTCTTTCATCCTTGATGAGATTGTTCGACATTCACTTCCATACATAAGGACAAATATCACATAGCAATCAAGCACTCTTTTCTTTGTTTTCAATCAGATTTTCCTGTCTCTCGGTACTCTGGTTAGCTTTTGAAATGCGTCCTTGGCCTTGGTCTTCGGAGCTCAATGTCACACTTTCTATTCTCTACCAGAACGCTTCCCAGATATTTAAATTTATTTACTAGTTTTATTTCGTTTTCTTCTACCTGTAGTTGGCATTTCGGGATCTTCTTTTTGCTGATACAATCAGTCAGTTAAGTGCCATACGTAAAACACGCTTACGCGATCATGCCTGGAAAGAGACATGACTGACTGGGCAGAAGATTATCCCGCAGTAGGTTGCCATTACTTTTTGTGGTAGACTGGTTGCCAGCCAAGACTATAGAACTCAATTTGTCTTGTTATTTAACCCATAACTGGTGGAAGAGACGGATTAATACGTTTCTCAAGGGCGTTTGCGCATAAGTAAATGCAATGAATTCAACTGGAATTCGAACTCGGCTCCCCAATTTCTCCTTCCGAGCCGATATGCGCCATACTACAACGCACATCAAAGAGCCACAAGGAAAATGATGATATGGAGGGTTTAATTTGCTGATATACTTTATCAAAAAAATATGATGGACCAATGTTTTTTTCTTCCTTTTCATCTTAAATATGTCCGGTTTGTTGTGCTTCTATATCTTATCTGTTTGTGATAAGTAAGTTGGTTGGCCACTAGGTCGAAGTCCCCCTTCTCTTTCGCTGCTACTTTGCGTTAGGGTTGGACGCGACTCTTATCCCTGGATTTATCCACTTACCCTCGATTCTTCTCTTTGTTGCTGACTGCTAAGCAGAGAGGCGTCGAGTACCATTTTTTAAGTCTTTGGCATGACCCAGCTGGAGTTCGAACTCGCAACCTCCCGCACCGTAGGTAAGCACTATCATTGTGCTTCTGTCGGTAATCTCACAAAATCTTGTAAATATCTTCCTCGACGACTTCCTCGAGGCTTAAGATGTCACCATTTTTTTTCACTCGCTGAACACTGCACTTCTCACCAATATTCCTATGGGAGATTTGGTTATTTTTTTTGGATATTTTGGTTATTATGTAATTCTGTCTTTATTATTATGAGAAATACCTATTAAAATTTAACGGTTTTACGATTTCAATTTTTTGATAAATCATAATTCTTAATTTAATGATTGAATAAACTTATTGCGAGTTTTCTACGACTGTAAAATACCGATGGACATTTCCATATTGTATCATTAAATATTTCAGCTTAACAACTTTAACAAAGTATTGCAGGAAAATTTTCGTTTTAGGTCCCGAAGGCTTTTCTCCTTTCAAATTTATCCAAAATAGCGTTATTTCTTTTCAAATGTATATGCTGAAATTAAATCAACAATTAGTTATTCAATAAATTTACCTTTATTGATGTGAACAACCAGAAAAAAATCGAACTACATCTCGCTCATTTTGTCTCCCGTAACTCTAACGCAGTCATGTACTTAACTGTTGAATGACTTTTGGCGGAGGCAACAAATTTCGGCCTATTTTCAGCCTATTTTCAGCCTATTTACTTCCTTTACTGAAATTTCCGCCTATTTACTTCCTATAATGAAAGAAATACGCGATTTTTTCTACGCGTATTACTCTCATTACAAGAAGTAAATTGGCGGAAATTTCAGTAAAGGAAGTAAATTGTCCGAAATTTGTTGGCTACGCCGAAAGTCATTCTGCTGTTAATTACATGACTTCGTGAGAGTTACGGGAGACAAAAAGTGCGAGATGAAGTTCGATTTTTCTCTGGGCGTTAAGATCAATGAAGGTAAATTTCTTCAATAACTAATTGTTGATTTGAGTTCAGCATATACATTTGCAAAGAAATAATGCTATTTTGGATAATTTGAAGGGGGAAAAGCCTTCAGGACCTAAAACAAAAAAATTACCGTTTGCAAGTACAAACATAAATTTTAATGCAGATCATTATTTAAAGTATGAGGGAATAAATTAAAAAAATATAAACTGACATTAAAATTGACATTTATAGTTTTTTCATTTCTTCGAAGCAAAACTTTAACACATGAGAGGTTTTCTCGTTTTCTTTCTTTCTTTTTTTTTTTCGGTGTATCCAAACGGTGTCTCATATATATTCATCTTTTTCATCGCTATCAAAACAGAATTGTCGAAGGTATTGACACGATGCAACGTAAGCACTAACTCATTAAGCCATCTACGTTACGAAAAAAACAGAATTATTATTATTTACTATGTTAACATCTTATTCCTTTTTGTTCCCTTTATTGTTCTTTCAATGCTTACTTAGTCTCGTTTACCGTACCAAGCCTTGCACAACATGCGCAGATCAACAGTGTTTAGATGTCTTTTTGGCATAACTTTAAGAACTTTTTATTTAGAAAATCCTATTCATCCAAGCATTTTCTTTGTGATTTTCTTTATTATTTTCAGATTTGCTTTTTTCTATTTCACGAGTTGAAATTTCGTACCTTTTTATTTTTGTTTTGTCTTTGTTTATTTTTTACATTAAAAGAAAAAATAATTTCTTGTTTCAATTATTAGTTTAATCTAATGTGACTTTTTATTTTTCCCGTGATTTTAATGTATGCTTTTATATTTTTGTCATTTCGCTTTATTTACTTCATCAATTAATTTCATTCATTTATTTTTCACTTTCTTTCTTTATTTCTTCAGCAATTAATTCATCCCTTTGTAATTCATTTTCATTCTTTCTTTCTTTCTTTATCAACTAATTCATCCCTTTTGTTTTTCATTTTCATTCTTTCTTTTTTCTATCTTTCTTTATTAATTAATTCATTCCTTTTGTTTTTCATTTTCATTCTTTCTTTCTTTTTTCTTTCTTTCTTTATAAATTAATTCATTCCTTTTGTTTTTCATTTTCATTCTTTCTTTTTTCTTTCTTTCTTTATAAATTAATTCATTCCTTTTGTTTCTCATTTTCATTCTTTCTTTTTTCTTTCTTTCTTTACAAATTAATTCATTCCTTTTGTTTCTCATTTTCATTCTTTCTTTTTTCTTTTTTTCTTTATAAATTAATTGATTCCTTTTGTTTTTCATTTTCATTCTTTCTTTTTTCTTTCTTTCTTTATAAATTAATTCATTTCTTTTGTTTTTCATTTTCATTCTTTCTTTTTTCTATCTTTCTTTATTAATTAATTCATTCCTTTTGTTTTTCATTTTCATTCTTTCTTTCTTTTTTCTTTCTTTCTTTATAAATTAATTCATTCCTTTTGTTTTTCATTTTCATTCTTTCTTTTTTCTTTCTTTCTTTATAAATTAATTCATTCCTTTTGTTTTTCATTTTCATTCTTTCTTTTTTCTATCTTTCTTTATCAATTAATTCATTCCTTTTGTTTTTCATTTTCATTCTTTCTTTTTTCTTTCTTTCTTTCTAAATTAATTCATTCCTTTTGTTTTTCATTTTCATTCTTTCTTTTTTCTTTCTTTCTTTATAAATTAATTCATTCCTTTTGTTTTTCATTTTCATTCTTTCTTTTTTCATTCTTTTATTAACAATTAATTCATCCCTTTCGTTTTTCGTTTTTATTCTTTCTTTTTTCTTTCTTTCTTTATCAATTAATTCATTCCTTTTGTTTTTCATTTTCATTCTTTAGTATTTTCTTTTTTATCAGTTAGTTCATCCCTTTATTTTTCACATTTCTTTTTTTCTTTTCTCATCAATTATTTGATTCTTATCTTTTTCCTTTTCTTTATTTTTTCTTTCATTCTGTTTCCTTTTTTTCCATTAATTAATTCATTTCTTGACTTTTCATTTTATTTCATTTTTCTTTCTTGCCTTCTATCTTTTTTCTATCTTTCTTCATCAATTAATTCATTCCTTTTTCATTTTCTTTTTTTCTTTCTTTTTTAACCCATTAATACACCCCTTTCTTTTTTATTATCTTTCTTTCGTTTTCGTTATTTCTCCATCAATTAAATCATCCTTTAGTTTTTCTTTTTTCTTTTTTCTTTCTTTTTTCTTTCTTCTTTTAATTAATCTTTTTGTTTTTAATTTTCTTTATTTTTTCTTCCCATTTTCATAAATTAATTCATCCCTTTGTTTTTCATTTGCATTCTGTTTTCTTTCTTTTACCTTTCTTTCTTCATCAATTAATTAATCCTTTTGTTTTTCATCTTCTTTCTATTTCGTTCATTTGTTTTCTTGTTTATTGAGACCAATGCGTTACTTGCTGATATTTTTTTCCTATGACATATTTTTCAGTTTGCACTACTGGGGCCATATTTTGATGTTTTCGCAAAAGCAGAGAGAGGAAGAAATGTTGGCTGGATTAATGTCAATCAAATTTCCCGGGGTGAATGCAAGGGCGGGGGTGGTCAGTTCGGGATTGTATGCCTTAAGAAAAGTGAACCGGTGGTTAGGTGTTTGCGAGTGCGCTTCGGCAAGGGTTTCATAGGAGTGGGGAAGCGCTTAACAGAATATTCAGGACAGTTGATCTGCTTTAAGCCCTGTGCAGGGGCGGAACATGCGCCTATATAGATAACCATATGCGTATTTGCTGGCTATATTCAGATGTTTTCTATACTATATATAAGGAATAATTTTCTACCCTACAACGACTTTTCCCATATATAAAAAAAAAAAACGTCGCAAGTCTCTCACTACTCTCTTACTATTTTCATGTAAATATTCAAACAAGTGACATTCATTAGTTTCTACCAGTGTAGATATTCACAGTTAAGAGCTGCCACGTCATATACATTTTTATGAATTATCCCTATTTCCATTGTATTCCATTAGTTAGGAAGAAGTTCCGCTCGGAGAACTTCTTCCTAAGAATTACAACTTAGTGTAAAAGACTCCCGAGAGACTGCTTTCTCGATCACAGCAATATTATCCACTTCACATCAACCATTATCTTTCCTGTATATTATCATAATCTTTCATTTATTGCCTGCTACTCTTTTGTTCCTACAATTGGGTCATTCAATAAAATTTCTTAGAAAAACAGCCATGTACGTAATATTAGAGAGATTTTAATCGATAACACAATAATATTCACTCATATACACATTAAAAAGAACCGTCAGATATTGGAAGCCATCTACATTAAATCAAAACAACCCACACCTAATAAAATAACATTTCAGTCTGGTCACAACACATTACATTGCATTTAGACATATGGTTCTGTTAACATTTCGGTCTCTCACGCATTGTGACGTCATAGAACAAATTTACGAACTACATTTGCTATTCGGTGACGGTTATCGTCGCATAGAAATGTTTTATGTCAACACAAGATAAAATTATCTTTAATGGTGGATGTCTCTATGTTAGCGTTCCTGTAACCTCTCTGAAGATGTCCCACGTGAGCCGAAAGCTTAGAAGCAGCATAATAAAAAAATATCCAAATGTTGAACAATTTTTGTCACCTGAAATTAAAGCCAAAATACGATTTTTAGAACAGCTAATGATTAAACATAATAGACATTCATTGTCTGTTATATTTAATAGTATATGTTTAGAAAATTATCTACTGCCTTGATACACTATATATATATATATATATATATATACACTATATATATATATATATATATATATATAATTTTTCACTTAAATTATGAATGTCTCTTCAATAATGTCTCTTTCATTATGATATAATAATCACCAAAATGCACTCATTTCTGTCTTCGTCTGTTCAAATATTTATAAACATGCATTTAATTTTAATTAATATTTAATTTAAACCTTTAATCTTCTTTGTAAATCAATAAACATTAATATTTCTTAATTTTCACCTTTTAATCTTGTTTTGAAGTCAATAAACATTGCATTTATGTACAAAATATTTATACAACTTTATTTTATTAAGAAGTTCAGATTGTTTTGCATTATGTTCTTATGAGCAATGTCTCTTGGCATTGAATACTGGAAAATAAGTTGTTGCCTTTTGAAGATGCCGTTTAACAAAAGGAAAGTTACCTAAAAAAACTGTGAGGCCAATGAAAGATCTGACAGGATAAAAACTTGACAATATGCAAATTTAGAATAGTTTCCTCTAATTAACACAAGTATCAGATGACTTGACAGCTTATTATATTTGAATATATTTTTTTGTTATCATTACTAAAATTTCCACTGAAACAAAAATGAAGGTTGTTGTTTTGAAAAGAAAAGTAACCAGACTATCAGGACTTATTATTTATCCGTAGTTCCTTGATAAAATTCACAAAAGAAGCAGCAATATTATTGTTACTGAGCTGGCATATCATCTTCAGTCACTTTCCTATCGCCATAAGATTACTACCCTGTGATTTTTTTTATAAATACTTTCAGGATAATCGTTAGGTTTAAACTACGCTATGATATGTAGACTATATGAATTTTGGTGCAGTACTGGAATCGAATTCCAGACAAATTCCTTGGGGAAGGTATTTCTCCGTCTCATCCCTCCAGTTATGGGTTAAATAACAGGACAGATTGGATTCTATAGCCTTGGCGGGCAACCAATCTACGGCAGAAATAATGGCAACCTATTGCGGGATAAACTTCTGCCCAGTCAGTCATGTCTCTTTCGAGACATGATCGCCCAAGTGTGTATCACATATGTCACTTAACTGAGTGGAATGGGAGCAATGTTTTATCCTTTCACAGTTCACTGGGCTAGATATAACCGTAAATTTTATGCTAACAGTTTCTTTTTTCGCGTTCCTTGCCTGTGGAACTCCCTTCCGGCTAAATGATTTCTAGCCAACTTTAATAATAAAAAAAAACTTAAATGCAATGTCAGTCGCTATCTACTTTCTTCCTGACTACTTTTTTGTTCTTGGTCATTAGTAATATTTCTGTCTCTTCGCCCATTATTTTAGTGCCTTGCAGGAAGTGAACTAGATGAAAAAGGGGAATCGGTTTGAGTGAACGCTCTAGGTTTAAGAGCGACAAGGGATAGAGGCAAATGGAAGTCCATGATCGCCCACGTCCTGAAACGACACGGCACATAAAGAAAAACAAGAAGAAATTATATCCAACGACCTGCGAAATCAAAAGTCTTAATATAGAAAGTGTGTCCCAATCTTCGTACCCTTGTAGACAAGACCACCATCTGATTTTGTTTAAACTGCTAATTTATATTTTTTACAACCCAGTAAGTTTCAATTACCTTGTTAAAAATTCCACCCTCTCGTTCAGATCTAGTCAAAGCTCATATATTTATTTTCGTATTCGTATTTCTAAGTCACTTCTCACCGATCTGAATTCCCTCTGTCTTTACCCAAATATTTTCATAGTGTCCCGACCACTGGAATTTAAGCATCTAGGTCCCACACTTTTACTGTTGAAAAAATTAAATGTAACCACCAATCTTAAATGTATATTTTCTCGAATTTCCTTCCTGTGGAACTCCATTTCATTTACTTGTTTGCTTGATAGCTACAATCTCTAAAAATTTAAATGCAACTTCAATTGCCATCTTTTATTTGCTTGAATCCCGTTCATCTTTTTTCTTTCTTCAAAACCCTCTGTACCCAGTCATTTCTTTCACTGAGACCTCCTGCGTACTCATGGCGGTCCTGTCTTGCTTGGCGGAAAATGATTAAGAAAACAAATTAGGGTATTTTAATTTCAGTCCAGCATTGTTTCTGGTTACTTTAGATTTTGTACAGTTTTGAACTGATTACTCTTAGCGTTTTCTGATCTACTTTGCTCCTCACTATGCGGTAGACTTTGTGAAGATATAAAAGATTATTGTCTCTCTGTCAATGAGATTTTTATCGGTATATCCTTATAAGTCATTTAATGTCGAAATTTAATTTTTGGAGGAGCATTCAGTCAGTTAAGTGCCATACATAATACACGTTTTGGCGATCATGTCTCGAAAGAGACATGACTGATTGAGCAGAAGATGTATCCTGCAGTAGGTTGCCATTACTTTTGCAGTAGACTGGTTGCCAGCCATGGCTATAGAACCTAATCTGTCCTATTATTTAACCCATAACTGGAAGGAAGAGACGGATTAATACCTTTCCCAAGGGTATTTGTACCTAAGTGAATGCAAGGAATTTAACTGAAATTCGAACTCGTTTCACCGATTTATCATTCCGAGTCGATATCCATTGCACCACGACGCACATCCAACTAAGAGCATTGCTAATTCCTTTTACAAAAAAATGTATTGTTTGTAATATTTTTAATTTTGTAGGATTATCCGTCTTGTTTATCTAACAGAAGTCAGCTATATAATGAGTTAGTATTAATAGCTAGCATGTTTCGCTAGAATAATTTCAATTAAGTAGTGAGTTCGATCCTCATGGGGTGTTCCATACTTTCAGCTCCTTGCCACATCTAAACTGCCCTTAAAAATATTCTTTTAGAGCATCTGGAAGTGGTGTAATGGCTAGCAAGCTTGTCTAGCTAGAAACATTCAATTACAGTTCAATTTTCACTAGGTGCCCCCTTACTCTCGGCCTTGTACCACATCTAAGCTGTGCTTAGAAAATATTCTGTTAGGGTACCTTGACGTGATATAATGGTTAGCAAAGTTGTCTAGCTAGAAACATTAAATTACTGTTCGATTCTCACTAAGTGCCCCGTACTTTCGGTCTTGTAATACATCTAAGCGGCGTTTAGAAAACATTACATTACAGTTCAATCCTCAGTAAATGCTCCGTACTTTTGGCCTTGTACCACATCTAAGCTGTGTTTAGAAAATATTCTCTTAGGGTACCTCGACGTGATGTAATAGATCGCAAGCTTATCCCGCTGGAAACATTACAATTGAGTAATGAGTTCAATACTCAGTAGGTGCCTCACATTTTCGGCCTTGTTCCACATCAGCACGGACTCTTAAGCAACAGACTTTATTAATATTTCACTGGTTATCAGCAGGGAGCATCAACTGAGGATTCAAACCTTTTTCTATCAATATGAACAGCATTCATGATTTAAGTTTAAATAAATAATTGGTAACTTATCCATGAGGTCACCATTTACAAGAATTCAAAAGCATACGTCACTTACTGCAATGTTTGCTTGGAAATGAAGCTGAATAAATAAGAGAAAAATAGTATGTCTATATACTTAGTTACCCGAAACAAAAAAGACGAAAACTGGGATTAACTTGCTGTCATAGAATACACAACACCATCGTGCATGGAATGCCTCAGTGATTGTCATACTGTTAAAAATAGAATTCAATTTATAATCGAAAATAATTAAATTATGTTTTTTATAGTATTCTTTTTGTATATAATTAAAGCTAATATAAGCATAGAATCTACTCTTCAAATTTTCTTTTGAAGTTTGATGCGCCCGTTTGTGCAAATTTTCTCACCTTTTACGGGTTAAATAACAATATCAGTCATATTAATTTTATACATGGCAGAAATATAATTCAAAAACGTTATGACAATTGTTTCTTACATCCATGATTAAAATGGCTTCAAACGAATTAATCATGTAAAATTTTGAAGAAAATGATCCTTCGTCAAACTATTATAAGCTTCTTCTTCTTCTTGTGCTGTGCCACTTCAAAACATAGGTGATCATGGACTTCCATTTGACCCTGTCTCTTGTCGCTCTTAAATTCTTTTTCTTGGTATCTCTCCCAAACCATCCATTTGCTATCAAGACATTTAAATTCCTCTACTTGTTTTATTTTAGTTTCTCTAACCTGTAGTTGGATGTGTGTTGTGGTGCAGTGGATATCGGCTTGGAACGAGAAATCAGAGAGCCGAGTTCGAATTCCAGTTGAATTTCTTGCATTCACTTACGCGCAAATACATAACTGACTGGGCAGAACTTAATCCCGCAGTAGTTTGCCATTACTTTCTGCGGTAGATCGGTTGCCCGCCAAGGCTATAGAACCCAATCTGTCCTGTTATTTAACCCATAATTGGAGGGAAGAAATGGATTAATACGTTTCCCAAGGGTATTTGCGCGTAATACGCTTTCGAGACATGATCGTCCAAGCGTATATCACGTATGGCACACTTTGGGAGTTAAGATAAGCGATTTGAAGAGAATACTTAATCCGTATCGTGGATTGAATACTGTTGCCATATCTGGTGGGTTTTTCTTGCTAATCACCTGGAGTTTCTCGAAGGTTCGGCTTTGTAATCGATCCGGATTTGGTATCTCGAAATCAGCCAAACGTGATGCGGTTTTCTTTTATCTTTTCTACAAATATTTTCATGGCAACTGCCCTGACGAGCTTTTCTCCACTGGTTTCCCGACCACATGAATTCACACGTACTACTAGATTGGCATCTAGGTCCCACCCGTTTAGCGCTGCAATAGCTAAATGTAACCATCGATTATACTCTAACAGTATTTCTTATGGCAATTCCTGTTTGTTGAACTCTCTTCCGTTTGTTTGCTTGCCCAATAGCTACAATCTCCAAAGGTTTAAATGGAATGTCAATTTTATCTCCGTGAATTCCATTAATCTTTAATCCTTTCTTGAACCCTCTCTGGACCCTGATTTTTTATCTCGCTGCAAACTCCCTGTAATTGGAGTAGATAGACTAAACTATCGCCCGGTTCACACTCCACCCACGTCTATTGAACAGGTGAAGAGTCTCATCCCTTGTTTCCTGCTTAGGATGCGGTTTCCGGTTTTCTCTTTTCCAATCTTTTCACTCTTTTCTTTCTTTTTTTTTTTCAATTGGAGTAGATAGACTAAACTATCGTCCGGTTCACACTCCACCCACGTCTATTGAACAGGTGAAGAGTCTCATCCCTTGTTTCCTGCTTAGGATGCAGTTTCCGGTTTTCTCTTTTTCAATCTTTTCACTCTTTTCTTTCTTTTTTTTTTTTTCAATTGGAGTAGATAGACTAAACTATCGTCCGGTTCACACTCCACCCACGTCTATTGGGTCTATCGCCCTTGTTTCCTGTTTAGGATGCGATTTCCGGCTTTCTCTTTTCCAATCTTTTTACTCTTACATAGACTCCTGCGCATCAGTGGCGTTATCGCCTTGCTTGGGGTGATATGATTAAAAAAAAAAAACCTCTACGCACTAGTGGTGGTCCAGCTTTGCTTGGAGTGAAATGATTAAAGAAAATTTTATGAGATTTGTGCTGTTCTCAAATAAAATGCGAAAGAAGCAAACACCAAAGGATTTATATTTACACTACTTACATTGTTCGGGCTGTTTTCCTCACCATTATTGTCATATTCACGACGTTTCGGCCGTTTTACACCCTGACTTTCTTCAGGAGTTTCGATCTGAATTCTTTATTTCAATCACTGTTGTATGTTGTTCGCGTTCGATGAGTCATGTTACTTCCGGATATCTTAGTTATCACTCGCTAACTCAACTTTCTAAGCTTTTGTTCAATCACCACTGCAGTCAGGTGTTGAACTCACAACTTTCTGGGTCATGTCACTGGCTCTAAGCATCGTTTTTATCCATTGATAAACAGTGTAAATAATTAAAATACATCTCAGAAATATCGACAATATCAAGCGATTTTGTTGTATCTGTAGTGGCGGAGTAATATATTTGGTGAGTGATGTATATATAGTTTTTTAATTGTTTCACGCCAAGCAAGACGGTGCTGCCACTGATGCGCAGGGGGCTACATAAAGAAAAGAAGTTTGGACAGGAGGAGAGTGAAGAGAAAGATCGACCAGTTACAGGGGGTGTCAGAGAAAGGACAAGAGAAGGTGTGATGACAGTTTCGAAGGTAGAGAAAAAGGAAAAGATATACAGGGTGATGTAGAAAGAACTGCAGTCAAGTGGATAAGAGATGGTTATTTAAATTCCTGGAGGTTGTAGCCGTCAGGAAAGCAAGTATATGGAAGGGAGTTCCACAGGCGGGAAGTGCAAGAAAAGAAGCTCATGGAGTAGAATTATCGGCTGAATTTGGTTGATCTAACTGTAAATAGGTGGGACCTTGTTGCCAATCTGGTTGCATGAGTAAATTTGTTGTAGCGGGGAGACCAGTGACCTAAGTTCATCGGAGCAGAAGACATGAGGAATAGTGTAGGGATAGTATTGAGGACACGTGGGGCGTTTTATCAAATAGGAGATGGAAATTAGATTACGGACAATATTGTACATACATCATTTTTAAAGGTAAATGCAAGTGTATATGAAGAAGTCTATTGAACGTATGATGTATTTAAAGTCCGACTGTAGATATTTAGACATACGTTGGTTATTTGTTTCTTGGTTATAACGTTCAAGACATTTGTGCTCATTCTATACTATTTAATGCGAAATGTGGTTTGCTGGGAACTAAGACATCCACTTCCCCCTTCCTTTTAATTGTCCCTACAGCTTTCTGTAGGTATATATATATATATATATATATATATATATATATATATATATATATATATATAAAGGGAAGGTCAACACGTAATTGGTTATAAATTATAATTCATTTCAATTTAACTCAGTTCATCAAACCACACAATATTCGTTCCATTTGGTACAAAATCTTTTTATATTAAGTTGATCTTGTTGGTTTATCCTCGCCGTTTACGGACTGGATATCTATCTATCTATCTATCTATCTATCTATCTATATATATATATATATATATATATATACAGAGAGAGAGAGAGAGAGAGAGAGAGAGAGAGAGAGAGAGAGAGAGAGTTGCTCCAGTTCCTTTTTATACTACTTTATACAACGCAAGTGGGACATACAAAGGGGTTATCACACAATGTAAAAAACAAAACAAAACATGAGATTTAAAATTCAATTTATTTTTAAATTTAATTTATTTTTCAACCGAATATTCTTGCTTGTGCTTCTTAACAATAGGAAATGTCAAGAATTATAAAATGTTTTGTGACAGTTAAACAAATTTCAAAATATATGTCATCCTTTACATTATATTTATCCTATAAGCAGTCGTTTAGCATTTAAAGTTTCGTTCTAGATCACTTTTCCTTGATTGAATCATAGTTGATATGTCACATATATATATAATACCTGTTTTATATATATATATATGGTTCTGGAACTCAGACTCTTTGGACGAAAGACTAAAAAGCAATAGTTAAAGCGAAAATGTAGACTGAAAGATAAATGAATGGATGTAAGTCAAATTTTGATTTCCTGGTATCAATATCAAATAAGTTTTTTCGTCGTAAACTGAATTTTGAAGGCTAAATAAGTCCTCTGAGTAAATGGTATCATGGCTGAGACTAAGAACTACAATTATACCTACTTAGAGCCAAACCCGAAGAAAAACTAAAATAAAAGGGCTGAAAAAATACAGACATACAGGTAGATAAACAGACACACATACACAGACATCTTGTCTTATATATATTGTCTATGAGTGTATCAAATTTGATAAAAATCGGACCACTCCATCTATAACCCGATTTTTTCGATTATAGATTTTCGATATTTATCGGGGGTACCTGGACACAAAACCTAGCTAAGAACACTCGTAGACGCTTATAGAAAAACTGTGTAAATTTTCAAGAAAATCGGTTCAACCGTTTCGGAGTCTATTGGTAACGGACACACACACAGACACACACACATACACACACACACAGAGTAAAAGTTCCATTCATAAAAAAGTTTATATATATATATATATATATATATATATATATATATATATACACACACACACATATATATATATATGTCATCCATATACAAGCCTGTTTCGCTGTATCACAGCTCATCAGTGTGAATAGACTTTTACATGCTCCTGGTCGGGATCGAAACTCGACCGATTTGGTGTCAGTAGGAGTATCTACCAATCGACAGGCGCATAGAATGATAGAGGGTAAATTTTACATACAAAGTAACCAAATATGTTCTCTCCGTTTTGGGATTATTCATTGAATGAAGTTGAAATATATACAAAATGCGTGACAACCGGTAGTAGGAACATCAGACGTTATAAAAAAACAAGAGCACCGTACCCGGCCATCATTTATAAGCCGGACAGCTGTGAGAAGGATGGAAGTATCTAGAGATCTCGATCGGGGCTGTTTGTTTTACGGCTTCAAAGTGGGCTTCTCAGCAGCTGCATCAAGTCGCGCATATGTCAAGCGTTTTGGGGATAGTGCTGTGGATGAACGTACTACAATGCGTTGGTTTCGAAAATTCAAGTCGGGAGATTTGTCTCTCCATGATAAGCCTCGCAGTGAACGACAACAGGTCTTGAATGAGTTCTGAAGGCGGTTATTGAAGACAGTAGTCTAACGTGTGATGAATTTGCAAGACAGTTCAACGTTTCCGATGAAACAGTTAGACATCACCTGCACCGCCTAGGTAAGACGTACAAACTGAGCAAGTGGGTTTTGTAAACGCTGTTGGAGGTCCACGAGTCACAGCTTGCGTATTGCTGCTTTCTCGCCACCATACCGCATCTTTATTCAATCGAGTCCTTACCAGTTATGAAAAGTGGGTTCTGTGCGAAACTCTCAAACGTTCCAGATATTGGTTGTCTCCTAAGGATTTTGTCTCTCACACCGAAAGACCGCCTACGCACCCACGCAAGTTTATGCTTTGTGTCTGGTGGACAGGTTGTCAAGTGGTTCATTATGAACTGCTACCAACGGGCCAAACGGTTACTGGAGACCTATACTCGCAGCAATTGAAACGTGTACAACAGGCATTGCGCCAGAAGGGGCCAGCACTGGTGAATCGCAAACGTGTGCTTTTCCTCCATGACAACGCCAGGCCGTATGTCACGCGAGTGGTCAGAGATACCGCACAGCAACTTGGGTGGGAGACTTTGTGCCATCCACCTTACTCACTTGACCTTGTGCCATCCGATTACCACCTCTTCCACTCCCTTCACCAATGAAGCAGACTTGCGCAAAGCCCTCACGGAATTCTTTGCGTCACCCCCTCCCCTAGTTCTACCGCAAGGGCACTGAACTGCTTCTGACTTTTTCCGCCGTTGTGTTTCTTCTCTTAACCAGTCAATAAAACTGATTTCAAAATATCTGATACCACTCTAGTTCAAATATCTCTAGTTATCTTTTTTTGGTGCAACTCGTTCGATGTCCGTATGAGATACATTGACAGCTGCAAGATTACTCATTAGCTTGTCTTTATACCTGATCCACGATCGTTCTACAGTACTTTGTCCAGTGTTAAGCTTGATATACATGAGGACTTCACTTATCCTTTCAACATGACAAGACCAGCAAAGTTTTGTGTACATCAGCAATATCTCAATTCCAATAATACTGCATTTTTCCGAAAAGATTGGCATTAGTGACCTTATCGTCACATGTATAACCTAAAATCGCGCGGATATAACTTTTGTGGAAGACATTCAGCTGATTAGTATAGAACCTCTATGGGGTTCTCGATTCTGAGGCATACAACAGTGTCCGCCACACGACTGCTCTATAAAGGCGCATTTTGTTGTCTTATTTTATAGCTCTAATTCCATAGGCAGTTTTGTTCTACACATACACACTGTAAAAAACTACACAATCTAGGAACCCTTCGGTTAATCATCCACCTTGTTAAAAAGGATACTGAAAATGCTTAATTTTAAGAACCACTAATTAAAAAAAAAGTAGGATAGAAATGAAAAGAATTTCTATCTTGAAAACCTTTTCAGTCAGTTAGTTAAGTGCCATACGTGATACACGCTTGGGCGATCATGTCTTGAAAGAGACATAACTGACTAGGCAGAAGATTATCCAGCAGTAGTTTGCCATTACTTTCTGTGGTAGACTGGTTGCCGGTAAAGGCTATAAAACCCAATCTGCCCTGTTGATTAATCCATAGCTGGAGGGAACAGACGGATTAATACCTTGCACAAGGGTATCTGAGCGTAAGTGAATGCAAAGAATTCAACTGGAATTCGAACTCAGCACCATGATTTCTTGTTCCGAGCCGATATCCACTGCACTACAACGCACATACTGAACTAAACAAATACTTCCCTTTAACACTGAAATACATTGGAATTCTGATGAAATTAAAATGTATTATAAAAGTGATATATCCCGAAAAGGAATACAGTATAAAATGATCAGTTGAAGAATGGAACTCCACACCAGGAATAAGAAATACAGATTTATTGTACTATGATACAATTAACGAGAATACACATATAGGCAAGCTACGGGTTGGAACGGAATCGACTATCGAATGGTGAATGCCTTCGCCTAATATCTATCTAATATATCTAATCTAATCTAATCTAATCTAATCTAATCTAATATAATCTTATGTCTAGATTAATTTTTACCTATATATATATCCTTCTTTTGTTTGGTTATTTCTAAACAAGTATGGGTAAGTGTGTATATGTGTGTGGGTGCGTGCAAGTATATATATATATATATATATATATATATATATATATATATATATATATATAGTTAAGTATTTCTATGTATATAATTATCAATTTATTTTATTTTTATATACCCTTTATATTCATTTAATATTTATATCTTGATGTATGTGTTTATATACACTATATATGTAGGTATATATACGTATACATTTTTAGAATTATTTTTCATTATTTGAATTATTTTTATTTGTCAATTTAGTACTTCAATCATATCAATTGCTTTATTAATATATCGAGAGGACTTTAGGGTAATATTAATCTACACTACAACTATCAATATCTTTAGAATTCTCCATAACAGTTGATTTCATTGTTTTAGGCTTATTTTTTTTCCTTTTTCTTTTTCTTTTTAGTGTATTATTATATCTTATATGTATGTATTTTTTTTTAACAATATCTATTTATTTATACCCACTAATAATGTTTTTCTGTTCTCTATTTTTATTCCATTGACTGAATTTATTTTAAACTAAATTAATTTAATCACAACAATAATCTACAAAGCCAATATCTCCCCCATAAAATACAAAAAAAAAAAAAACATTATCGAGCTTACATTGGAATTTTGGCTGGAGAATTGAAACAATGTTACTGCTCTCATAAACACTCCTTTTCCAATTTCTATCTAAAATTCCAGACTTCCCTTTTAAAAAAAATATTTGGGAAAGAAAAGAGGAGGGACTTAACACATTAATGAGTTGGAGGCTAATAGATTTGGTCAGCACACCGATGTTTAGTTAAAAAAATTAAAATAGTAAAATATATTCAAAATTTGCGTTTAAACTTAAGAAAAATATTCATAAGCATATGTCGTCAGAAATTCAAATTTTAATATTTAAAATTTAGATATAAACCCTCTAAAATTAATCCAAATGGAAAATTCCGTTGAAAAGTTGTTTTCATTTCGGTTTTTTATTAACAGTAGAATTAATTACACTAATAAGATATTTTAATTTCTTTTAACTCTTTTTCTTGTCTAATCGTTTGATATTAATCGGCGACATAACTTTTAAATAAAATTTTATTATTTTATAATATATTTCTTTTGATATAATTGGTTTCTTATTAACCCTACACAACGGGATATTTAAAATTATACATCTTATTTATTATAGCACCGTTTCACTCTAGTTTTAGGTTTTTTCATTGCGGTTGTATATTCATGAGTTTGACCGAAGTGACAATTACCCTATTTAGTTTAGAAATTGGGATTTGAGATATAATTTCGATTCATTCAATTTAATTTCTTATTAATATCATTTCTTCTAAATTGCTTTTTCTCCACTCTTGTCAACAATATAACTTCAGATTATATATATATATATATATATATATATATATATATATATATGTATATATATAGTCATCTGCAGACAGATATGTTTCGCCGTATCACAACTCATCAGTACGGTTAGACATCCGATTGCTTTTTACCCAGAATTAAAACCCGACCAAATTGGCGTCAGTACCTCTGAGCAATATATATATATATATATATATATATATATATATATATATATACTTTTTCTGTATATATTATAAAATAATTTCTGTTATTTCATCCAGTTTTAGATAAATTTATTTATATCAGACCTATTAGTTGCCTATTGATGACATCTTCGATTTATTTCTAACTTAATTTCCTATAATTAATCTACATTTTAATATTTCTTATAGTTTCATAGTTATTTGAAGGAGTGCTTTTTTTGTCTTGTATTTTTTTCAAAGTAATTTATTTACTGGAGGATTCTTTTTTTCTTTTTTTTTTTCTTGTTGTTTTAAAATTCCTCTGTTAAATTCTTTGGTCGTCTTCTTTGCTCGGCCATTGTATAGTTGACCACCCCCCCGCACATACAGCACGTAGTATCCAAAAAAGATAAAATAATTCTTCTATTAACTGGTTTAAGCACGTGTTTTTTTTTGGGGTGGGGAACAACTTTAATAGTAAGGCATGATTTTGCTTTGATTTTATTTTAATTTTCTGTTGTGGCTAATTTTAAAAGTTTCATAATTATTTGAAGGAGTGCTTTTTTTGTCTTGTATTTTTTTTCAAAGAAATTTATTTACTGGACTTTTAACTAAGTTAAAACTTAGGTAACTCAACGCCCCTCCTTTTTCTTTTTTTTCTTTTTTTCTTTTTTTTCTAATTGGAGTAGATAGACTAAACTATCGCTCGGTTCACACTCCACCCACGTCTATTTTACAGGTATAGAGGCTCATCCCTTGTCCCCTGTTTAGGATGTGGTTTCCGGTTTTCTCTTTTCCAATCTTCTCACTTTTTTTTTCTCAATTGGAGTAGATAGTCTAAACTATCGCCCGGTCCACACTCCACCCACATCTATTGTACAGGTGTAGAGGCTCACCCCTTGTTCCCTGTTTAGTATGTGGTTTCCGGCTTTCTCTTTTCCAATCTTTTCCCTTTTCGTTTTCTTATTTTTTCTTTTTCTTATTTTTTCAATTGGAGTAGATAGACTAAACTATCGCCCGGTTCATACTCCACCCACGTATAATGCACAGGTGTAGAGGCTCATCCCTTGTTCCCTGTTTAGGATGTGGCTTCCGGCTTTCTCTTTTCCAAATCTTTTCACTCTTGCGTAGCTCCCTGCACATCAGTAGCGTTACCGCCTTGCTCGGGGTGATATGATTAAAAAAGAAAATTATTTTATTTTTCTTTAGCCATATAATTTACTTTTAATTATTGATTAGCTTCCTTTTTTTTTTGTTCCTGGCGTAAATTTTAACGTAAATTATTTGCATCTTCACATTATTCAGTCCCTGTTTCTGACTGAAAGGGAAAAAAATTGGAAGAAAATTCCAAAAGGCCAGGCGTAGCTCGACACTTTTCTGTTCTATATACATTTTTATCTTTTGTTTTTTAATGTATTTTTCCGATTTCCCCACCTTTATTTGGCAGCGTTCGCTTCCGTCTGCCAATCTGACACATTTTCTCATTCTGCTTTCTCCCTTTCTTTTTTTTCCTTTTGTTTTTCTTTTCACTACGTATTCTTCTGTTGCCTTTACCCATACATAAGCAACTAATTGTATTTTACGATGCCGATTAATATCACTGATGAGTTTCACTCTTTGAAATGGCTATACGGTCTTAGAAAATTTGAATTTTTATATGTTATATATATATATATATTGTACGTATGCATTATATATATATATGTATAATGCATACGTACATACATACATAAGTATGATATATGTTATCGATATATACACACACTTAGTTTTGTCTATGGTTTGTCTAAGGTTTTTATCATGCTTATATAACACAATTTTCGATTCATCGTAAACAAGCATATCTGCTCTGAAATATATCGTAATGTCAACAAATGTAAACATGTTACGGAAATTAACGAATTTTAACGATACTTGATTATAAGCATGATAAAAACCTCGTCTGATCAGGAGGCTATGGTCGAGCGGTCTAAGATGTTACCAGATCAAATGGTAGCTTCCCCTATGTAAATAGGGGTCGCAGGTTCGAATCCTGCTGGATAGCACACATTTTCGTAATAAAAATTTATCGTAAATAATCAGGCCGGTAGATATAAATATAAAATACTGTTTAATTAAAAACAGAATATTTACTTAAATACGAGTATCGGTAAAAAAATGTTCAAAAATAATTCAATATATATATATATATATATATATATATATATATATATATATATATATATACCGTAAATTGCGGCGTACAAGTTGAGATTGCAAGCCTGAAATTATTCCCAAACCGAGGCTTCGACTTATATAGAGGGCATAAAATGCAAACCTTCAGCACCGTGTTGTGAACAATTGGGGCACCACTCCTAAAAATCATTCTTCACCACTAACCACACCTCTTGCAGGCTTTCACAAATATATGTCTGTAAAACCTCTCTTCGGTAAAGATATTTGGTATATTAACACACGAATTAATACAGAATAATAAAATGGTAACATTAATTTCAGTACTCTATTAACTCTACAATACACATAGAGTTCAGCAGCTGGTGTACATGGCTGATAAGTAATATAATACTGTGTTTTACAATCACATTCAATACATGGCAGTACTATATAAAGAGAAAAACTACATAGTATGATAGAATTGATGCTGACTTTCATCAGTAGATCAGTAGAATTTAAAATGTTCGATAAATTATCCCAATACAACCTGCTATATCTTCCGGTTGTGTGTTGTTGGTTTGCTATAAAACACATGTAGAAAGGTATTACGGTTAGTTACTCAGCATATATATATATTATATATATATATATATATATATATATATATATATATATATATATATATATGAACGCATTTCGTCCCCTGGGTGATTTTTTTTCAGGGTAAATGTCTCTTAGGAAAGATAACGCATCGGTAAAGAAAAATTTTCATTTTATGTCTATTCTAGGTGCTGTCTTGCAGATATATTTTATTTCTACCTGAATTTTACACACAAACACACACACGTACACACACACACACACACACACACACACACACACACACACACACACATATATATATATATATATATATATATATAATGGAGGTACCTATATATATATATATATATATATATATATATATATATATAGGTACCTCCATTACATCACAAAAATCCAGCATAGTATGAATTAAAAAAGTTCAAAACTTAAAACGAACTTTTTTATCAAAATGTTTAAAATATTATTAAGAGGAAAAATCAAAGTAATTTTTATTTATTTTATAAATTTTTTAATTCCTTTTAACATGTTCGAAACTTTTGCAGAAAATTTCGTTTTGAGTTGAGTTAGCGTTGCAGAAAATCTTACGACTGTTTACAATCGATTACGTAATTTTCTACGTAACTCAGTTTTTTGGTGACAAACACATTAATTTCAAAATTCTCGCAAAAATCAAATTATCGGATTTTCATAAAACTTCCAGTACTCATTTATAATTGAATAAAATTATTTTTAAAATTATTATTATTTTGAAATATAAGAGCTAGAAGGAAAATGAACTTAAGAACAGGAAGTTATTATATAATACAACTAATTTATATTGCTAATAAGAATTTTCTTGGAATTTAAATTCTAGATACCTTATTAGAAAATTAAATTTAAATCTATGATGGAGTCAATAACAAAACAAACTGGTTAAACATAAGTTAAAAATAAAAGAAAAGAACTAGAAGGAATATAAATTTAAGAAATGGAAGTCATTATATAATATAATTTCATTAGACGATTAATAAGAAAAAAAAACAACGATTTGAAGGAATTTTAATTTTAGATTAATTATTATGAAGTTTGTGTCTAAATTTAAATTCATATCAGCATTTGCTTAGAAATTCTTCTATAAGTTAAAAACAATTGCTTAGGATATTTTAAAGTTTTAATTTTTTAAACTAAACCTAGATGCATCTATGGTAAATGTTATTGAAGGTGCGGACCAAACATATCGATTTCCAACTCACTATCGTGTTAAGTCCCTACTCTTTCATTTCCTAAAATCTTCGGGAAAGTGAAGGTTGAAATTTTAGATTAATGTTGAAAAAGTAGTGTTTATGGGAGTAGTAACCTTGTTTAAATTTTCTAGCCTAATTTCTAATGTTAACTTGATAATTATTTTTGTTATTTTGGGGGGAGATGTTGGCTTGGTAGATCGCTTGCGTAGACTTACATTTACCTTTCACGGGACGAACAATTAAATCATATGATATAATAACTTCGCCCCCTAAATCTATGTAACTACGTAATTATATATATATATATATATATATATATATATATATATATATATATATATATATGCTCTCATTATATATATATATATATATATGTAATGCTCTCATTATGATTGGGCTCTCTAGAGAAGAAAATTTAAAAAAAAACTAACAGTTTCCACTTCTGCGATATATGCGTTACTCTCCAGAAATAAATCGAGTTCTTTCGGTGACTGGCGTGTGTATACACTGCTTATATAGAACAGGTTAAAATTTCCCTTCTCTCATTCCTTGCGCCGATGGCTTAGGGAGTGGCGACTCCCTAACTGACACCAAATCGACTGACACCAAATCGGTCGAGTTTCGATCCCGGCCAGAAGCAAGTGGATGTATCTAGCCACACTGATGATCTGCGATACAGCGAAACTGGCTTGTCTGAGGATGACTGATATAATTAAATAAATATATATATAGATAGATATAAGTTGAATATATATATATATATATATATATATATATATATATATATAGGACTCATTCAATGACGTCCAACAAAGATATACTATTACAATGTAAAGCATGTAATAGCCAATTGATGTTTATAAAGAAGGAGTTCAACATATACATTAAAAAAAACCAGGCCAAAAATAGTCAAGATGACGAAAGGTTCATAAGTGGCACTTCCGGACCCACGTTTCACTGAAACACTGCCTGTCAGAGTCACATATATAAATCTAGTATTACTGTATGACCAAACCTTTAAATCGTTTCGAAAATACGTCATACGAATCTTTCATTATCTCTTATATATATATATATATATATATATATATATATATATATATATATATATTTCCCCTATCTCTTTTTCCCTCTATCTGTCTCTCTTTCTATCTGACCTGTAAATAACAGATTCTCCAAGCCCTCCTTCCACATTGCGTGTCCCAGGAACTTCACCTGTCTCTTCCTGATGCTCAATATTAATTTCCTTTTCGTTTCCATTCTTTCTAAAACCTCATCATTGCTCACATACTCGATCCATGATATCCGCAGAATCCTTCTGTAGAATCGCATTTCAGTTGCTTCAAGTTTTTCCTTCGTCTTTGATGATATTGTCCAGCATTCACTGCCATATTGAAGAACGTACATCACATGACAATCCAGTACTCTCTTCTTTGTTTTTAGCGAAATTTTTCTGTCTCTTAATACACTGCTCAGCTTCTGGAATGCATCAATTCACCTTCGGATCTCACTGTCACTGTTTCTTCCGTTAGAAAACTTCCGAAGTACTTAAATTTTTGTACTTGCTTGATTTTATTATCCCCCACTTGTATTTGGCATTTTGGGCTCCTCTGTTTGCTGATGACTATACATACGTTTTTTTTTTTGCTGTTTATTTGTATTCCTTTCTTTCAGCTTCTTCATCTACCTTTTTTAGGAGGTCTTGTAGTTTTCTTTAGCATCTTAAGCATAAATATCGCATTCCTTGTTCTAGTATATTTGACAAAACTGCACTGTTCTTGTTTTATTTCCGGTTTGATTTTGCTTTGCGTTCGGGATTCGGACAAAGAGTTTCGTTACGTTGCTCATCAAACTGATTGTTCAGTGGAGTTAACATTCGATTGCGACTGGCCTTTTAGGGAGGGCCATGAAAATTAATCTGTTTAGGTCATCTGGTATTACACCACTGTTGTAAATTTCATTGATCATTTCTGTAATTTTCTCTATGCCAAAACCCGAAAATAGCAGCGTTTTTAACCTTGACGTATTGACAAGCTGATAACAGATCTAATGTTGTCTTATGGAGAATTCATTTGCAAAAATTAATTGAAGAAAATGACGTCAGCACTTTTTTAACATAATTCTGAAGTACACATTAAAAAGTTAGAAAAATATTTTCTGTGATGTAATGTTTTATTTGATTTTAAAAATGTTGGCTTCACATTTACTATAGAAATCAGTTCTTAATTTGCTATAATTATATTCTGTTTATATTCGTTTGCTCTGCGTTTATTCCATAACTCATAGGCATTCTTTGCTGTTTTTTTTTTTTTTCAGTTCTATTTGATATTGTTTTCTCTTTTATTTTTATTTCATTTTTGTCATTTTTTAATCTTTGGTCTATTTCTTAATTCCGTCATCTTTCTTTTTCCCCTTTCTTTCTTAATTCCGTCATCTTTCTTTTCCCCTTTCTTTCTTAATTCCGTCATCTTTCTTTTTCCCCTTTCTTTCTTAATTCCGTCATCTTTCTTTTTCCCCTTTCTTTCTTAATTCCGTCATCTTTCTTTTTCCCCTTTCTTTCTTAATTCCGTCATCTTTTTTTTTCCCCTTTCTTTCTTAATTCCGTCATCTTTCTTTTCCCCTTTCTTTCTTAATTCCGTCATCTTACTTTTTCCCCTTTCTTTCTTAATTCCGTCATCTTTCTTTTTCCCCTTTCTTTCTTAATTCCGTCATCTTTCTTTTTCCCCTTTCTTTCTTAATTCCGTCATCTTTCTTTTTCCCCTTTCTTTCTTAATTGCTCATTCTATTTCATTTTCTTTCATTTTTCATTCGATTCATATTTCAATTTTATTTAAAATGTTTTTCCTTTTACTTTGTTCTTTTCTTTATTAATTTGCTATTCTATTTTTTCTTTCATTTTTCATTCGAATCATTTTTCAATTTTCTTTCTTTCTTTTGAAATATTATGTTAATTTTGTTTCCTTTCTTTTCCATCATTCAATTCTTGTACTTTTTCTATTCTTTTTCGTTTGCATTTTATCCTCTCATTCATTTAATTTTTCATTTTATTCATTCACTATGACTGTTTTGCCTTTCTGTCTTTCTTTCGTAATTCTTTTTTTTATTCTTTTGTCTTTCTTTCATTATCAGCATTCGTTAAAAAACTTTCGCTTCTTTCTGTTTCTTCTTCTATTTTAGCTATTTTTAAATGTTTTATTCTTTTTTAATCATTTTCAAATATCTATTTTTTCATTTTATTTATTTTTAATCATATTGATTAAAAATAAATGAAGCAAAGCAGTAAACCAATAAAACGCTAGAAGTTACGGGTTGTGGAAGAATTAGAAACTGAGTTTCTAATGGTGAGCGGAAAGTGAAAAAGGTAATCAAAAGATTAATATTGGATTTAATTCTTTGCAGATTAAATTTGGCTAGAAAACATTGAGATGGAAGGGAGTTCCACAGGCGTAAAGTGCGGGGGAAGAAACCGTTAGCGTAGAACATCTAGTCGGTTCAACCGTAAATTGATGAGATCTCGTCGGCAAACTTGTACTGGGCTCAAATTCCTAAGGTATCACCAGAACAATTACCATGAATGTATTTATAAAATAAAGACACAGAGATGCAACCTCACGGCGGTAGGTAAGTGACTGAAGCAGAATCACGAGAACAGAACCAACAAAGATGCTTATCCTTCTTCGGATCTTATCAAGGAGCTCACAATAAATAGCACGGACACCGGACCATATGTGGCAGCAATATTCCAATCATGGACAAATAGTAGACTTATAATTTTTTTTATAATCATATCGCCCCAAGCAAGATATTTTACTGTTACTGTTTTGCAGAAGGTTATATAGAAGGAAAGTTATGAGAAAAAGTGACAGGTTAGAGAGGGTGTCAGGACGTGGGTAAGAGAAGGATGAAAATACTGATGAGAGTGGAGTGGACGGAGAAAGGAGCATGAGAGAGAGGATGCAGTTTAGTGAGATAGGAGATGACTATTGACTTTACATTTAAATTCTTGGAGATTGTAGCTGTACAGGAAGCAAGTAAATGGAATGGAATTCCACGAGTGGGAAGTGCGGGAAAAGAAGCTGATGGAGTAGAATTTGCGTTTCCATTTTCTTTGTTTCACAATAAAATAGTTGCCGATCTTGGGGATCGATTAAATTCATATATAGGGGGCACCAGTGAGTTAAGTTCATCCGAAACCGTGAAAGCATTTGTAGAAGAAACATTGGGAAGCCACATTTCGCCTGTGAGAAAGTGGCTGTATCTGAGCTTCCAAGTCGAGATCGATCACATTAAAGATTCTCTGTTAAAGTTTGTCAAGGACACCTAGGTGGATAGTAGGAGCACCCGACCAGATATTGCAGCAGTATTCAATGCACGTATAAATATGTAAGATAGATTCTGGAAAGTAAAATTGTCTCGACCAAACCAGTGAAGCAACTTCCTTAGCAGCTGATCTGGCAATGAATTGAATATAGTCTTACCACTTTATATCAACTGAGAACGTTAGTCAGAAAAACAATAAATCAGTCACCTTGGGGTTAGCATCAGCCATGATGGTAGAAGGGAGAAAAGGGTCTCTGAGATGATTAATAGAGGTATATATTTAGGTTTAGAGACATTAGAAGTGACAATGCCATCTTTTGGTCCAGTTAATGAAAGACTTGATGTAGTTTCGGACATCAGCTGCCATTCTGACCTTCTCGAAGCAGGAGTAAATGATTTTGTTGTCAGCGTCGATGCCAAGTTGAGATTTTATGCTTATTCTTGATCATTACTTTTTTGTGTTTCTTTTTCAGTTCTCACTTTTTATTATTCATTTTTCATTCCTTTCATTCTTGTCATTCATTTTATGCTTAGTTTTGATCACCACTTCTTTTTGTGTTTCTTTTTTTAGTTCTCAATTTTTTTATTTATTGTTCATTCCTTTCATTCTTGTCATTCATTTTATGCTTAGTTTTGATCACCACTTCTTTTTGTGTTTCTTTTTTTTAGTTCTCAATTTTTTTATTCATTTTTCATTCCTTTCATTCTTGTCATTCATTTTATGCTTAGTTTTGATCACCACTTCTTTTTGTGTTTCTTTTTTTAGTTCTCAATTTTTTTATTTATTTTTCATTCCTTTCATTCTTGTCATTCATTTTATGCTTAGTTTTGATCACCACTTCTTTTTGTGTTTCTGTTTTCAGATCTCAGTTTTTTTTATTCTTTTTCATTCCTTTCATTCTTGTCATTCATTTTATGCTTAGTTTTGATCACCACTTCTTTTTGTGTTTCTGTTTTCAGATCTCAGTTTTTTTTATTCTTTTTCATTCCTTTCATTCTTGTCATTCATTTTATGCTTAGTTTTGATCACCACTTCTTTTTCTGTTTCTTTTTAGTTCTAAATTTTTTTTTTTTTTCATTCCTTTCATTCTTGTCATTCATTTTATGCTTATTTTTTATCACCACTTCTTTTTGTGTTTCTTTTTTCATGTCTCTGTTTCTTTATTCTTTTTCATTCCTTTCATTCTTGTCATTCATTTTATGCTTAGTTTTGATCACCACTTCTTTTTGTGTTTCTTTTTAGTTCTAAATTTTTAAAATTTTTTTTCATTAATTCATTCTTGTCATTCATTTTATGCTTATTTTTTATCACCACTTCTTTTTGTGTTTCTGTTTTCACATCTCAATTTTTTTATTCTTTTTCATTCCTTTCATTCTTGTCGTTCATTTTATGCTTAGTTTTGATCACCACTTCTTTTTGTTTCTTTTTTCAGTTCTCAATTTTTTTATTCTTTTTTCATTCCTTTCATTCTTGTCATTCATTTTATGCTTAGTCTTGATCATCACTTCTTTTTGTGTTTCTTTATTCTTTTTTCATTCCTTTAATTCTTGTCATTCATTTTATGCTTAGTTTGATCACCACTTTTTTGTGTTTCTGTTTACAGTTCTCAATTTTTTTATTCTTTTTTCATTCCTTTCATTCTTGTCATTCATTTTATGCTTATTTTTGATCACTACTTTTTTGTGTTTCTGTTTTCAGATCTCAATTTTTTTATTCTTTTTTCATTCCTTTCATTCTTGTCATTCATTTTATGCTTAGTTTTGATCACCACTTCTTTTTGTGTTTCTTTTTTCAGATCTCAATTTTTTTATTCTTTTTTCATTCCTCTCATTCTTGTCATTCATTTTATGCTTAGTTTTGATCACCACTTTTTTTGTGTTTCTGTTTACAGTTCACAATTTTTTTATTCTTTTTTCATTCCTCTCATTCTTGTCATTCATTTTATGCTTAGTTTTGATTACTACTCAATTTGTTTATTCTTTTTTATTTCTTCATTCTTCCCATTTATTTAAACATCCCGTTTTTTCCTTGATCCATTTCTAGTTTTATTCTATTTTCTTATTTCCCTGATTCTTTCCATTCATTTAAACATTCGGTGTATTTCATAATTTAAAATATTTCTTCATATTTGTTTTGCCTAAAACATTTTTAGTTTTTTCGTTTAATGTGTAATTTCTTGCTGAAAATATATAATAAATCTTGATGCATTTCATGGATGGCCCTCATGTACACTACCAGTCATAATCATTAGGCTATCACAGTGTTTTAAAAAAATGATGTATTTCATACTATTTTTTAATATTTATTGCCAAGCAAATAATTGTAAATGAAAATAGAATGGTTCTTTTGTTAATACTGCACAATAACCTGTGCAGCAAATGAATTTATAAATATTTAATAATTACCTATATTGCAGTTGATGTGCGTTGTGGCGCAGTAGATATCAGCTCGGAACGAGAAACCAGGGAGCCGAGTTCGAATTCTAGTTGAATTCCTTGCATTCACTTACGCGCAAATAACATTGGGAAAAGTATTAATCCCTCTAGTTATGGGTTAAATAATAGGACAGATTGGGTTCTATAGCCTTGGTCTGCAACCAGTCTACCGCAAAAAGCAATGGCAAGCTACTGCGGGATAATTTTCTGCCTAGTCAGTCATGTCTCTTTCGAGACATGATCGCCCAAGCGTGTATTGCGCATGGCACTTAACGGACTAATATTGCAGTTTCATCAACGGAAGAATGAAGAAAATTTAGGGTAATTTGGACGAATTCATCTTTGCTTTCTTGTTTTCTAAAATCTTTCAAAATAATAATAGCAAAAGAACCATTCTATTTTCATTTAGAATTATCCACTTGGCAATAAAAACTAAAAATATTATGAAATACATCATTTCTTTAAAAAAAACTGTGTGGCCTAATAATCATGGCCTGTAGTGTAGATACAATTTGTGAAAAAAACACCCAAAGGAAGAAAGACGTTGCTGACACCTACACTGAGGAATGAGAAAAAGAAAGAACTCTGATTGGGTAATGTGCGATTGGCAAAACAGGGAGCCAATATGGACGGATTTGATTGAATCTGGTGTTAACTAAAAATGATGGAAGAGGACAATGTGACAGAAACTAAAAAAGGTCACATTATTTATGCTTTTATTCTACCTATTTAAATATACATCCATTCTTCTTCTTCCTCTATGTGCCCTGTCCCTTCAGGACGTTGGCGATCATGGCTCTCCACGTCTCCCTATCCCCTGTGGCTCTTAGTATGTTTGAGCCTGTTGCTCCTGGCAACCTCCGTTCCGTCATCCACCTGATCAGGCCCTGCAAATATGTTATCCGCTGCCTTCCTCTGTCTCTCCTTCCTTCTATCTGTCCAGTCAGTATCAGGTTCTCCAGGCTCTCCTTCCTCATTGCATGTCCCAGGAACTTCAGTTGTCTCTTCCTGATGCTCAGCATCAATTTCCTTTTTGTTGCCATTCTTTCTAACACCTCGACGTTGCTTGTATGCTCAGTCCACGATATCCGTAGCATCCTTCTGTAGAACCACATTTCGGCCGCTTCCAGTTTTGTCCTCATTTTCGATGATATTGTCCAGCATTCACAGCCGTATTGAAGAACTGACATCACGTAGCAGTCTAGCACTCTTTTCTTCGTTTCTATTGAGATTTTCCTGTGTGTTAGTATTTTGCTTCTGGAACGCGTCCTTTGCCATGCCAATTCGCCTTCGGATCTCTGTTTTCAATTAATCTAAGCGGTCAATGTCTTGAGAAATTGAAGAATTCTGATGACATAGGCATTCATCGCTGTGATAAAAATTTTCTGGAATAAAAAGATTAAATTTACAATATTGTAAATTGGCTGAAGACACCGAAAGGTAGAAACCTAGGTCGCGAAATAAATCATTTCCCAATGAAAAATATTACAAAATTCCTACAATATAATTTTAATGAACACTGTTTAATACAACTGTGCACTTGTCAATTCATTTATGACTAAAAACTAATTAGTTAACTAATTATGCATATATATATATATATATATATATATATGTGTGTGTGTGTGTGTGTGTGTGTGTGTATATATATATATAAAATATTAGTCATCCTTTGTCAAGTGTTTCAAGAAGCACAAACCATCAACTGAAATGGAGAGGAAAGCAATATAACTGTCATGAACACTTTTTAATACGACTGTGTATTTGTCTAATTTAGTTATAACCAAAAACTAACTAGTTAACTATATATATATATATATATATATATATATATATATATTGTAACAAAGTTATAGAACTCGTAGATTTTTTTACCTGTTGTTCATGCATTTACTTTTATAGTGAGTGCTCGATATAACGTAGAGCATTATATTGTAATAGTTGTTACGATGGTTTATAAATTCGTAGTATCACTAATTTTCGCGTGTCAAAGCTGCTACGTGCACTACTTATCGGGTGATAAGTTGGATTAAAAATTAAATAGTGAAAACGGTTTTTCATCATAAACATCATATCACCATAAACAAACCGTTTTAACCATTTAATTTTCATTTCAACTTATCATCCGATGAGAAGCGCACGGAGCAGCTTAGAAACGCGAAAATATTTGTGTAGTGATACTATGAATATATAAACCATTGCAATAACCATTACAATATATATATATATATATATATATATATATATATATATATATATATATATATATATATATATATATAATAATTAATTAATTATTACTTTATATTCGTCTTGGAAAAATCCACTGAGTATAAACTCGGAGGGAAAAAATGGAAATAAAAAACGAAACAAACGTCAAAGAACTCGTTTGAAAGAAAAACGAACCTGCGACGAGAACCTTAACACTAAAGCGCTCAATACAACAGTAGAACAAACAAGTAAGATTAAATAAGAATAAATCTAACCTAGGCTATACTATATATATATATATATATATATATATATATATATATATATATATATATATATATATATGAAAATTTAAGAGTGAGCCAATAACCTACCACGGTTTCGCTTAACAGCTCGTCAGGGAAAGATTGGCTAAAGACTTAGAAATTATGCAGCATATATGTTGAATTTCGGCTTAAACAATGAAGACACCAAACTCAAGAAAAAAAGTGAGGATAAACTTTATTAAGGAAGAAAAAAAAACAGATTGAGAACAATTAAACCGGAGGCCAATTGAGCAAACAGTTTTTCATGTGGATACATTTATGAAGAATTTCAGTTTTTGAATTTAATAAATTCTGCGCAGGTTTGAATAACGCAATGGTTAACTTTTCTTCTCCGATCTCATTTGTAGTTTAATTATGGCTAGTTTTGACAAAATTAGTTCTGTTGCTATTATTACTATAATTAATATTACTATATATATATATATAAAGTTTGTCTGTCTGTCTGTCTGTCTGTCTGTCTGTCTGTCTGTCTATCTAATTATCTATCTATCTATCTATCTATCTAAGTCATTTCACATGTCACTCTCTCTCTATCTATCTGTCTATCTTTCTCAGTCTTTCATATCTATCTATCTATCTATCTATCTATCTATCTATCTATCAAGTTGTTTAATTATCTATTTATCTATCTATCTTTCTAACAAAGTTTTTCATTATCTATCGATGTATCTTTCTAACTCTCAAAGTTTTTCATTATCTATCTATCTATCTATCTATCTATCTATCTATCTATCTAAGTCATTTCACATGTCACTCTCTCTCTCTCTATCTGTCTATCTTTCTCAGTCTTTCATATCTATCTATCTATCTATCTATCTATCTATCTATCTATCTATCTATCTATCAAGTTGTTTAATTATCTATTTATCTATCTATCTTTCTAACAAAGTTTTTCATTATCTATCGATGTATCTTTCTAACTCTCAAAGTTTTTCATTATCTATCTATCTATCTATCTATCTATCTATCTATCTATCTATCTGTTTACCTACTGCATATTGTGGCAGTTTCTCTGTATTGCCAACTTCTAGGAATTACCCCGGTTAAGTGTTTTTTTTTGTTCCATAGAGGTCAAATGATGCTTTTTTTCTTCTGCATCTTAACTGTTAACTGCCAGTTACATGACACTTCATTAACTATATTCCTTCAGGGAGAAAACACGCTTCGATGCAGCATGAAAGTTCGATTGTTTTACCGAAAAGCAATTATCACATTTTGACGGAAATTCCTGAGTGTGTGCGCGAAATAGAATTTGTTTTGTTGTGTGCTCGAAAATTGCAGGTCTCCTCCGTCGTAGTGTCGCGTCGCTGGCCAAAATGAATGCTTTTCACTTTCACTTGTTTGATTTGTTCTCAGGTGCCGCTCCTATTTTTGCAATTTGAATAATGACAAAAATAATTTGAATTTTTTCGCTCCGCTTTCTGTTTAATTAAATAATAACCATTAAAAACATTAAATCTATTCATCCATCTTTGTCCGGTCGTCAAGGAATCCTAGCGTTCGTTATCTATCTATCTATCTATCTATCTATCTATCTATCTATCTATCTATCTATCTATCTATCTCTAAACTCGTTTGTTCTCATATTTGGAGGACTTGGTAGAAACAACTTAACTGAGAAATCTTTTGAATGTTCCTGAAACTAATTCGGGTTTAATTAGGGCGGGTGACACGCTGCTTGAATAAATCTGCTTTGTGTGGTACATGATGTTTACGGGTGCAAGCGGCGGTACGTTTTTGGCAATATCAGGTTGAAATACCAGATATCGTACGATCACCGAAGTTAAGCAACGTTGAATCTTGTCAGTAACTAGATGGGTAACCGATTTGAAATTTCAGGCTCGGTATGCTTGGATGTGCAGCTGGTGTAAAATTCGATGGCATGGAAGAACTTTTTTGCAATCTGCAAAAAAATCTCCCACATAAAGGCCTAACGATCTATCTATTCTCTCTCTCTCCCTATATATATATATATATATATATACGCACACACACACACACACACACACACACACACACACACACACACACACACACACATATATATATATATATATTTACTGACGTCACCATCATCAAAAAGACCCAGAAATCTATTTTAGTTTATGATGATTGCCTGTGGACTAAAAAAGCAACCCTGATTTTTGCATCCCCGTGGTTGTGTATGATTTTGCAGAGGCCTGCAACTTAGTAGGGCTTTTTTTGCAGGAACATTTTGGAGTTATGTAAAAGTGGATTTTACCACAACGACGGATTGTTTATCGTTCGCAAAACTAATCCACAAAAATATGGATAAAACTCAGAAACGTATTTAATAAATTTTTTAAAGCCCATGATTTTAACATTACCACTTTAACTAATGTTAAAGTCGTAAACTTCTTAGATGTTAATTTCGACCTGAGCAATGGCCTGTACAAACCATACACTAAGAACTCACAGAACCACACATACATCAACAGGGAATCAAATCATTCCCAGAGAATCACCAACAATCTACACAAATCTATCGAATTTCTTTTAAGAACCAACTCTAGCAATACTGAATGTGCGTTGTGGTACAGTGGATATCGGCTTGGAACGAGAAATCGGTGAGCCGAGTTCGAATTCCAGTTGAATTCATTGCATTCACTTACGCCAAATACCATTAGAAAATGTATTAATCCGTCTCTTCCTTCCAGTTATGGGTTAAATAACAGGGCAGATTGGATTATATAGCCTTGGCTGGCAACCAGTCTACTGCAGAAAGCAATGGCAACCTACTGCTGGATAATCTGCCTAGTCAGTCATGTCTCGAAAGAGACATGATCGCCCAAGTGTGTTTCACGTATGGCACTTAACTGACTAGCAATAAGAACATTTTTGGCAATTCTAAAATAGATACATGAATGCTTTAGAAAAAAGTAAACTCAACACTAGTTTAGAATGCTCCGTTAAAACAAGGTAGGCAGACATAAGCAGAAATCACGTAAATGTAACATCATTTGTTATAACTCTCCTTTCAGTTGTAACGTCCAAACTAACATTGGTAAACTATTTCTTAACTGAATCCATAAACAGTTCTACCATTCACCCACACTGAAAAAAAATCTTCAAAAAAATAATGTCAGGGGTAGTTAAAGTTGCGTTAAAAACATAGATAAATATATTTCACAACATAATATTATGATAAGAAATAAATATTTGGGCCATATAAACAACATCCGTCACCCAACTAATAGCAAAAATGACCTTTCAAGAATAATTGCAACTGTCGAAAAAATAACATCTGCCCATTGAATGGCCAGTGTATGTCCGAAAGTATTGTTTATAGCGCTGGAATTCATTCAGACAATAATGATGTTAAATTTTACTTTGGAAACACTTCTAATTGGTGGAAGATAAGATTCAACAACCACATTTTGTCTTTTAAGAACAGTAGATCCAGTAAATGTACTGCTTTATCCATGCATTATTGGAAAGTAAAAAGCAACAGTAAGAACCCAATTATTACCTGGAATATCGTAGCTAAATCCAAACATTACAATGGAAAAAGAGATAAACGTAATCTATGCTTTTTGGAAGACTTGTCATCTTAAACCATACCAATAATCCAAATTTGCTTAATAAAAAAAAGTGAGTTAATGACCACATGCTGTCCTAAAAAATACTCTAATTCTTAGACCCATATTGATATAGCGTCCACTTAACATTTGCCTATTTCTTTCTTTCTTTCTTTCTTTCTTTCTTTCTTTCTTTCTCCCGCAATATTACTTTTAACAATTATGAATTAAACCCTTTTTATTTTTGCTCCTTACATTTATAATTTTTAATTCTAAATTTCACCTCTTTTTTCATTTTTATTTTATTTCATTTTGTTTTATTTTATATCATTTTTATTTTAACATTTTAAAATTTTAATTTCTCTACATTTTATGTACATGTAATATTTGAATATTAAAAAAAAAATTTAAAACACATGATTAACGCCCCTTTGATTTTTTCTGCCTCCATTTTATTATTTTTTATTTTACTTTTAATTTTAATCATAAATTTTAAATTTAAATTTAGAATTTTTATTCACTTGTAACCGTAGAATATTTAAATGTTTGACCTTGTTAAGAAACGGTAACTTAACTTTATAAAATTTAATTCCCATGAAAATCAAGCGAACTTAAATTCAAATCTATTTAACTATCAGTTTAAAATATGCACCTGATGATTGCATAACGTATGAAACTTCTAGTCGTGCCATAGACGTAGGATAATATATATATTTATTAATATATAAATAATACAGCTCTGTTGATACATTGATTAAGCACTGTTTTATTAACATATGATCCGAGCATGTGAGCAATGATGAGGTTTTGGAAAGGATGGAAACGAAAAATGAATTAATATTGATCCTCAGGAAGAGACAACTGAAGTTCCTGGGACATGCAATGAGAAAGTTGGGCTTGGAGAGCCTGATACTAACAGGCCAGATAGAAGGACAAAGAGACAGAGGAAAGCAGCGGATAACATATTTGAAAGGCATGAGCAGATGGATTACTGAACGAGGGTTGCGTGGTGTTTCAGGAGAAAGTGTGCTAAGAGCCACCAGGGATAGGGAGACGTAGTAAAGGGCAAGGCACATAGAAGAAGAAGAATACTGTAATATACACCCTCCTCATATGTATATTAATTTACGTCACTATATATATATATATATATATATATATATATATATATATATATTTCTGTGTGTGTTTTCAGTTGGTTTGGGTTTGTTTTGTGAAAAGGTTTTCCTGGTTCTCTCTATATTTTCTTATATGTAACCTCCCATTTTTGAGGACTTTTCGCATACAGTCCGTTGGAAAATGGATTTTTCTAGATATCAGTCAGTTAAGTGCCATACGTGATACATGCTTGGGCGATCATATCTCGAAACAGACATGACTGACTGGGCAGAAGATTATCCCGCAGTAGGTTGCCATTGCTTTCTGCGGTAGACTGGTTGCCGACCAAGGCTATAGAACCCAATCTGTCCTGTTATTTAACCCATAACTGGAAGGAAGAGACGGATTAATACCTTTCCCAAAGGTATTTGCGCGGAAGTGAATGCAATGAATTCAGCTGGAATTCGAACTCGGATCCCCGATTTCTGGTTCCGAGCCGATATCCACTGTACCACAACGCACATTTCTAGATATATCTTTCTTTAATCTTTCCATATATGTTATTTTATATCTATCGGCAGCAAAAATTTCATTAAATTCAACCCACAAAGCTTACTACTTAGAATTTTTGTTCTGTCTTGACGATTTCCAAATAAGAGATGTACCCATATATATCTTAATAATTCTTTCCATATTTTATTTTTAATCATATCACACCGAGCAAAGCGGTAACGCCACTGATGTGCAGGGGGCTACGTAAGAGTGAAAAGATAGGAAAAGAGAAAGCCGGAACTACATCCTAAACAGGAAACAAGGGATGAGCTTCTTTACCCGTTCAATAGGCGTGGGTGGAGTGTGAACCGGGCGAGAGTTTAGTCTATCTACTCCAATTGAAAAAAAAAAGAAAAAAAGAAGTAAAACACTGAAAAAGAGAAAGCCGGAAACCACATCCTAAACAGGAAACAAGGGATGAGCCTCTTCACCTGTTCACTATCTATCTATCTATCTATCTATCTATCTATCTATCTATCTATCTATCTATTCATGTGTATATCTCAGTCCATCTTAGTCTATCTCAGTCTGTTTATAAGCACTGATGTATATATGTTTACTTTTATCTATCTATCTATCTATCTATCTATCTATCTATCTATCTATCTATCTATCTCAGTCCGTTCATATTTATTTTTCTTTGTAAATGGAATACAACTGAATGGCTATACAGGTTGAGAGGAATAAATTGTCGTCTAAATGCCATAAAAATAAAATAACACTTGCATCTCATTAAGATATGTCCAGGAAAGGGATATATATATATATATATATATATATATAGAGAGAGAGAGAGAGAGAGATAGATAGATAGATAGATAGATAGATAGATAGATAGATAGATAGATATTGTTCGAAGTAGCTAAACGGTTTTGGCAAATGTAACTGGGTAGAAAAATCGTAATGGACGGTACTCATGCAGTATGCTGAGACGTAGGCGTAGTCAATAGCGGTAGACCAATAGAGGTAGACCTATATCCATCCTTGCCTTAGTTTGTATTTATGGCTGACATCAGTCAATAATATCACTGTGAGGGGGAACCAAGGTGTATGCATATTCATTACATCACATATTCATAACATCACATTTTAACAGATATATTTTCCAAAATTACACAAAAAATATATTGAAATACTAAAGAGTAAATTTCTTCAATAAAATTCCCATTGTCTCCAACCACGGTTCTGCACGACTTTGGAATCTACTGAAACTTTTCTGGACGGTCTACTTGTGTAAGTTGGGAAATACTTTCATAATCCTTGTCTTCGTTTCATGAGGGATTTTTCTTTGTCTCACGCCCCACACATAATAATCAAGAGGATTGCAGTCTAGAGGGTTAGGCGGCGAGATGTGGCCGGAGAAGTTGTCTGACAGCTATCACTGGATTCTCCTGCTTGCGCGGCATAGTGCAGAGTTCTTTTACTAGAGATAGGATCATCTAACAGCCACCCTCTTGTGCCAGAGAAGCACTACTACCTCAGGGCACTTGATGTAGGCCTCTGTGTTGTGTCTGAGGCCCGGTGGGAAACTGAATGGAGACATGAAGTCGTCATTAGTAGTGACCACTATTAGACTCATCCAACTCTTTTCGAATCCTCTGCTCTGTCTACAGATTGGCATACAAACACTTTGAAATGTTCGTATAGGAGCTTCCAGCGTGAATGCTAAGCAGTATCTTATGTTGTTTCCAAATTTCTAGTATGTTGTTTTTCAAATTTCTGAATTGTGCATTTGTGCTGTTTTTCTTACAGACTGTGCCTAACCGAACCTACTAAACTGTGCAGTCAACAAAATAAAAAAACAAACAACGCGCATGAATGAAATAAAAAAATATAAAATGGTGACAGTTTACTCAAGGCAACCTGTAAATATTGATGACCCCATCTGGAATGGCAGAGATGAGTTCAAGGGAAACTTTGCATGGAATCTTTGCATTAAATTGCCACTGTTAAACAGGTTTACAGCTCTAAAAAAGTTGAGTGTAACACCACGCACTAACACCCACCCACACATCCGACAAACACGCATCGATGTTTTCTTAATGAGAAAATCCCATTATGGTTATGATGACCAAAACGAGAAATGTTTTCGTTGCATGAAAATAAACGTTTCTAGCACCTGAGAAAAAGTTATCGTCAAAATGAATAATTTATCGAGATATACAAACTGTATGCAAATTTCATAAAACAAACAAAACGCCAGGCTACGGATTAGTATCTATCTATCTATCTATCTATCTATCTATCTATCTATCTATCTATCTATCTATCTCAGTTTTTTCATATCTATCTATCTATCTATCTATCTATCTATCTATCTATCTATCTATCTATCTATCTATCCCAGTTTTTTCATATCTATCTATCTATCTATCTATCTATCTATCTATCTATCTATCTCAGTTTTTTCATATCTATCTATCTATCTATCTATCTATCTATCTATCTCAGTTTTTTCATATCTATCTATCTATCTATCTATCTATCTATCTATCTATCTATCTATCTATCTCAGTTTTTTCATATCTATCTATCTATCTATCTATCTATCTATCTATCTATCTATCTATCTATCTATCTATCCCAGTTTTTTCATATCTATCTATATATCTATCTATCTATATATCTATCTATCTATCTTTCGACATTTTCGTGCTTTCATTTTTTTTTTCGTTTTTGCATCTCTGTTAATTGCATACACCTTGCAATAGCAATCAATGTAATTTAAGTTGTCCAAATTTATAAAGTTAAGGATTGTGTTTATCGGTTTTTGAGTAGTTTTTCTTTCATTTTCCCTTCTTTTTTTCTTCTCGCTGTGGGGATTTAAATTATCATCAGTATATATGAAAAATCAGAAAAATAATAATCGTAGTCATTGGTTGGCAGATAAGTCTCATGATTTAACTGTCAAAAGCTTTAGATGTAACTGCAATTTCTATTCTAATATCGTGTTTTTTGTACGTCAAGCATGTTTTTTATCCATATTCTTTTATTGTCCTTCCTCGTTAGTAAAATTTTCTCAGTTTTCTTTGCTCTCAGTAGACGCTCCCCCCTGTGTCTTAGTAGCTTTCTTGCTTTCTTTGGGGTTATGTTATAGAAAAATATTTTTGTTAATTCTTCTTCTATGTGCCTTGTTCTTTCAGGACGTAGGCGATCCTAGATTTCCACGTCTCCCTATCCTTGGTGGATCTTATCACTCCTTCTCCTGTTACACCATGCAACCCTCGTTCCATCATCCACCTGATTAGGTCCTTCAAATATGTTAGGTCCTTAAACGTCTAAAAATACACAACGATACGATAATTGCATAGTTTAACAGAAAACATCTCAAACATCTCTACTTTGACCACATGTATGGGCGCATGCCAGAGTGATTAGAATGTTGTGTTTCTGACCACGAAGCTCGGGTTCGATTTGTCAGGAAGGTGACTCCCTGAAGTTAACGGTCTGGAGGAGGCGATTCCAGCCTGAAAAATCACAAGGCTTGACCCAAGCGAAATCGACAAATATAAAATGAAACTAGGTAGACAACTCCTCAAAGAGAGTAAACGCCTCTTTTTGAGAAGTCGTCGATGGTTGTCCTAGGTAGAAGTCGTAAGTCATCGTGACCGATGGTTTGAGCGTCCCGGCTTTGTTCAGATTGTTGTGAAAACGTGCTCTCTTCCAAAAACTGAAACTAAGGTCCGCTCAGCATAGTTGTAGCATAAGCCACAGTTGGGCTATGTAGGTGTTGAACAAACACGTGTGCCTGAGCAGGCGTCTGCAGTTGGGATTAGCTAGCCAGCCTGGTAGACAGTTATCCTCAAATACGAGTGGACAGCTATTACTTTGACCACAATAAGGAAGTCATGCTATAATAGACAGATCCTGCTAAAACCCAAATTAAAGCCTGTGAAGTTTAGGTTCAATTTTATAATAAACGATTAAATACTGTTGTAACTATGACGCTTCCAGAAGCAGTGGTATTCATTTAAATTCCTTTAAAATATGATTCGCCTGTCTTATTTTACTTGTTTTCCAGGAATGAAGTTCAAAATTTCGTCTTATGGTTTATGTACGCATCGCGTACATAAACCATAAGACGGGATGTGCGTTGTGGTCCAGTGGATATCGGCTCGGAACGAGAAGCCGGGGAGCCGAGTTCGAATTCCAGTTGAATCCATTGTATTCACTTACGCGCAAATACCCTTGGGAAAGGTATTAATCCGTCTGTTCCTTCCAGTTATGGGTGAAATAGCAGGACAGATTGGGTTCTATCGTCTTGGTCGGCAACCAGTCTACCACAGAAAGCAATGGCAACCTGCTGCGGGATAATCTTCTGCCCAGTCAGTCATGTCTCTTTCGAGACATGATCGCCCAAGCGTGTATCGCGTATGGCACTTAACTGACTGACTGACTGACGCATCGCGTAAGAAGAATACAACTATTCAGAGGTGATAAATCAGCTCTCCATAAATTATCTCTCTTAGTGGCCGATTCGGTATTCGCCTGGAGCTACTTTCGACATTTACTTGGACAAAAAAGGGCCATTTTAAGAGATATCTCATTTATTTAAATTTTAATACTTCTTTTTAAATATATATATATCGCATTCTTTTATTTGTGTAACTATGGTCCAACACATCTGAAAGGTCAATGAAGAGAAAAATAAAAAGAAAGTTATCGCTTTCAACTAGAAAAATCCGGTAATACAATAGAGTTAGCAGGTCGGCCATTTTGGCATCACTTCTAATGGTTGATAGATGTTTCGTTTATTTATTTGTCTATTTATTTCTTTTATTCTATACACCATTCCAAAACCCCGTTTTATATTTACTCGTTTATTTTCCCGTCTTTCGTTTGTATTTTATTTTACTAATATAGCTAACCTTTAAACGTTTCTGCTCCAATCAATACCACCTCGGACTTGGAACAGAGTCATTCAGTACTATTTCGAAAAAGCACAAACGGAAGAAAAGGATGAAGACAAAAAGAGAGAGAAAGAATGATACAACTCCGTTATTTTGTCGAAGAGTCTCAAAGAGAAGAAAGTAATGAAAGAAAAGAAAAGAAAAGAAAAGAAGAGAAAAAAAGAAAAGAAGATGCTGTATTGTGCCGAAAAAGTTCAGATTGAAATGGAGACATGAAGAGAGGAGAAGAATGAGTAAATTGAAAACACAATGGCCTCAAAGAAGCACAAATGGAAAACAAAGATGACGTGTTAGAGGAAAGCTTAGGTGCAAACAAAAAAAAATTAAGCAGAAAACTGATATAAAGGATTTAGTGAAAATTGAGGATATCAGAAAAGTAGAACGAGTATATATATATATATATATATATATATATATATATATATATATGGTTACATAATTCTCATTTTTGATTGGACGATATTGACACACCTAAAGCATTTTCTCCAACTACCACTCCCCAATTTTCTAAATAAGCATGAATTCTCATCTTATGTTTTAAAAATAAATAATGTTCACCATTGATTTTCACATATCACTTGAAAAAGAACAGTATTGTTCTGAAACATGAAATTTTTGTGTACTGATATTATGCTTTTGAAAACCATTGTAATAAAATTACAATATTAAGCTCTACTCTGTATCGAGCACTCTTTATAAAAGTAAATGCTTGAAAAGTGGGTTTTAATTAACGTGTACTTTCACTTTCTCGTAATATTATATATATATATATATATATATATATATATATATATCAGTCCGTTAAGTGCCATACGTGATACACGCTTGCGCGATCATGTCTCGAAAGAGACATGACTGACTGGGCAGAAGATTATCCCGCAGGTAGGTTTCCATTGCTTTCTGCGGTAGACTGGTTGCCGACCAAGGCTATAGAACCCAATCTGTCCTGTTATTTAACCCATAACTGGAAGGAAGAGACGGATTAATACCTTTCCCAAGGGTATTGGCGCGTAAGTGAATAAATGGATTCAACTGGAATTCGAACCCGGATCCCCGGTTTCTCGTTCCGAGCCGATATATATTTACAAGTATAGGATAAGTATCGATGGAACAATATTCCGTATCACCCCACCCAAAACAAAAAACAAAACAAAAAACACTATTCTTAAAAAAGTGCTCAATAAAAAGTACAGCTAATAATATTTATTCAGAAATTATAACATAACTATGTTATAATATCAATACAAATGTAGTGATTTTGTTTCGACACTAAGACACAAGTAGTGTCGAAACAAAAATACTAATTTTGTACTGATATTACAACATATTTATGTTATAATTTCTGAATATAAATATATATATGTTGACCCTCTATCTCTATTTCGATATCAAGCACTTTACTACAAAAATCTGATGACTAAAATATCTTTTTATCAGTAAACCCCTGGAAAAGCAACGGACTTGGCACTAAGCACCATCACAACTCAGCACTATATATATATATATGTTGAGCTAGGTGCGAAACAGGTTGGCCAGCGCGTTTTTCAATTTTATTTTTTAAAAATTGCCATCTTTATGGATAGTAATAAAATGTTATTTAGCAGTAATTGAATTTTGTACCACTAATAATATTTCTTTCTTTCTATCTCTTTTTCTCTCACTCTTTCTCTTTCTCTCTCTCTTTCTCTCTCTCTCTGTATATATATATATATATATATATATATATATTCATTCGTAGACAGATCTGTTTTACTGTATTACAGCTGATCAGTACGGTTAGACACCCGATTGTTTCTAGCCAGGGTTAAAACCTGACCGAATTGACATCTGTTGGCGATTCTACCTCTGAACTATGGACGCTCGGTAGAGAAGGCTGACTTTAGCGTATTATATACAATGTAAACACACACTAGTAGCCGAGAGTGTTCAAAATCATTTCTGAATTTTTGAATAAATGATGCATAGATGCGCGAGTAGCTACTGTTTTTTTAAGTGTACCATTTCGCCATAGTGCTTAATCGGGGTGTAAATAGGTCAACAGCAGACAGATCTGTTTCTCTGTATCTCACACACACACACACACACACACACACACACACACACACACACACACATACATATATATATATATATATATATATATATATATTCATATAGATAGGTGTGAGTTTGTAACCCTGGGTTTCACGCTTTTGCGATCATCTGACGATTGCAAAAGCGTGAAACCCAGGGTTACAAACTCACACCTATCTATATGAACATGTGAATATGTCTGCTCTATCACTGATATTGAGCGCTTTTAAATAATTACCACGCATATATAATATATAAATAATATAAATTGCATATATATATATATATTATATATATTGATATTTATAATTATATACATACACTTTTCACACACACACACACATATATATATATCTTTTACATTTTAGCTGAGTTGGAACATAGTTTCATAAACAAAAGAAATATATATATATATATATATATATAAAACGTATTAAAATCTAAATATGTGTGTGTGTGTGTGTCTGTGTGTGTGTGTGTGTGTGTGTGTCTGTGTGTGTGTGTGTGTTTCTGTATTGGTATCATATATGGATCCGAATCCGACAAAAAATTAAAAATAAAATAGGAAACGTTTATCTATCTACTATTATTCGTTCTTATTAAATCTTCATCAGAGAAATGTGATACAGAGAAAAGAACACATTGAGTTCGGGACGTTATGAATTATGCTAACGTTTGTTTGACAACTCAAATGCGCTTGAATCAAGATTGACCAATGACAATAAAAAAAGACAAAAGAAAAGTATCAGAATTTTTTACTGTTTTTTCTCAATTCTCTGATGAAGCTTTAAAAATGGAAAAACTGAAACTAAAAACGTTTCCATTTTGTTTTTTTAATCTTATCCATTTTTCGTTCATCTAATGTTTTACAATCTCTACGTTATTGAATGACTTTTAATTGCTAACTTAATCCGAGTTTCAGTTAGCCAACTACGACAGTGCTTATATATATACTAACCGCCATGATTTAGCAACTCTAGTGCTTTAAAAAAAAACCTACTTTTTAGTATTTATTGCCAAGTGAATAATTAGAAATGAAAATAGAATGGTTCTTTTGTTAATACAAATAACATGTGCATCAAATGAATTTATAAATATTTAATATATATATATATATATATATATATATATATATATATTGAACTTTTATCAATTAAAGAATAAAGAAAATTTACAGTGTTTCGGACGAGTTTATCATTGCTCTCTTGCCTTGTAAAATTTTGCAAAGTAATAATAACGAAAGAACCATTCTATTTGCATTCAGAATTATCCACTTTTTGAAAATAATCATATCGTCCCAAGCAAGGCATTTTACAGCCACTGTTTTGCAGGGGGTTACATAGGAGGAAAGTTATGAGAAAGAGTGACAGATTACAGGGGGTGTCATGAAGTGGCTAATGGAAGGATGAAAATACTAATGAGGGTGGTGTGGACGGATAAAGTAGCAAGAGAGAGCGGATGCAGGTTTGTTAGATAGGAGATGTTAATTGACTTAAATTCTTGGAGATTGTAGCTGTCGGGGAAGCAAGTAAACGGAAAGGAATTCCAAAGAAGGGAAGTGCGAGAAAAGAAGCTGATGGAGTAGAAGTTGCGTTTACATTTTATTGGTTTCACAGTAAAAGGGTGGGACCTAGTTGCTAATCTTGTTGCTCGAGTAAATTCATATATAGGGGTCACTAATCAGCTAAGTTCATCAAAGCAGAAGCCGTGAAACTATTTGTAGAAGAGGGACAGGGAAGTCACATTGCACCGGTGAGAAATAAATACTAAAAATATGAAATACACACTATCTTTTAAAAAACAGGTGTGGCCTAATAATTATGGTTGGTAGTATATATATATATATATATATATATATATATATTGTAACAAAGTTGTGGAACTCGTAGGTTTTTTAACCTGCTGTTCATGCATTTACTTTTATAAAGAGTGCTCGATACAAATGTAGAGCGTTATATTGTAATGGTTGTTACAATGGTTTATAAATTCATAGTATCACTACACAAAAGTTTTCGCGTTTCGAAGCTACATTTAGGTGCTTCTCATCGGGTGACGAAGTTGAAATGAAAATTAAAATATATATATATATATAATAGAGGATAAAAATGAAAACGAAGAAGAAGAATGCGAGATGAAGATAAATGTGCAAAACAAACAGAAAAAAAAACATCGGAGTCGAAGAAAGATCGATCAGTAACAAAAATGATATGGTGTTTAAAAAAGTGACAAACAACAGAAATCATTTTGGATTTGTTCGAAATAGCATACCTTTTCAACCGTGTTCTGGAAACGCTTATTCCATCCTGAAAAGTTGGTCTTCCTGTTTGTGATGTAAACAATGATTACTGAGGATTTCAGTCAGTCAGCCAGTTAAGTGCAGTAAGTGATACACGCTTGGGTGATCATGTCTCGAAACAGAAATGTCTGACTGAGAAGAGAGTTTAAATATAAAAGCCAATGAATGTCTATTATGTTTAATCATGAGCCGTTCTAAACATCGTATTTTGGCTTTAATTACAGGTTAAAGAAAAATTATCCAACATTTGAATATTTTTTATTATGCTGGTTCTAAGCTTTCGGCTCACACGAGTTATATTCAAAGAGGTTGCAAGGACGTTAACTTAAAGACATCCACCATCAAAGATGATATTATCTTGTGTTGACATAAAACATTGCTATACGACGATAACAGTCACCAGCTAGCAAACACAGGTCGTAAATTTGTAATACGATTCTATGCCGTCACACTGCGTGAGAGACTGAAATGTTAACAGAACCATATGTCTAAATGCAATGTAATGTGTTGTGACCAGACTGAAATGTGATTTTATTAAGTGTGCTTCGATTTAAAGTAGATGACCTCCAATATCTGAAGGTTCATTTTGCTGTCTAATTTTTGTGTTGACTAAAATCTGTCTCATATAGCCATATAAGTAATATCCATTGTCTGTTATATTTAACAATATATGTTTAGAAAATATATACACTACCGGCCATAATTATTAGGTCACTCCTGTTTTTTAAATGATGTATTTCATAATATTAGTATACTTTAGTTTTTATTGCCAAGTAGATAATTCTAAAAGAAAATAGAATGGTTCTTTTGTTATTATTACTTTACCAAATTTTACAAGGCAGCCAGGAAGCCTTTGCTTTGGCCAACCAATAAGAAGAAGAGACTGGCATGGGGAAGAGAGCACAAAAACTGGACACCAGGACAGTTCATTTGATGCACATATTATTGTGCAGTATTAAAAAGAACCATTCTATTTTCATTCAGAATTATCCACTTGGCAATAAATACTAAAAATAGTATGAAATACATCTTTTTTTTTTTCAACTGGGGTGGCCTAATAATTAGGGCTGGTAGTGTGTGTGTGTATATATATATATATATATATATATATATATGACAGAGAGAAAAAGAGACCTGTAGATACAGCAAAACAGGCTTGTATGTGGATTACTAATATATATATATATATATATATATATATATACTACCGGCCATAATTATCAGCACCCACAACTTTTTTTTGATTATGTATTTCATACTATTTTTAGTATTTATTGCCAAGTGGATAATTCTAAATGAAAACAGAATGGTTCTTTTGTTATTAGTTTGCAAAATTTTATAAGGCAGCCAGGAAGTCTTTGCTTCGGCCAGCGAGTAAGAAGAAGAGACTAGCATAGGAAAGAGAACATAAAAGCTGGACACTAGAACAGTTCGTTTGATGCACGTTATTGTGCAGTATTTTAGTAGTAGAGAAAAAATTGTTGCTGAAAGAAATCGAAGGAAAATGACTAGGCTGTTTCCAGGTAATAAGAAAAAAAAACCCAGCTAGAGCTGGTGAGCTAAAATAAAGGGTTAATAGATAGAACGATGGATATACCGAGTGAAATAAATAACAGATAGAACGATGGATATACCGAGTGAAATAAATAACAGATAGAACGATGGATATACCGAGTGAAATAAATAACAGATAGAACGATGGATATACCGAGTGAAATAAATAACAGATAGAACGATGGATATACCGAGTGAAATAAATAACAGATAGAACGATGGATATACCGAGTGAAATAAATAACAGATAGAACGATGGATATACCGCGTGAAATAAAGATTTCTCCTTTCAGAAAAAGTGAAATCTCTAAACCTAAAGAATTTCCCACGGATAAAAAGCAAAATTGCAACAAAGCCACGTGTTAAACTATGGACAGTTGATTAATGGTTCCTGTTTCCAGAGTACGGGTCATGAAAACACAGAACGGATAGCGAATATTGCATAAAGCAAAATTGGGAATGATAAAATTTAATGAAGACGCCGAACTGACAACAAACTGGATCGTATAATAAACAGGGCCAGCGAATAAGGGTTTCTTTGTGATTAAAGAAATTAACGACCCTGACAAAAATATGATCTGAAACGGAATTTTTCCATGTGTAGAAAAATATAAAATGTTAAAATTTAATTAATGATCGCGAGTTATATGTGAACCCGAGGCAGTCGTATCAGGTAGGTTGGAGGGTAGACGAGGTAGCAGGCGCAGGTGAAATGCCAAGGAAGTTAGAGAAATTGCTTATGCCCCTTGAAGAGTATTGGTGTGAGATGCCAATGAGAGAAGGAAGAATTTGCAGTGAATCGATAGCAGTCAACGCTACCCATGGAAAAGGGAAACCCCCGAATTGAAAATGCAATTAATTTTCGATTAGCCAGACAACAAAGCAACTCTTGTTGAAAAGAGGGAAATTACCAATTTCTACGAACCAAGCATATACTCCTATATCACTTTAGGGTGAATGTTCATAAATACGAGGGCCCTAACTAACCAAAGTTAGAAATGTAGCTAAAGATAGCAGCAGAGAGTTGCAGACGTCAAAACGAGACTGCCTGCTTGAGAAGAACCTCTGACCTAAGTCTTGTTCCAGACTTAATCAAACCAGCCGAGGCGTTTCATTTGATTTAAGGGGTGTGTTGGGTCTTCGTGAAGAATAAATAGATTCTGATTATTAAAATAACCAAGTGCTGTTGGATGAGCGCTGTGGTACAGTGGATATCGACTCAGAACGAGAAATTATTAGTTTGCAAAATTGGGACTCGAATTCCAGTTGAATTCAATTCCTTCACTTACGCGCAAATACCCTTGGGAAAGGTATTAATCCGTCTCTTCCCTCCAGTTATGGGTTAAATAACAGGACAGATTGGGTTCTATAGCTGTTGCTGGCAACCAGCCTACCACAGAAAGCAATGGCAACCTACTGCGGGATAATCTTCTGCCCAGTCAGAGAGAGACGATATCGCCCAAGCGTGTTTCATGTATGGCACTAAACTGACTGTTGTACCAAAAGAACTAAGATATAAAAGCTTTTTTTTCATGAAGATACTTTTTTTTCTTCTTTCGCCTTTTACTTTGCTTGGACCGATCAATTACAGCTATTTTTGAAGGCTACCCGACTTTGCCCAGTTTATGATCAAAGAAAACATAACGTGGGATAAGACAGGGTTTAGGTTGAAGTGATCATCTCATCTATCAAGCAGCGGGGATTTGGTAATTTGGACGACCAACTAGGGGTAGAAGCGTCAAAATACTACGGAGTTTTACATGAACTCAAATACGTTAAAACTTGAAGATGGGTGACAAAAGCAGATAATTCCGCTGAGTGCCATTTTTTTAAGATAAGAACTGGAAACCGAGGTTACAGTTCGCTTGGGAGCAAAATTCTGCACAAGAAGATATCAGAGAAAAAGGTTCCCTGTTTTTATAAATCAGTTACTTAAAGTAAAGAATATATATATATATATATATATATATATATATATATATTCTTTACTGTTCTTTACTATATATATATATATATATATATATATATATATTATTCTTTACTGTTCTTTACTATATATATATATATATATATATTGTTACTGTTGTAGTGATATTGTAACATATCAATGTTATAATTTATTAATAAATATTATTATTATTATTATTATATATATATATATATATATAGAAAGTAAATAACTAACCTAGAGAGCCAACGAACCTACGATGGTTTCACCAAATTGGATCATCAGAGAAAGTTGGCAAACTTTCCCTGATGATCCAATTTGGTAAAATCTTGGTAGGTTCGTTGGCTCTCTAGGTTAGTTATTTACTTTGTTTGCTCTACTCGCGTATTGAGTGTTTTTTGTTTTAGGTTACTCCTCTCGGTTTTTTCTTTGGGCTGCGTACTTTGACTGATGTTCAAGTACTTAGTTCGTTCTTTTTTATCACCATTTTTTCCTTCCGCGTATGTGCTCTGAGGGTTTTTCGAAACGAGTAAACGATAAGTTTACATTTATATATATATATATATATATATATATATATATATATATATATATATATATATCAAAGTTTTGGCTTCTACTCAAACAAATTTAAGTCACTGGTGCCCCCGCCACAAAATTGTACTCGTGCAACCAGACTGACAAGGTCCCACCTATTTACAGTTAGATCAACCAAATGCAGCTGACTATTCTACTGCATCAGCATTTTTTCTCGCACTTCCCGCCTGTGTAACTCCCTTCCATATACTTGCTTTACTGAAGGATACAACTTTCACGAATTTAAATGCAATGTCAATAACCATCTCTTATCCACTTGATTCCAGTTCTTTTCTCCATCACCCTGTTAATCTTCTTTTTCTTTCTCTTTACATTCGCAACTGTCTTCACACCTGTGTTCCCATCCTTCTCTTTCTCTTTCTCTGACACCTCTGTAACTTGTTCGGCTTTCTCTTCACTTCCCTCCTCTCTAAAACTTTAACTCTCTTATGTAGCCCCCTGCGCATCAATTGTGGTACGGTCTTGGAAACATATACTAACAAGCTGCATAGATCTTGAACAAATGTGACTAAGATACTATTAAGAAAAGAATCTGAAAGACATCTTCAACAAAGTTGACCCAAATGACCTTTTAGAATTTCTAAAAGCAACAAAATTATAAAACAAAATATAGTTTCAAAAGGAGATAGCATATGACCATCACACATCAAATCACAATACCTCAACTTATATCTCGACAGCAATACCCACAAGAGATCAACAAGCAGTAAACAAAAACCAAACAAATTCTTCAGCATTAAATGACCCAAAAGGGTAGATATGCTGGTAAAACAAACAACTAAATTAATTTAGTACGAAGTTTTGCATGAAATTATCACTGAACTCACAATAGGTTTTGACTTGAAGAAGATGGGCTACATCAGTAGACGATTACATTGAGTGTCATTCTTTTAAAATAGGAACTAGAAAATGAGGTTACAATTAGGATCACAATTCTGCAAATAGGATAGTGGAAAAAAGGTTTCCAGTCTTGATGAATTTTGATTTCTGCTACAACAAATGGACGGTGAGGCCAGAATTTGGCATAATCATGTAAGTAGAGAGCCACGTAATCTCGTATCAACAGTTCCGGTTGAGGATGGTGGTATCTTGGCATACGTAGCTTTTTTTTTTTTTTTAATCATTTCACCCCGAGCAAGGCAGAAACGCCACTGATGTGCAGGGGGTTACATAAATGTAGAAAGATTAATTAGAAAAGAGTGAGGAGTACAAGCTAGTTAGAAAGGAACAATAGAAAGCTGAGAAAGCAGGTGCAATGACAGATACATGGGCGGAGAGAACGTGAAGATTATACAGGGGAGGGGAGAGAGCTAGAGTCCAGTGGTTAGTAGGTGAGTATTAACTTTGCTTTTAAATTTCTGGAGGTCGTAGCCGTCAGGAAAGCAAGAATACGGGAGTGAGTTCCACAGGCGGGAAGTGCGAGAGAGGAAGCTGCAGGAGTAGAATTGTCGTCTGCGTTTGGCTAACCTGCTAGCCTTAGTATTAATAAAAGATCAATCAGTTTGAAGTATTACCACCTAATTTAGATAAAACAGAGTGCTTCGTCCGCTAATAATCTTCCAACAGCTCCACTCGCCTTTCATTAGAAGCACTATACCTGCCTTACACCTTTGAACGGCATCTTTACTGAGTGATACGTACGTAAATCTGTTCGTGGCTTTTGCTATCATCTCTAAACTAACACTCTTAAAAAGCTTACCGACTTGAAGGTATTCCTACAATTATTTAAAGGAAATGTGCTGCCTGTTCTCACTAAATCTAAACTTATTTATAAATGGAAGTTTGTTTCTGTGTGCGTGTGTGTGTCCGTTACCTATAGATTCCGAAACCGATGAACCGATTTTCTTGAAAATTTACACAGTTCTACTATAAGCGTCTGCGAGTGTTCTTAGCTAGGTTTTGTGACGAGGTACCCCCGATAAATATTGAAAATCGATAATCGAAAAAAATCGGGTTATAGAAGGAGTGGTCTGATTTTAATCAAATTTGATACACTCATAGACAAAGACATAAGAAACGATATTCAGAAATTTCAAGGTTGCAGTTCTTACAATAGTGCAGAAAATCGATAATAAGGCAAGATGTTTGTGTGTGTGTCTGTTTATCTGCCTGTATGTCTCTATATTTTCAGCTCTTTTATTTTAGTTTTTGCTTTGCGTTTGGCTCTAAGTAGGTATAATTGTAGTTCTTAGTCTTAACCATGATACCATTTACCCAGAGGACTTATTTATCCTTCAAAATTCAGTTTACGATGAAACAACTTATTTGATATCGATACCAGGAAATCAAAATTTGACTTACATCCATTCATTTTTTTTTTCAGTCTACGGTTTCGCTTTAACTGGAAACAAATATTGCTTTTTAGTCTTTCGTGCCAACGTCCAAAGAGTCTGAGCTCCAAGACCATGGATTAGTTTTAAAGCTTTCATTACACCCGAGCAACGCCGGGCTATACTTCTAGTTTTACAATAAATTGATTCTTGATTTTGACCTTGTTGAAAAGCCTTCTCTGCATTTTTTGTCTTTAAAAATCCTGGTGACTACGCCCACTCGTTTAATTATCGCCCTGCTATTCTTTTGTCTCACCCTGACAAAGTATTAGAGTCGAAATCGACACCAGATTGGTTAAGCCTCTAAGTTCACACGGCCTTCTTGTGGATTAACAATATAGCATTGTTAGTCCAGGTCTATTAACAATGTATTAACGATCATTACTGAGTTTTTTTTTTATCATTCTTTGGTTATGTCTTTAGATATCGCTAATAAGTTCGACAGAGTTTGGCATGATGAACTTCTACACAAGCGCAAGGGCTATCTTTTATCTGGACAAATATTTGACAAGTCAGCCCTTCTTAACAAATAACTTATAAGAGAGGTTATGTTGAACAGTCATACTTGTAGATCACTTCACATTAAGGTGGATATCCGTCAGAGATCTATCATTGGACCTACGTCAGCGACATTCTTGATATCATCAATTCCCAACTCGGTATTAATGCTAATAAAACAACTGTTTAATACTGACTTTAAATATAAGTCTGACAGGTCTTAAAAAATTAGTATGGTTTTGTGTTTAATTTAAGAATCTTGTTGAACACTCCTACATCTTCTAATTATCGCACTATTAGTCTTTTATCTCTTTTATTCAAAATATTGCAGGCAAAGTCGTCATTCTCCCGTTCAGAAGACTATACTATTATACATCTCATAGACACATCCTCACACAAATATATACATATAACTACAAATTATGGACGCATTATTAATTTTTAAAAGGCAAACTCTTAATAATATCAACTACGAAGAAGGAAAGAATGTGCTTACCGTGTTTAGAATATAACACACACACTTGAAAGTGCACACATATATAAACACTACGCATATCTAGTTAAACGTAAAAAAATATTCATCTTTGAAAATGGATAAAGGTGTAGCTGAAAGTTGGTCGAAAAAGAAAATATTTTGAAGATTTTTTATCATTTATAGTCCGAAAAAAATAGAAGATCACATAAAAAATATGTAAAATCAATTAAACCATAGTACATTATCTGTCATTGTTAATGAAACCTGAATATATATATATATGTATAGACGTGATTATATGTAGTTATCCTCGTCTGGAAAACCTTCCTCGAAAACTTTCGAACGAAGGAAAAAATAGTTTTAAAAAAAGCAAATAGAAAGTGCTTAGGACATGAAAGACTGTCAAAAGTGTTCGGACAGAAATCAGCACAAAGCCCACAGAAAAAAGGAAAAAACCCGACACGAGTAACCATCTAACAGAAAGCGCTCAATACAAACGTAGAGCGAACTTAATAGAATCTAATGAGTCAGACGAACCTACCTAGGTTTCTACTAAACGGATTGTCAGGGAAAGCTGGAGCCAGCTTTCGCTGACGATCAGTTTAGGCAAAACCTAAGTAGGTTCGTCTGGCTCATTAGATTCTATTATATATATATATATATATATATACACGAACACATACACTTTTATATATATAATGTTAATTGAAATTCATATTAGTTTTACATAAATATATGTGAAATGATTTGTTTGAACATTATTTTTGATCGATACTCGTATTCAAGTAGATGTTCTGTTTATAGTCAAACAGTAATATATATTTATTTCCACCGGCCTGATAAATGAATATAACTGTTTGATTATAAACAGAATATTTACTGAAATACGAGTAACAATCAAAACTAATGTTCAAGCAAATCATTTCAAATTGTCGTTTGTTTCTAACCAGTGTTGTTAATCTTCGTTAATTTCCGTAACATATATATGTGTGTATATATATAGATATATGTGCGTGCGTGCGAAAACAACAAACACCTTTTGGTATCTGCCCCTCGGGACGTAGTCAGGTCAGTTAATTTATGGCCCCTCTCATCCTCAAAAATCAAAATATATTTTCCTTACACATTGCTTTGTTGTTCATTCTCCCGTTAAGAAGACTATACTATTATACATCTCACAGACACATCCCCACACACAGATATACATATAGGACTTCTGACTCAGTGTGCCGTTACGAAAAAAGGTCCAAGAATCAGCGCGGTCAAAAAATACACCAGGCCAAGATGAAATGTGTAGTAGGAGCTGAGGACACACAACGCATAGGTGTTACACTAAGACGGAGGTTGAGCAGGTCCCAGTGACAAACCAGAGTGCCTACCATCACCCAGTGTGGACTCAGACCTTGCCGGACAGAGTAGTCTCTAAGCAGATTAAATGACACCCGGCAATCAGCAAGAAGGCTTGGTGCGATTTTGATGAAGACGTATGCGTTATAATCGAAGGTACTTCTGCAGGTAATAAGTTCAGTACAACTGAGCATACCCGATCTATAACATCGAATAGCGGAAGCGAAGTCTTGGTTGGTTGCTGTTTTCTAGGGGAAGTTATATTATGCCCGTCCCAAAGCTAGTACTAAAATTATTAGTCTGGATGCGGGCCGAACACTGATCATATTTGGGCGCGTTGCCTAACGAAGAAGTCTATTGTTTATTCAGACCCGAAACTTCTAGTGACATAGAAGCAACAACACTGGCGGCGCACCTAGATTCAGCACTTGTTGTATTCTTAACAATGTGTGCATGTATTATGCGTATATGTGTGTATATCTGTTGTTGTGTGCACCAGTCATTGCTTTATACTGCAATTTCTTTTTCACCTGCTTACTTAAATGCCAGATACTTCTTTCAGAGACATGTTTACTTAAATATCACTGACTACGAACGTTCTAGATGGTAATGACTAAATGTCTTTCTCGGTGATATTTAACTGACACGCATATAAACGGATATACGGGTATCGGAATAGATAAGTGTGTGTTTGTATATATCAATATAAGGGAGATTTCAGATGCGCAAAGACAAACACAGACACAGTATTACTTACACTTTAAGGTATACTTTTCTAGTAATACATTTACGACGGGCCTTACGGCCATATCACGTTGAATACATTGGTTCTCGCTCGATCACCGAAGTTAAGCAACGTTGAGCCTGGTCAGTACTTAGATGGAAGACCACTTGGGAATACCAGGTGCTGTAAGCGTTTACTGCCGAATGTACGTTGTGGTGCAATGGATATCGGCTCGGAAAGAGAAATCGGTGAGACGAGTTCGAATTCCAGTTGAATACACTGCATTCATTTAAGCACCGGTACCCTTGAGAAAGGTATTAATCCCTCCCTTCCCTCCAGTTATGGGTTAAATAACAAGGGTAGAACTTGGGGACCCTGCGCTTAAAAATAAATCACAATGAATCTTGATACTCAAAAAGAAAGAAGTATTACTAGGCACAAAACTTATATAAAAAACAACAATAAATTGTTGAAAAGAAAAAGGTATGACCAGCAATAAATAAATAAAATTTAGTTGGCAATAAATGACCCGCCGAGGTTGATATGCCATAAAACAACCAACCAACCAACCAACATTTAGAACGTCATTTTTGGCGTGGCTTCAGCAGTATTCTAAAATAATTCTAGAAATCTAAAGCCTGCTAAACAATTTCAGTATTAAACATCAGCAGTAGACTTGGATTAACAACACTACACTTTTTATCTGCAAGAAGGTTTTGTGAATTTAGACGCTTGACATATTGTGTTGTGTGTCCTCAGCTCCTACTACACATTTTATCTTGGCCTGGTGTATTTTTTGACCGCGCTGATTCTTGGACCTTTTTTCGTAACGGCACACTGAGTCAGAAGTCCTATATGTATATCTGTGTGTGGGGATGTGTCTGTGAGATGAATAATAGTATAGTCTTTTTAACGGGAGAATGAACGACAAAACAATGTGTAAGGAAAATATATTTTGATTTTTGAGGATGAGAGGGGCCATAAATTAACTGACCTGACTACGTCCCGAGGGGCAGATACCAAAAGGTATTTGTTGTTTTCGCACGCACGCACATATATTTATATATATACATACATATATATGTTACGGAAATTAACGAAGATTAACAACACTGGTTAGAAACAAACGACAATTTGAAATGATTTGCTTGAACATTAGTTTTGATTGTTACTCGTATTTCAGTAAATATTCTGTTTATAATCAAACAGTTACATTCATTTATCAGGCCGGTGGAAATAAATATATAATACTGTGTTTGACTATAAACAGAACATCTACTTGAATAGGAGTATCGATCAAAAATAATGTTCAAATAAATCATTTCACATATATTTATGTAAAACTAATATGAATTTCAATTAACATTATATATATAAAAGTGTATGTGTTCGTGTATATATATATATATATATATATATATATATATATATATATAGTGAAACCTGGATACATATATATATATATATATATATATATATATAATAGAATCTAATGAGCCAGACGAACCTACTTAGGTTTTGCTTAAACTGATCCTCAGCGAAAGCTGGCTCCCTGACGATCCGTCTAGTAGAAACCTAGGTAGGTTCGTCTGGCTCATTAGGTTCTATTAAGTTCGCTCTACGTTTGTTTTGAGCGCTTTCTGTTAGATGGTTACTCGTGGTTATCGTAAATGTCAACAAATGTAAACATGTTATGGAAATTAACGAATTTAAATGGTAGCTTCCCCTATGTAAATACGGGTCGCAGGTTCGAATCCTGCTGGATAGCACACATTTTCGCAATAAAAATTTATCGTGAAATAATCAGGCCGGTAGATATAAATATAAAATACTGTTTAATTAAAAACAGAATATCTACTTAAATACGAGTATCGGTAAAAATAATGTTCAAAATAATTCATTATATATATATATAATAAAATAAATTTTCAATATTCAAAATTGGTGAATGATCATTTCAAGAGAGATTTCACATCTCATCAGCAACTGTACATATTTCAAAATAAAAAAAGAAATAAAAAATGACGGTCAAGATTTGAGAAATTTACGTCACAAAAAATTCGGAAGCAAATAATGTCTATTTTTAGATTTTACTTTTAGATAGAGTTGTAAGTGAAAAATTATTAATTAGGATCAGGTTTTGGGATTTACCTTCCTACTTTTCTATTTGGATTAAAGTATTTTAATATATATATATATATATATATATATATATGTATATATATATATATATATATATATATATATATATATATGTATATTTAAATAAAACTTCGAAAATGATATGTGTCGGCTGATGATTTCTGCGAAGTACATTCGTTTCATCAGCAATCTTATATTATGAAAAAAATAAAGTATATAACAAATATGACTTCCTACATATTACATATATGCACATGGTCAATTGAAATTTTTTCTACTTGAAGCAAAGCATCAAAACATTTTCGCGTGGCGAAATGAAGAAATCAAATACGTATTTAAATTCTTTGTTTCTGTTGATCGTAAAGTAACTCTCTTATGTATGCGTGGCTAGCCAGGTGTCCTGATTTAACAACCCTGTGGCTTTTTTCGTTGTTGTTGTTGTTTAATAGAGCTAATCTAATATACCAAACCAAGACTTTGTAAAACATGAAGGGTAAATACAAAAATAGTATGTCTTCCATATCATAAGAGTTCCTGGTGAAATCATTTGACGCGATTTCTGTTCGATTCGAGAAGCGGTTGCGAAACCTCTTGCCCATATCTAATTTTAAATAAAACCTCATAATAAAAGCTTTCCTGTTATATCCATTTATTGCAAAATGATATAGTTTATAAATAAATTATAAGTATTTTAAAGTGGAGTGTTACTTTTCAATAACCCCATATATATATATATATATATATAGTGACCCAAAAAAGGGGAATTTTTTAAAGTATGCATTGGCAGACATGAACAAGAGGCAGCACTGCGAAACAGTGGCCTCATGAATTAAACACTCTGCCATTGAAGTAACCATGGATCAAGATGAATTTCTAAGCTAGTTATGAATGTCAGATGAGACCGATTTTCATCTGACAGGTTACGTGAATAAGCAGAAATACCGTTACTGGGCAGACACAAATCCAAATGAAGTATATGAGCGCCCCTTAAACGCTATTAAGGTGGGAGTATGGTGTGCTGTTTCAATACATGGAATCACTGGATTTTATTTTTTTTAAATGAACAGAGAATCTCAGTTATTTTCGGTATCTCAGCAGATTTCAAGAATGCATTCGTACAGGAGAACGCCAACTACAGGACGTAATGTTTAAGAAATAAAAATTCCATCATTGTTTCTTAAATGGCATGTTTTAAGGTTTCAATTACTTTGAATAAAATATTTTTCTTCCATCACTCTTGGTTTTATTGGATTGTTAAAAAGTTTCCGTTTTTTTTGGTCACCCTGTATATATATATATATATATATATATATATATATGTGTGTGTGTGTGTGTGTGTGTGTGTGTTTACAAATGTGGCTCTGATTCTCAGTATCATTGGTCATAAGTTCAAAGAGTCATGAAAACTTGTTTAACCGCAACCACTCTTATGCCTATTTCTTGATCATGAGAGTCACAAAGATTTTTTCATCGCTTCATGCTTGGGCGATTATGTTTTGAAAGAGACTGGACTGACTTAGCAGAAGGTTATCCCGCAGTAGGTTGCCATTACTTTCTGCGGTAGTCTGGTTGCCAGCCAAGGCTATAGAACCCAATCCGTCCTGTTATTTAACCCATAACTAGAGGAAAGATAACTTTCCCAACGCTATTTGTGTGTAAGTGAATGCCTGGAATTCGAACTCGGCTCCCCAATTTCTCGTTCCGAGTCGATAACCCCTGCACCACAATGCACATCCTTTCGGTAAAAGTCCTAAATATTCGATAATGTACTTTCAAGAGTATTATCAGTGGCTATTATAAACTGTAATGTACTTTGTTTTATTCACGCAGATAGGGAAGAGGCATAAACCTTAAAACATCGTGATACTAATAAAACACAAAAATGATCCGGTTGACATAACTTTCAATGTTAATCTCATTTTAAGTTAAAATACCCATGCAAATTTCTCAAACACATTTTGTACAAATCTTACACATTCATTTTTTCATTGTCGTTCAGTTGATTAATCGAGGTTGCTTCATATCCAGGCAATAGCGTTTGTATAGAAAACATTGTATAGTGACTATCAGTTTCCTGCCTTAAGCGATCGTAGCCTGAAACTACATGTCATCTTGAAAATACCTGTCACCATACAGTATTGATTTTATCGTTCACAAACTCATCGTTTTTCTGCAGTTCCTTGACTTTAAAATTCGGTTTTAAATTCATTTAAAGCCAATAATATCGCTACCAAATTTGCCTTATTGACTGATGTTTTTAACTTTTCTGGGAAAATCTGTTCAGAAACAAAGAAAAGAATTCTGAACTATGATGTAGTATCGTTCCAAGCCGTTATCCACTGGAACGAGAAATCGGGAAGCCGAGTTCGAATTCTTCCCAGACAGTCATGTCTCTTTTGAGACACGATCTCCCAAACATGTATCACGTATGACACTTATCTGACTGACTGACTGACTGACTGACTGATGTAGTATCAGTCCTTCTGCATAGAGATGAATGCAGGACATTCTCATCACTGATGAAGACAACAGAAATATGGTTCTACAGTATGACGCTGAGAATACTACGAACTTAGAATGTTGGCAATGACGAGTTTTTAATGAAAACGGACATTAAAATCGACGTTTATGCCTCACATCAGGAAGAGTTGAGGCCTTAGAAAATTTGGCAATGAAGGCAAAAAGGGATCGGAAAATAAAGCCAGCAAACATGTTGGTAGAACAGGGATTAAGAGAGATAGCAAAAGGAGAAAAAAAGGACAAGGGAATTGAGGAGTGCCATGATCGTCTACGCCGTTAAAGAAAAAGTCACCTAGAAGAAGAAGGTTAATGTGTGAGATCGTTTGGTATGCTCGACCAGTCGATAAAAAATCACATATTTAAAATAATACGGTTGGTTTTAGCAGGATGGGGTTACCACGAGCAAGAAATCTATCTATCTATCTATCTATCTATCTATCTATCTATCTATCTATCTATTCCAGTCTCTTTAGATCTATCTATCTATTCCAGTCTCTTCAGATCTATCTATCTATTTCAGTCTCTTCAGATCTATCTATCTATCTATCTATCTATCTCAGTCTCTTTAGATCTATCTATCTATTCCAGTCTCTTCAGATCTATCTATCTATTTCAGTCTCTTCAGATCTATCTATTTCAGTCTCTTCAGATCTATCTATCTATCTATCTATCTATCTATCTATCTATCTATCTATCTATCTATCTATTCTATTCCAGTCTCTTTAGATCTATCTATCTATTCCAGTCTCTTCAGATCTATCTATCTATCTATCTATCTATCTATCTATCTCAGTCTCTTCAAATCTATCTATCTATTTATCTATCTATCTCAGTCTCTTCAGATCTATCTACTATCTATCTATGAATTTCAGTTTCTTCAGATCTATGTATCTCTTTATCTATTTCAGTCTCTTCAAATCTATCTATCTATCTTCAAATCTATCTATCTATCTATCTATCTATCTATCTATCTATCTATCTATCTATCTATCTGTCTGTGTGTGTGTATGTGTGTATGTGTGTGTGTGTGTGTGTGTGTGTGTGTGTGTGTGTGTGTGTGTGTGTATGTGTTGTTTAATCTTTTTACTTGAAAATCAAGTAGTTGCTGGGTTACGGATAAGTGCCGCTGTGTTCCGAATGCTCAAACAAATACATATGATTCATCTACTTGGAAGCAATGTACCGACGTGTAGTGGCGTAAAACAGACAGATAACCAAAGGGGAGACGAAAAGCAAATTTTCTCAAAAAGTTCTGAATTCATTGCCCATGCTATTATTATTATTATTAATATTAATATTATTATTCATTCAACATTTGGCCCAAGACCCACTCAATGTACAGGGTTATTGAATGATGATGTTGGAATGGCCGACAAGGAGGAAGCAAGAGGTACATATTATGGAGGATATGTAGGATAGATAAAGGTTGGTACTTGACTTGATCAGGTTAAGATTGTAGAGACCAGTGAAGTGTCATCTCGGTAGTCCGATGCATAAAACAATAGTTCTGGTGAAGGAGCTGTTTGAGATGACTTTACTCCTCACGAAAAGAATATAAGGAGAATAAGCATAAGTTATCTTATCCAATTTTTTTTATAACCCTACCACCCCAAGCAGGGTGGTAACGCCACTGATGTGCAGGGGGCTGGCTACATAAGAGTAAAAAGATTAGATAGGAGGATAGTAAAGAGAAAGACTAATCAGTTAAGGATAGGAATACAGGTGTGATGACAATTGCAAAGGTGGAAGGAAAGGAAAAGATTTACAGGGTGATGTAGAAAGAACTAGAGCCAAGTGGTTAAGTGGTATTGACATTGCATTTAAATTCCTGAAGGTTGTAGCCTTCAGGAAAGCAAGAATATGGAAGCGAGTTCCACAGGCGGGAAGTGCGAGAAAAGAAGCTGTGGAGTAGAATTGTCGTTTGGTTGATTTAACTGTGAATAGGTGAGACCCAGTTGCCGGTCTGGTTGGACGAGTAAACACCTGTGGCAAGGGCACTAGTGACTTAAGTTCGTCCGAACAGAAGCCATGAAAATATTTATAGAACAGACAGAGGGAAGCCATATCCCATATGTGAGAAAAATGAGTGAATAATAATAATAATAATAATAATAATAATAATAATAATAATAAATAACTTGTCTATTAATTGATATGGTTTGCCCAGCGGATTGTAACATAGCAATCAAGGAATTTGAAAAACTGTCAAAATATAAAGACCTGGAAATTGAAATAGAAAAAAATGTGGAAATTGAAAACAAGAGTTGTGCCAATGATAGTAGGTGCACTTGGAATGATAAAAAATGGAACAAAACAACACATTGAAAGAATCCCTGGAAACCCCAGCTTAAGAGATATACAAAAAATTGTCTTATTAAGTACAGCCCACACACTAAGGAAAACTTTATCTATGTAATGCTAGGGATGATAGGGAAGATAGAAAAACATGAAATGGAGCCATAACAACACGCCACTACCTGCCTTAGGTCTCCCCGCAGACTTGGTTGGTAGTGAGACCAAAGCAGAAATCGAAATATGATGAAAAATGACACTAATAACAATAATAACAGCTGATGTCTGAACGAATAACAGTATTTAGTTCCATAAGCTCAAACCGAGTTGAACTGGCGTGTGTTCGCTGTGAAGGTCTGGATTAAAATAACGATGGAGTAGAAAGATTCTGTCAAGGTTGGGAAGTGAGGATGTAATAGCTCCAGGTGTAACGTAGCAGCAATGTAGATAAGAGGATTTGTTATGAAAATATTTCAGTTGATCGCTTGTTATGAAAATATTTCAGTTGATCCATACTATAAACTACTTATACCAATATAATCTCTGATTTATTTTTAATAATTTCACTTCAAGTAAGGGAATGAAGCCACTAAGATCCAAGGATTTATATAGCGTTTGTTGTGGACCTTCGTCGTCAACTTGTTGTGGAGTTGCTGGAGTAAGATTTCACCGCACAGTTGTAATGATGGCCAGGAGTAAGACACGGAACACAGGAGGTAGGTTCAAAACAGTGTATTAATATAACAAAAACATATGTACAAAGTAAGTGTTAGTAATAAGTAAATAGAAATAAGCAAGTCCGAACAATACAGTTACGCTGCATATTGCCTGAATCGTAGTTGGCTTTAACCACGTACTAGCTGTAGTTAACTACCGTTAACTAGTATTTAGCTGCCTTCTCACTTTAGACAAAATGTGGCAGAAGGCTATTTTAATGTGGGCAATCCGGGTCATATAGCACTGGCCAAAAGTAATGTCGGAATTTTCCGCAGACGAGACTCTACTCTTTGGCGGAGCCTCGGCTGGCTTATTACTGTCCACCCGAAGGAAGAGAGATCGACAATGCGCAAGGTAGTTAGCTGGCTTCAGCTGCAGCATTTGTTCGCCTTTCTACTTAAGACAAAATGTGTTACAAGGCCTTTTTAATGTTGGTAATCCGGACCATATAGCTCGGGCAAAAATTTATGTCTGATTTCACCCCAGACGAGACTCTACTCTTTGGCGGAGCCTCGATTGCGTTATTACTCTCCGAAGGCAGAGAGGTCGACAATGCTCAAAGCACTCAACTGGCGTTACGTAGGTACTTATATATAACAAGAGGAAGGATCCATTCCTCGTAGGAGGGCACCATACAGTGTTCGTGGAAGAAATTATTATTAAAAGAGAGAATAATAAGAAATCAGGAATTTAAAAAAAAAAATTTTGGAGATCAATATTGACTGGGAGGCAAGAGGCCAAAAGAGAGAGAGAGAGAGAGAGAGAGAGAGAGAGAGAGAGAGAGAGAGAGAGAGAGAGAGTTCAACAACCAAGAAGTTGGATGGAAGAAACGCTTACGTATAGTATTTACTTCTAGTAATATCTATAGTATTATTACTATATATTATCTATAGTATTATTACGCTTACTTACAGTATTTACTTATAGTAATATCTATAGTATTATTACTATATATTATCTATAGTATTATTACGCTTACTTACAGTATTTACTCATAGTAATATCTATAGTATTATTACTATATATTATCTGTAGTATTATTACTGTTACTTACAGTATTTACTTATAGTAATATCTATAGTATTATTACTATATATTATCTGTAGTATTATTACGCTTACTTACAGTATTTACTCATAGTAATATCTATAGTATTATTACTATATATTATCTGTAGTATTATTACTCTTACTTATAGTATTTACTTATAGTAATATCTATGAATATCAACTGCTAAATGATGAAACCTCGCGGTTAAACTTATCCTGTGCATATATTTATAAAGTCTACCTACTACAAAATATCAGATCATAGCCAGATCAGATGTAGCATAAATATTCAAAGCAAGGAAGAATATAAACTCATAAATATGTAAAAAAGTTTCTGGCAAAAAAGATTGCTTAGCACGACAAAGAGAAGCAATTTTCTAGCAGCAAACTGGGCAAGTGATTCAATATGAGCTTTCCATTTTATGTCATTTTATAGCCGGCGAAGGCGCAATCAATCATTCCTTTGGAGGTTAGAAGCAGCCATGATGATCGATTGTAAAAAGTGTTCTCTGATAAAAGAGAACAGTTTAATTTTGGAATCGTTTAAATTAACAAGGCATTCCTTGCCGCGGTTAACAACAGAATGTAGATCTGTTTTAGATCAGCTGCTAATTTGTAACTATCAAAACTGTGAAGCTTGTTATTAAGACGGGAAGAAATAGTTGTGACATCAACATAGATACCGATTTGAGATTTGATGCCATCAGAGAGGTTATTGATGAAGATTAATAACACAGTAGGTTCAAAGATAGAAACAAAGCGGACGCCTGTATGAAAAGATCTAGCAGACGACAACTTTCATTTCGAGATTTGATAAGAAAATTTAATCAGTTAAAAAATTCGTCTAGATCTGCCATAACCTTCCAACTTGTGAGGAAGAGCAGTATGTCAAACGCTGTCAAATGCCTTCGAGATATCAAAAGAAACGAATCTAGTTCAGCATTTATTTTTCTATTTACTTTTTAAAAATCCTACTTTTACTCATTAAGCGGCAAGAGAAATGGTGTGTTATACAAACAAAAACTTTCAACTTAAAATTCATTTTTTTTATATGGGATGTTACTTAAATGTCATTACGCCGACAAGTTTGTTTTCTTTGATTTCATGGGCGGGTGGGGGTGGGGTTATGTGTAACTGTTAATCCTTACCTAATTCATGATTTTTAATTCAGAATTGATGTCTTTCTGTTACCTAAGCCTAGAAAGTCACCTTATTTAATGCATAAAGCAGAGGAATACGGATCTTGAATTCAGCTTGACAATACTAATATTCCGCGTCGATTTTTGTTACGCTAACTGGAATCCATCCACATTTAACGTACAATCATCGAAATAAATATAAAAATTAAAAAAAAAAAACAGAAGAGTAACGTTTCGTTTAATGTGTTTGTAATACAACATTTATAAAATACTATGATTTGGAAAGAATCTAATTCTTATACTTTATACACTTCAGCAACAAGAGAAAGGATGAAAAATGTAAAGACATAGTAAACGAACAATGAACCAGTGTTGCTGATATAATGTTGTCAAAAATTGTCACACGAACAGTAATGAAAGTCGAAAAAAGGTTTGTGCAAAAATGAAATATCATCAAAAAATGGAGTGGGGGGAAATGAAGAAAAAGAAAGAAAGAAAGAAAGAAAGAAAGAAAGAAAGGAAAAATATAGAGAAATAAAGATAGGGAAATAGAGAGAGTAAGCGAGAAAAAGAAATAACGAAAAGTGAAAGAGAAACAGAAAGAAAGAAAGAAAGAAAGAAAGAAAGAAAGAAAGAAAGAAAGGGAAAATATAGAGAAATAAAGATAGGGAAACAGAGAGAGTAAGCGAGAAAAAGAAATAACGAAAAGTAAAAGAGAAACAGAAAGAAAGAAAGAAAGAAAGAAAGAAAGAAAGAAAGAAAGAAAGAAAGAAAGAAAGAAAGAAAGAAATATAGAGAAATAAAGATAGGGAAACAGAGAGAGTAAGCGAGAAAAAGAAATAAAGAAAAGGTAAAAGAGAAAAAGAAAGAAAGAAAGAAAGAAAGACAGAAAGATAGATAGGGAAAATATAGAGAAATAAAGATAGGGAAACAGAGAGAGTAAGCAAGAAAAAGAAATAAAGAAAAAGTAAAAGAGAAACAGAAAGAAAGGAAGAAAGAAAGAAAGAACGCACGAGAGAAATATAGAGAAATAAAGATAGGGAAACAGAGAAAGTAAGAGAGAAAAATAAAGATAGAGAAACATAAAGAAACAAGGAAAAAAGAACAATAGAGAAATAGAGAAAGTAACATAGAAAGAGAAATAAAGAAAGAGAAACAAAAAAAAGAGAAAGACAGAAAAATAGAAAAATAGAGAAAGTAAGAGAGAAAGATAAAGAAATAAAGATAAAGAAAGAGAGAAATGGAGAATAGAAAAAAGTAAAAGAGAAACATAGAGAAATAAAGACAGAGAAACAGAAAGAAAGTAAGAAAGAAAGAAAGAAAGAAAAACATAATAGAAATAAATTAATTGCCAACAAAATAAGAAATAAAAAAAATCACAATAGAAATTTAAAAAAATAAGAAAACTAAGAAAATATTAGAGAAACTAAAAATAGAAAACTAAAAATAGAATAAAATAAAATAAAAATAAAATAAAATTAAAATAAAATAAAATAAAATAAAATAAAAATAGAAAACTAAAAATAGAATAAAATAAAATAAAAATAAAATAAAATAAAATAAAATAAAATAAAAATAGAAAACTAAAAATAGAATAAAATTAAAATAAAATAAAATAAAATAAAATAAAATAAAATAAAAATAGAAAACTAAAAATAGAATAAAATAAAAAAATAAAAATAAAATAAAATAAAATAAAATAAAATAAAATAAAAATAGAAAACTAAAAATAGAATAAAATAAAATAAAAATAAAATAAAATAAAATGAAATAAAATAAAATAAAATAAAAAATAGAAAACTAAAAATTGAATAAAATAAAATAAAAATAAAATAAAAATAAAATAAAATAAAATAAAATAAAAATAGAAAAACTAAAGAGAGTTAAACGGAAAAAAAGAAAGAAAAATATCAAAAAATAAATGAAAAAAAAAGAAAGGAAATAAACAATAAGAATATAAAAGAAAAAACTAAAAAAAAAATGAAAGAAGGAAAATGGAAATCCAAATCAATTCGTGAATGAAATTAAACGAAGAAATAAAATGATATGAATGAAAAATGAAAAAAAAAAAACAAATACAAAAGGAAAAAGCGAGATACGAAAAAGAGTAAAAATAAAAAATATAATTGTGCAACAAAATAAATTAAAGGAGAAGAAAAGAAAGAAAAATGCAATAAAAACGTCAAAGAAAAAAATGAAAAAAGAAAGAAAGAAAAAGGAAATAGAAAATCAAATTCACTCATGAAGGAAATTAAATAAACGGATTAAAGGAAAAAGTAGAATTAAAACTGAAAGAGAAAGTATCAACAACAACAACAAAAAAAAATAAGAAAAGGAAAAAACAGAAGGAAAAATATAATTGGACAAATTTATAAGAAATAAACGATAGCAATAGAAAGAACAAAAACTAGAAACAAATAAATAAATAAATAAATAAATAAAGAAAGAAAGAAAGAAAGAAAGAAAAATGATAAGCCGACTCAATTCTTAAAGAAAATTTAACGAAAGAATGAAAAGAGATGAAGACAAAATAAAAAGAAAGAAAGAAAGAAAGAAAGAAAGATCTAAAAAAGGAAAAAGAGGGAAGGAAAAATGAAAAAAAAAAATGAAAAACATAACTGACCAAGGAAATAAATGAAGAAGGGAAGTAAACAATAGCAACAAAAAAGAAAGAAAGAAAGAAAGAAAGAAAGAAAATGGATGAATTCATGAAAGACATTGAACAGAAGACTGAAAAAGAGGAAAGCAAAATAAACAAGAAAGAATGAAAAAGAAAAGAACTAAAAGTAAAAAGAGAAAGTGAAAAATGAAAAACAGAGAATAAAAAGCAATAAATGAAGGAACTATTAAATACTAATAATAAAAAAGCAAGAAAGCAAGCAAAAAAGAAAGAAGGGAAGAAAGAAAGAAAGAAAATCGAAAGCCAAATAAATTTATGAAAGAAATTATACAAACGAATGAAAAGAGAATGTGAAATGAAACAAAAAGCAGGAAAAATTGAAGAAAGAAAGAAAGAAAAAAGAAAACAACCCAAAATGAGAGAAGGAAAGACGACAAAGAAAGAAAGAAAAGTAATAATTAGACAAGAAGATAAAAGAAGGAAGAAGTAAATATTAGCAATAAAAAATAGAAAAAAATGCTACCAAAAAATAAGAAAGAAAGAAAGAAAGAAAGAAAGAAAGAAAATGATGAACCAAATCAGTTCGTGGATGAAATAAAGCAAAACAAGAAAAGGAGAGGAGATTAATGAAAAAGAAAGAAAGAATTGAAAAAAAAAAAAAAAGAAAATAGATGACAATAAGAAGAAAAGGGACAGCAAAAGAAAAAAGAGAAATTTTAAAAAAGAGAAACTCTTATATGACTGCAAGCTTAGGAAAATGATTTCGCTCTTTATAAAAGTCACAACAAAATGTCAAGTGATGGCACTGGAGGAACGTTTTTATTTCTCACATCTAAATATACGTCTGAACAAAGTCAAAGAACATTAAAAGGCAAGAGTAAAACATACATGTTTAAAGTTTTGTCAAATAAGACAAAAAAAACAACAAACAAACAAATCTTGGGGCTGAAATTGGACAGTTCATGCAACAGTATAAAAAAACTGCCAACATGATAAAAAAAATCCTAAGGCCGATAACATCAAGTTGCGACAAATGGACTATGGTCGATTGATATGGTGAGATTCGAATCCGGGTCACATGGCCGATAAGTGAACATTCTAACAAACCAGGAACGCCCCCCCCCCTTAATGCATGCACGGTGATTGTTACATCTTAGTCAAATGTGAGATACTTCCATAACAAATGGCAGAAAGTATGAAAGAGAAATCTTAAGGCACCTAAGCATCGGAAAAGGTGTCTTCTGGAAACTTAAAAAATATTAAGACACTGGAAAGTATATCCAAAAACAAAGAAAATGTGCTGAACGTGCGATCAAACCTCCTACATGTCAGTGATGCGGGTCAATTTCCTTCTAAATGGAGAGGCGACCTTAGGTAACAGACATGGTTCTACAGAAGGATGCTGAAAATACTGAACACAAGTCAGCTAGATTTGTGTATGATCCACATCCACTGACTTCACTTATGATTTATAATGTAATTATTCCTAAGCAAACCTATTTACAGTTTCTGGGAGAAAACGCATAACCTGGTTTTATTTTCTTGCTTGGTGCTAAATTATTAAAATAAAGTTAAATATGAAGATTAAATGTCAATGGAATTGTCATTTTCGCTTTAGTTTCTTATTTTGGTGATGAATTGTCGACCATTAAAGGTCGGCAACTATTTATTTAAAGTTTGCCTATATTAAGGGCACATGGCCAGTGGATATAGACGTTGGTTAGATTCTGCCTTGACTCTTTGAGTTGTGAGTTCAATATCAGGCTACAGCATTGGTGAACAAGTAACTTGTAGGGTTAGAGGAAGATAACTAATGATTTCGAATCGAGGTTTTACGCAAGGAATGAGAATAATATACCACAGTGATTGTAATAAACGGTGCGGTTCAAAATTCCTTGCACCTGAAGAAGGCCGGAGCGTACAACGGCCGAAACGTCGTACAAATGGCAGCAAAGATGAGGACAATAGTCCGAATAATGTAAATACTGTATTTATTAAAAACATTTTAAATGGTTCCAATTGGATATTTTACCCAACTGCATATTTATGCTAGCACGGCAATTGACGGCTTTAAAACACTGCCATCTATTTAAATTTCAATTTCAACCCGTCGTAAGTTTTTCAAGGATTTTCCAAAGATGCTGCATGCTGGAATCGCTTTTCCCAACCGATAACATCAAAAAGTGACAAGTCGACTATAGTGAGATTCGAATCCAGGTCACATCTATCTAAACTATAAATGAAACTTTGTTTGTGTGTGTGTGTGTGTGTGTGTCTGTGTGTGTTTGTATCCGTTACCTGTGGACTCCGAAACGGCTGAACCGATTTTCTTGAAAATTTACACAGTTGTACTATAAGCGTCTGCGAGTCATTTTGTGTCGAGGTACCCCTGATAAATATCGAAAATCGATAATCGAAAAAGTCGGGTTATAGAAGGAGTGGTCCGATTTTAATCAAATTTGATACACTGATAGACAAAGACATAAGAAACGATATTCAGAAGTTTCAAGGTTGCAGTTCTGACAATAGTGCAGAAAAGCGATAATATATATATATAAGGCAAGATGTTTGTGTGTGTGTCTGTTTATCTGTCTGTATGTCCTTTATACAAATCCATAATTTTTATCCGATTCTCACCAAACGTCACACAAATATTCTTTAGGCAGAGTCTGAGCTCCAGGACCATGGATTAGTTTTAAAGCTTTCATTACACCCGAGCAACGCCGGGCTATACTTCTAGTGATCGATAAGTGAACGTTCTAACAACGCAGGAACGCCCCCACCATTAATGCATACACGGTGATTGTCACGTTTTATTCAAATGCGAGCTACTCCTATAACGCTTTGCATCAGTTGGGATTATTTCCGTCTCGTTTCGGCGTCCATACATGACTCTTGAGACCAGCATTTCGTTTCATAGGTGGCATGTAAAATGAAAGATAAACTGTTTACCCTTGATTGGGTTGATTGGATCTGCATGTCCAACAACTCTACTCAGTCCAGAGTAACATCTGTTGTTATACTCTGACATAAATAATTATTCGTTCTTTCATTTTGGGTTTTGTGGAGATATTATAACTCTGAACGTCCCCGACGAAGAATTACTGCTAACATGAAATCTTCCAATGCAGTATTCCGTTGGAAGTATTACGCAACTGCATATAATATGCAATTGGATGAAATATACAGTTGCAGCAAATTCAGTCAGTTAAGTGCCATGCGTTATACACGCTTGGGCGATCATGTCTCAAAAGTGAAGGTGGGTTGCTTGGGCGATCATGTCTCGAAAGAGAAGGTGGGTTGCTTGGGCGATCATGTCTCGAAAGTGAAGGTGGGTTGCTTGGGTGATCATGTTTCGAAAGAGAAGGTGGGTTGCTTGGGCGATCAAGTCTCGAAAGAGAAGGTGGGTTGCTTGGGCGATCATGTCTCGAAAGTGAAGGTTGGTTGCTTAGGCGATCATGTCTCGAAAGAGAAGGTCGGTTGCTTAGGCGATCATGTCTCGAAAGAGAAGGTGGGTTGCTTGGGCGATCATGTCTCGAAAGTGAAGAAGGGTTGCTTGGGTGATCATGTCTCGAAAGAGAAGATGGGTTGCTTGGGCGATCATGTTTCGAAAAAGAAAGTAAGTTGTCATTACTTTTTGCGTTAGCAAGTCTATAGAACCCAATCTGTTCTGCTATTTAACCCATAGCTAGAGGGGAAGCGACGGATTAATACCTTTTCTAAGGCTATTTGCGCAAAAGTGAATAAAGTAAATTCAACTAGAATTCGAACTCGGCTATCTGATTTCTCCTTTCCAGCCGATATCTGCTTCACCACAACGCACATCCTCGCCATTTACAAAGGTTTAAATAAATAATTGACAATTTTAATGGTCGACAAGCGATAAAGACGTTACATTCTCCGTTAAAATAAGAAACTAAAAAAGCGCGATTCCATTGACATTTAACCTCTTCATTAAACTTTATTTTAATCATTTCCAATCAAGCAAGAAAATATTGTCACTAAGACGCAATGGGTTATTGTGTGTGAGAGAATGTCAGAAAACTTTTAAGGGACAAAGCAATAAAAAACACAAATTAAGAAGATAAGTATTGACATTACATTTAAATTTAAAATTAAATAAAGCAATAAAAACACACATTAAGAAGTATTGGCATTACATTTAAATTTTGAAAATCAAAATTGACTGAAAAGAATGAGAATTCCAGAAGCGACAAATATGAGAGAAGAAACTTCTAGCATAGAACCTACCGTTAAACCTATACATTTTCACTGTATAATGAGAACTGGCTGCCAATCTGGTACTGTGCTTAAATTCATAATGTGGAGAAACCATAGAGAAAATTTAATCAGAACGATTAACATGAAAATATTCATGGAAAAGGCAGAGGGAAGCTACATTATGGTGGTATATATATATGACTGAAGCCGAGATATCATGTCCTAGCCAATTAAATTGCTGATTCTTTTTTGGATTAAACAAGAATTCACTAAATACATAATACAAGCACCAAACCAGTTGTAGCAACAATATTTCATGCACAGATGAATATTAGACTTATAAATGTGTAAGATAGATTGTCTAGAACGGCAAAGGTGACAAACTTTCCTAATCACAGACGTAGCAACTGATTCCCTGATTCACTAAAAAGTTGAGACCTTGCCGCCAATCCAGTATTGTGCTTAAATTCATAAAGTCTAGGTACCAGAGTAGAATGTTCATCAGAACAATACCGTAAAAGTATTTATAGAAAAGGCACAGAGAAGCTATATTATGTTTGTGGGGAAGGGATTCAAGCTCAAATGCTACGTCAGGACCAATAACATCGCAAGTTCTTCTATGGATTCTATCAAGAATCTTTAAATATATAGAACACCAAACCAGGTTCAGCAGAGTGCAAAAGGAATATAATATTAAGAATATCTAAACTTATTTATAAATGGAACTTTGTCTGTGTGTGCGTGTGTACGTTACCCATAGACTCCGAAAAGTCTGAACCGATTTTCTTGAAAATTTACACAGTTGTACTATAAGCATCTGCGAGTGATTTTGTGTCCAGGTAACCCCGATAAATATCGAAAATCGAAAAAATCGGGTTATAGAAGGAGTGGTCCGATTTTGATCAAATTTGATACACCCATAGACAAAGACATAAGAAACGATATTCAGAAGTTTCAAGGTTGCAGTTCTTACAATAGTACAGAAAATCGATAATATATATATATATATATATATATATATATATATAAGGCAAGATGTTTGTGTGTGTGTGTCTGTTTATCTGCCTGTATGTCTGTATTTTTTCAGCCCTTTTATTTTACTTTTTGCTTTGGGTTTGGCTCTAAGTAGGTATAATTGTAGTTCTTAGTCTCAGCCATGATACCATTTACTCAGAGGACTTATTTAGCCTTCAAAATTCAGCTTATGACGAAAAACTTATTTGATATCGATACCAGGAAATCAAAATTTGACTTACATCCATTCATTTTTCTTTCAGTCTATGGTTTCGCTTTAACTGGAAACAACTATTGCTTTTTTAGTCTTTTGTGCCAACGTCCAAAGAGTCTGAGCTCCAGGACCATGAATTAGTTTTAAAGCTTTCATTACACCCGAGCAACGTCGGGTTATATTGCTAGTGTAAGATAGATTCTGGCGAAAATATTGCCTAGGACAAAGAGAAGCTATTCTTCTCGTAAAAAACCTAGTTGTTGATTCAGTATAATTTTTTAACTCTATGTCAGCAGAAATCTTTACCCCGAGAAGGCGCAATGAGTCACTCTTCTGGAGGATAGTATCAGCCATAGAGATGAAAGGTAAAAAGTTTCTTTCAGTTGATTAAAAGCGTTATATTCGAAAAACCTTGCGCCAACCGAGTATTACCTTTTCGATCTAAACGTTTTTAGGAGGTAAACTTAATCTAACCAAACTAGGATTTATCATGAAAACCTATAGAATTTCATGCAAAAGTTATCGAAATCCTGTCTCATAAACGATATGTCATTGCAAATAATGGTCACTAGCCACTCATATCCGAAGATTCACATCTACTATGACGTCTAGAGAATCCTATTTTGCTTAACACCCACAGAGTTCATTTGTGGTTTTTCCTGCAGCTATGACAGTTTCTGGGATGGAGCGTGTTCAGTAGTTTGAACAAGATCAGCAGGCTCAATCTTTCAGTCACGAAGACATGTCACTTTGTGCTGCTGCAACCATCAACTGTTCCCAAAGAGTTCAGTCCACCCAATTTTAATTACAAGGCTTGAGTCAACTAGTCCTGTTGTTTCTTTTTTATTTTAGAGGTGCTGCATGCTGTCACCACTTCTAGATTGATAACGTCAAGAATTTACCATCCTGGAAAATCGACAATGGGAATAATTAAATAAAGTGTTTTTTTTTATCATTTCACCTCAAGCATGGCATTCTACTGCTACTGTTGCACAGTGGGTTACATAGAGGAAAGTGATGAGAAAGGGGTTAGTTATAGAAAATATCAGGAGGAGGGTAATAGACGGATGAGAATATCGAGAATGGGGGTGACGTAGATGGAAAAAGAGCTTAAGAGATAGGAGATGCCTATGGACTTTACATTTAAATTCCTGGAGATTGTCGCGTCGGGGAAGCAAGTATATGGAAAGGAATTGCACAGGCGGGAAGTGCGTGAAAAGGTGTTAGAGTAGAAATTACGGTTACATCTTATCGGTTTCACTGTCAAAGGGTGTGACCTAGTTTGTAATATAGTAGCTCGTGTAAATTCATACCTAGTGGGTACCAGTAATCTAATTTTATTGAAGCAGAAGCCGTGAATGTATTTTTAGAAGAGGCACAGGGAAGCCACGTCACGCCGGTGAGATATCGACTGCAACCGAACCGTCAAGTTAGTATCGATCACATTACAGATTCTCCGTTGGATTTTGTCAAGAACCCCGAGGTGAATAGCAGGGGCACCCGACCAGATGTGGCAGCAGTATTCATACATAGTCGGACGGTAGATTTATATACGTGTAGGATGGACTCAGACAGGAAAAGCTTACTGGCCATGCACAGTGAAATGACTATCTTAGCAGCGGATTTAGCTATGGATTCGATATAGTCCTTCCACTTGAGGTCAGCTGAGAGTGTTAGGCCAATGAGGCGTAGTGTTTTGCTCTCAGGGAAGCTAACCTGTTCCATGCTAATGAGGGGGTACAGAAGCGATTGTCTATGATGGTTAATAGATAGCAGCTTCGTTTTGGAAGTATTAAAATTTACGTGCCATTTCTTACTCCAGTCCACCACGGATTGTAGTTCCTTCTCAAGCTAGACACTGAGGTTAGCTTTGCCAACCTTAGTCGATGTAATTTTATTCTTTGAAAAAAAAAATTTTCTAAAAAAAAAAAAAAAAAAAGAAAAGAGCTGTAACTATCTATCTATCTGCACTGATTTTTGATTTTAACTTTTGCTTTCGTCCAGTTTTACCGGCAATCCGTAATTTCTCATCGATCGGTATGTCACTCATTTATCTAGAGCAGACCCCAATTAACACCTAGACCCACTTCGAGAAACCTAACGAACGTTGTTTAGCCAATCAGCTTGTATTTCATCATTAACCCTGAACTGGTCTAAATTGAACTTTACCAACATCCAGGAATTAATTGAACGCTGACGAGGCAAATTGCAGTTTAATCCGGACGGCTTCATGGTAGAACCATAATATCCAATGAAACCAATCATTTAAATTAGACTGACCCACGTTCGCATTATGTTAATCCATTAAGTGGAGAATGACGGCGTATCATGGAATTAAACCCCATAAACTCAAAATCTAAACAAAGTATTGAGAAATAGGAAATGTTAACTAAAAGCAAATAAAAGAATGCTCAACTCATATGTCATAACTGTTCTTCTGTAACTCAGTGAACAGTAGACAGTTTCATCGCGGATGAAGAAGTGATTTAACTGATTGGTTTTCTACAGTTTTTTTTAAATAATTTCTTTCTTCTTCTTCAGTGTGCTCTGTCCCCTCAGGACGGACGCGAACATGGCTTTCCATGTCTCCTTATCTCTGGTGGCTCTTAGAACGCCTTCTCCTGTTACACCATGCAACCCTCGTTCCGTCATCCACCTGATTAGGTCCTTCAAATATGTTATCCGTTGCTTTCCCCTGTCTTTTTTTCCCTGTATCTGGCCTGTTAGTATCAGGTTCTCCAAGCCCTCTTTCTTCATTGCATGTCCCAGGAACTTCAGCTGTCTCTTCCTGATGCTCAGTATGAATTTCCTTTTTGTTTCCATCATTTCTAAGACCTCATCATTGCTCACATACTCGATCTATGATGTTCGCAGCATCCTTCTGTAGAACCAAATTTCAGTTGCTTCAAGTTTTTCCTTCATTTTTGATGATATTATCCAGCGTTCACTGCCCTATTGAAGAACTGACAACACATAGCAATCCAGTGCTCTCTTCCTTGTTTCGAGCAAAATTGTCCTGTCTCTTAATACTTTACTCAGCTTCTGGAATGCTTCCTTCGCCATGCCAACTCGCCTTCCGATCTCTGTGTCGCTCTTTCCGTCTTCTGTTATAACATTTCCAAGATATTTAAATTTTTGTACCTGCTTGATTCTATAGTATCCCCGACCTGTATTTGGCATATTGGGCTGCCCTTTTTACTGATGACCATGCATTCGGCTTTCTTGCAGTTCATTTGTTGTCCTTTCTTATCACTCTCTTCAGCTACCTTTTGTAGGAGGTCTTGTAGTTTCCTTTCTGTGTCTGCTATCAGCACTGTATCATCTGCGTACCTTAGCTTGTTTAAATTGTGGCCTCCGATGACAAATCCAGGCATAACTTCTTGGGTTCTCAAAATAGTCTCGCTGTACAAGTTGAACAGATCCGGTTAAAAGACACATCTTTGTTTTACGCCCCTTTCTATCTTTGTATATCTGCTGAATTCGTTACCTCTCTGTATACAAATGGTTTACTGTCAGTAAAGATTCTTGATTACTCTTTAGTCTTTCCCAAATATGTCAAGACTGCCGAGTATCTCCATCAATTCTTTGTGGCGTATTTTGTCAAACGCCTTCGTATAATCAAGAAATCACATGTATAAGTCCTTCTTTATTTGTATTGCCCTTTCAGAGAGCATCCTAATCATAAATATGGCATTCCTTGTTCCAGTGTCTTTGACGAAACCGCACTGTTCTTGTCCTATCTCTGGCCTGATTTTGCTTCTCACTAGCTAATAAGACGCAAGGGGGTTAGTATGTGTTAGAGAATATGAGAGTAAAAATACTATTGCAGAGAGAGAACATTAAATGAACAAGAATTAAGAAGACGTTAGATAACGGTTGACAGTGCATTTAAATTTATGAGGATCAACGTTGATTGGGGAGCAAAAAGCCGGGACATAATTTCACAAGAGAGAAGTTACTTATCGTTATATCGAACCATTTGAACTATAAAATGGGGAGACCTTGCTGATGAGAGTGGGGTGGACGGAGAAAGGAGCATGAGAGGAAATTTTGGAAATTGCGCGTTCAAAAATTTCCTGTTACGTGAGCGTTCAAAAAATTCGCCGTTACGTAAGCGTTCTTTAAAAAAAACAAGAACGGTAAACGGTAACATCAGTTATTGCAAATCGCTTGAAGACACCACATGGTAGAAACCTAGGTCGCGTAATGACTCATTTACAAATGAAGAATATTCAAAGGTTCTACAATGTAACTGTATTGAACACTTTTTAATATAAATGTGCACTGATTTAATCTTGTTATGATCAGAAACTAGGTAATCACTCACTCACTCACTTACTCAGTCAATCAATCAATCAATCAATATATATATATATATATATATATATATATATATATATATATATATATATATTTTAACCATAACTTTAAGACAGGTCAAAATAATTTTTTTTAAGAAAACAAAAAGCAGACATACATATATCGCTAAGAGTATTTTCTCGTAACTAAAATGCATTCATCTTGCCGGAAGTAAGCAGTCTAGCCGTAAATTTGACTGTTATCCCTTCACATATATGAATACCACTTATTCCTTAACATCTAACCTATATTTAAATTTTTAAAGTTGATCTTCAGTTTGATTAGTTAATTTAAACACACATATGAAAATTTTCTGTCTCCCACTCCATATTAACTCTTGAATAAGCAAATGTATTGTTTTCTATTTTCACATGCAAATAATTTCATTAAAGTTTTTGAATATTGCCCGATGACGAGATAATAGCTTTAAATCTCGAAACATAGAAATTTCTGTGTCGTAATGTAAATGAAATTAATTTTATATAATGAAAAATTTTCATTATATACATATTTAATTTATTCGTTGAAACATTATTTTTAATGAATACTCATATTTGCGTAGATGCTTTTTTTGTTATTATTCAACAATATATTTATGTACATCTAATGGCCTGAATAATCGATAAATCACGTTAGAAAAATATACTTCCTCTGGCAGCATTAGAACCTTCAATCCATAAAGGAAATTGTCATTAAATCTGATGTCTCATAGACCACTCGACCACGTATATCTCACTAGCCAAAGCCCGAATAGTAGTTTTGAACACATATTTTTCCCGATTCTTGAAACATACAACTGCTCTGTTTCGTATCCTAACATAAATAAAGACAATTGTATTCATAAGCGGTCTTGGGTATGACGGTAAACTGCATCCGGCAGCAAGGGAGATTATGAGAAGCATGGAACCATTTCTAATTGTTAGGGTTCTAGCTATGGGCAAATATTTAATCCCAAACTGGTGTCAAAACACTGTGGAAGTGTATAAAAAGACTTTTATAGAAATATTTACATAAGAATAGACTTTTATAGAAAAATACACATTTTTTGAAGGAAAAATATTACCAACAATACATTTGTGAACGAGAAAATTATTACCATAACACATTTTTGTAAATAAAAAAACATTGCCATATTACATTTTTGAAGGAAACAAATTATTACCAGTAATACATTTTTAATGCAAAACCAGAAGACATAATTTTAAAAAAATTCTTAATCAAAATCTGACTAAATCAAAATTCTCACTATGACTAAAAATTAAAAAAATCAACTAAAACACTACTTTTTTTGTATTAAATAACCAAATAACCAACAGAAGTTGATATACCATTAAACAAAACTCCAACTCAAGTATTCATAAGAAGAGAAGCATCAGCCGGTTGACCTGGATGATGTCCTCTTAGGCAATGTGAACAGATTTACACCTTCATTATATACAAATGACTGCGCCAGACATACAAACATGTGGTCGACCCAGCTGCGCTTAATATGTGCACACGTAGGACAACCCGGTGGCAGAAAGTTACGAGAGAGAGAGAGCGAGAGAGAGCGAGAGAGAGAGCGTAGAGAGAGAGAGAGAGAGAGAGAGAGAGAGAGAGAGAGAGAGAGAGAGAGAGAGTGTCAGAGTTTTTCCCAACATCGTAAGAAGACATCATATTTGGAGAAAAAAGAACTCACATATGTTTATTGATTTCGACCAGAATTGAGTAAACTCTAATTTTACGTGTAAGCAAATGAGTTTCCCGTTTGTTCAGCCTGCACCACTATTAGATTATAGTAGAATGGATTTCTTAAAATATCTTTATATGCTGGGCTGCTGATGTGCGTTTTGGTGCAGTGGATATCGGCACGGAAAGAGAAATCGGAGAGTCGATTTCGAATTTCAGTTGTATTCACTTACGCACAAATACCATTTTAAAATCCGTTATTTCTTCCTTTAGCTTTGGGTTAAACAGCAAGATCGAATGGGTTCTGTAGCCTTGGTTGCTAACTAGTCGACCGCAGAAAGTAATGGCAACCTACTGCGGGAAAATCTTCTACCCGAACAAACTTGTCTTTTTCGAGACATGATCGCCCAAGTATGTATGGCACTTAACTAATTGATATGCTGAGAAATATTTATTTTACTCCTATAAGAGACTTTAAAATGCATACCAAGTTCCCGATTCGAGAAATACATATTATCATATATTTTACTTAGTTAATATCTGAGGAAAATTAAATTGGCGCTTTCTTTGATAGTGCTTCTACTACTACTACTACTACTACTACTACTACTACTTTTACTACTACTACTAATACTAATACTACTATTAATATTATATGTATTCCATGAATTCTGAACAAAAACTAAGAAATATGAAGCCATAATAAAAAAATAAGCATTTAAAGCAGCTTTCAACTTTTTGATATTATTGGGAAACGCCAGGCAGGCGACAACTAGAAAGTATTTCTTAACATTTCAACGAAGATGACGCGTTCGAGAAGTGATTGTTGGCCAGATGCGACATTTCGTATCTAATTAAATGAGGCAGAAATGCTTAATCTATCTATTTGAAACTGTTTATATCTATCTATCTATCTATCTATCTATCTATCTATCTATCTAGTCTTTTTCTGATCTATCTATCTATCTATCTATCTATCTATCTATCTATCTATCTATCTATCTATCCTTTTGTCTTTTCACTATCTATCTATCTATCTATCTATCTATCTATCTATCTATCTATCTATCTAGTCTTTTTCTGATCTATCTATCTATCTATCTAGTCTTTTTCTGATCTATCTATCTATCTATCTATCTATCTATCTATCTATCTATCTATCTATCTGAGACTGCTCACGTCTATCTATTCTAATCAGTAAACTTTCTCTTCCACTAAAGAAAGCTCAGTTTTATCTGCCATTGTGGTTTTATACTGGGTTCATTGAGAAAGACCTGAATGATAATTCTCAATGATTCAGCTGATTATATCATCAAGATCAAGAATCTTTTGAAAATTTCCAATAAATATCACACACACACACACACACACACACACACACACACACACACACACACATATATATATATATGTTAAATTGTGATGGTGTTTTTCAGCCAAATTTGTTTAAACACGTGAGGCCTATGTTGATATGCGCACACACATATACATATATATTAACTAACATTATCGTTCAATATACACATAACCAGAAGGGCGTAGGCATGTGCATACACTATTATATGCATGTACATATGTATACAGGTGTATGTAGATGTGCATTGAGGTGCAGTGCATATCGGCTCGGAATGGGAAATCGGTAGACCCGAGTTCGAATTCCAGCTGATTTCTTTGCATTTACTTGGGTGCAAATACCCTTGGGACAAGTATTAATTTACCACTTTTCTCCCTAGCTACAGATTAAATAGCAGGGAGGATTGAGTTCTATAGCCTTAGTTGGCAACGAATCTACCGCAGAACGAAATGCCAACCTACTGCGGAAAAATCTCTGCCGCGTCAATCATGGATCAAAAGAGACATGATCGCCTAAGCGTGTATCACATATAACACTTAACTGACTGACTATTTATTTATATGACTGTACATATATACGTACGTATACATATGTATATGAAATCACATTATTTTTGGCGCAGTCTTCCTCCCAAAAACCGTTATATATGACGCCATCTTAGATTATTTCATAAGTTTAGCTTTACCAAAAATTTTACGCCGTAGACAAATTGAAGCCGTAGGGAGATGGTTAATGTTTCTTTGATTCGGCCTTGTGTCATACTTAACTGAACTCCCTGCAGCTTGCAAGTTTTATGCAGAGTTATCATCAGAAGGTTTTCATCAGAATTTTGGTAGTCGGCAGGTTGGAATGTGTGGAATTGTGTGGAAGAGTGTAAGGATAAAAATATACATTTTTCTTGTTAAAATAGAAATTTATTAAAAGAAATGGAAAACAAGAATTCTTGGAAATTAATGTTCAATTAGAAAGTTAAGTGTATCAAGAGTTGTAGAAAAATTTTATATAAGTCATCGTACGTATGTATGTATGTATGTATTCAGTAGGAATGACTTAGGATGGAGAAGAAGAAGTAAAAGAAATCATTATACGAGAAAGAAAGTGAAAAAGAACAAAATACGACCTGACCTTATCTCCGGGTCTATTTGAAGTTGAAGTTACATTTTAGTTGTTTCGTCTGACTGACTGATTGACGCTGACCGGGGGCTTTTATAGTATTTAGATTTTTTGCACTTTATCGCGAGATCCCTTTTGGTCTTGCAAGTTGCTCCCATTGGTCAGGAAATCAGTTTAACACCTACTTGCAAAATCTGGTTTCGACTTTTTCTTTAAGCACATGGTCAATCTTTTTTCTAATTGGGCAAAACCAGGATTTCACACGTCATTGTGAATTTTTGTAAAAGTGAAGAAGGTTGATTTTAATTCTTAATTTCCTATTCACTACAAAGTAAATTCCACGTATCACACAAACACCACATTGTTTCTTACAAATGACTGACACTGTGAAAATGACTTCAGTAAAACAACACGACATAAACTTTGGGCTGTCACAATAAACAACACCTTTCGCGAAAATAAAATAAAAAATACAATACAAAATTAAACTGACAGACATAGTCGGCCCTTAATCCTGTTAATTAATAAATATATGCTCCGTAAATATACCTTATTCGCATATTCAGTTAGATATATAGTTTTTTTCTTTTCTGTCGAGCTATACGGTTCACAATCTGATTCTTTGGAAAGCGCTTTTGGTGAATTCATATTTGCATAAAAGCATTGAGATATGAATTGAAAGACGAAGACACAATTAATAAAAGTAGGTGGTGCATTGCAAACCCTTTTCTAAATCAAGTACGATTGGCTTAATACGAAATGATTGTATAACATCAGGCAGTGCATCCGTTTTTTTCTCTTCTTCTATAACAAAAACTAGTTACAGTGCCGGCATGGCCAGCGCAGTTGAATCTACCAAATCATTCTTCTCGTGTTGACTTTCGGCACTTCAGTGTATTGCATGGCAACCTTCTTTACGAAATCGCATCAACTCACATTAATCAAATAGGCGTTAAAAAGAGATGATGCTTCATCGACTGAAACGAACGTGTAGCTTAGTATGAATCTTTCTATTTAATTCCAGACACTTAATCTATCTATCTATCTATCTATCTATCTATCTATCTATCTATCTATCTATCACAGTCTGTTTATGTCTATCTAACGCAGTCTGTTCATATCTATCTATCTATCTATCTATCTATCTATCTATCTATCTATCTATCTAGCTAGCTAGCTAGCTAGCTAGCTATACAATCGCCGAAACTTATCTATCTAATCGCAGAAACTTATCTATCTATCTATCTATCTATCTATCTATCTATCTATCTATCTATCTATCTCTTTCTCTTTCTCTATCTATTAAATTGCAAAAGAAATATCTATCTATCTATCTATCTATCTATCTATTAAATTGCAAAAGAAATATCTATCTATTAAATTGCAAAAGAAATATCTATCTATCTATCTATCTATCTATCTATCTATCTATCTATCTATCTATCTATCTATCTATCTATTAAATTGCAAAGGAAATATCTATCTATCTATCTATCTATCTATCTATCTATCTATCTATCTATCTATCTATCTATCTATTAAATTCCAAAGGAAATATCTATCTATCTATCTATCTATCTATCTATCTATCTATCTATCTATCTATCTATCTATCTAAGTTACTTCAAATCTACTTATCTATTTCAGTTGTCATCGTCATCATCACTCTATCTCTTTCTCACTGTCTGTTTATAAAGATTTGGCTAATTTGGGACGCGTCTACAGATATTTCTTCCTGATATCTTAACCTACTTAGGGGCCACATGAGAGCCGGTTGTATATAAGATTTGCACTTGTAAAAGGATTGTTTGTGCTGAAAAATCATCATTCTAATTTGTAGATTAGTGACAATCTGCATCCGATTCAGCCACCAGCACACACACACACACACACACACACACACACACACACACACACACACACACACACACACACACACACTCACATATTAGTCGATGAAATGGTTGCAAGTTTTTCACTAATCTAAAAGTTTAATGATGATTTCTGAAACTTTAATGTTGAGATATTTACCCTACTACCCGACTGGAGCAGGATGTGACACAAGGTCAGTTCTTTGACTTGGATAACTGGAGTCCGTACTCTGCGGTCACTGGTCAAAGATTAACCAGTTCCCGCATACGCAATAACTGGGTACAAAGTCTGTCTTAGCATGCCAGAAGTGGCCTCAGCATGTCTTAGCTTTGTTTCAAAAATGTGCCAGATAAAATGTGCAAAGGATTACTGATAAATATATTACCAATTATAAACCCACGTCAAAATAATTATACTACGTCACCAAACTTTATGGAATCCATTCCACTACTGGCCATAATTATTAGGCCACCCCAGTTTTTTTTTTAAATGGTGTATTTTGTACTATTTTTAGTATTTATTGCCAAATGGATCTATCTATCTATCTATCTATCTATCTATCTATCTATCTATCTATCTATTTCAGTCTCTTCAGATCTATCTACTATCTATCTATGAATTTCAGTTTCTTCAGATCAATGTATCTCTTTATCTATTTCAGTCTCTTCAAATCTATCTATCTATCTATCTATCTATCTATCTATCTATCTATCTATCTATTTGTGTGTGTTTATGTGTTGTTTAATCTTTTTACTTGAAAATCAAGTAGTTGCTGGGTTACGGATAAGTGCCGCTGTGTTCCGAATGCTCAAACAAATACATATGATTCATCCACTTGGAAGCAATGTACCGCCGTTTAGTGGCGTAAAACAGACAGATAACCAAAGGGGAGACGTAATTCTCGGAATTTTCATATCTATCTATCTATCTATCTATCTATCTATCTATCTATCTATCTATCTATCTCAGTCTCTACATTATCTATCTATCTATCTATCTATCTATCTTTCTATCTATCTAAACGATTTATCAACACACGTCTTTTAATAATAATAAGTACAGAAATAGAACATTCCTGTAGAAATATTATTAGTATCTAAAATAAAAAACTCCCACATTAAAATTGAAACTTTTTAAAAAAGCTAGAATATATTTTTCTTTAAATGAATCATGCCCCTTGTGTCTACAAGAAATTGACACCATGTGATTATATTCATCAAATTACAAAAGAATCAGCCTTAAATCGGAAATGCATAAAATGCATAAAATATGCCATTATAAAGCTTCTAATAGTGATATTAATATTGCTCAAAATCAGGTTCAGATATATTTATCAGAAAAGCATAAATACACCCTTATAAATATTCCTTCAAAGAAACGCTTTAGTTTCCTTTCTTTCACCATACGGTCAGTTTTAGACCCACTGAAGTAACAGAGTGTAATTGATTTTTCTTTTTACTCAGGTTAGGTCATTTGCAGTGGTGTGTCGTAATATGAATCTATTTTCAGGTTGTATGAAGAAATTTATTTAGCCTTAAAAATATTGCGTTATCTGTGAATAAAAACCTATGATGCTCGAGGAAAGGATCCTAGGTTGAGATGTTTATGATTGAGTCTTCCAACTGCCCATGTAGCTATTTGAGCTACATGGGCAGTTGGAGAGACTCAATTTAATCAAACAGCTGGTTCATCAACCCCTAAGTTAGACTACCAAAATTCGCCCACATTTACCATAACAAACATTAAACTTAGCAAGTGGTGGCTGTAGAGTCAATCAAACTGAGAACAAAGAAATTTGACCTCTCTGAGGAAAGCCCATACTTGGGTAGACAATCTCGGATATAACATGTACTTGGAACTCACCCCACATTTGAAGATGCCTGTCATGCTGCCCTGAAGGAATGAGGTGAATGGAATCCTCATCCCGAAGTAAGTCATAAAATGTAACTGAACATAAAACAGGCTGCGCTGGAAGTAGTTTCACTGATCACCACAAGTTGCTACACAATCATAACATCAATCTGAAAACACGCGTCATGTTCTTAGTCTCGTCAGCTTTCACATGGATGTCTTACATGGCACCAAACCCGTTCAGAAATATCTTGACTGTCAGCTGTTTACACTTTTCTAGGCTCAATGCTTAAAAATAGCTTTAAACGGATGAAAACTGTGAAGTTTGGTGAAGACTATCCTTATTTAAACATTGTGAACTGGCTACACAAAATTACAAAGACCTTTACCAAATAACAGAAGCGGCATTAGTTGAGGACATTTAACAACAGCAACAACTGAAATAGACAGGAAATTGTTGTGGATTCCGAGTGAGGAACCGCACAAAATAATGAACAACAAAACAGATATTTGAGATAAAAAAATAAGTTATATTAAACGTAAAGATACAAACTTAGTTTAGTAAATCCAGGAATACGATTAGTAAGGAATATATATATATATATATATATATATATATATATATATAATTCTCTAAAGTAAAGCCGTGCTAGAATTAGTATGTCCACGTCGGAATTGACGGTTGCTATGTAATACTATTCTGGCTGGTTAGCGCTCAGAGATACTATGACTACTGACGCAGTATTCTCTGTGAAATTTCGGTATCTCTCGGTATTTTACGGTTCCCTACAGATCTCATATGGTTCTCCCGTATCTCACTTTGGAAAGAGTATATGTATACTCAAGTCAAGTCCATTATCATAGAAAAAGGTGAGATCCCACAACAGAAATATAAACCGAAGTAAAACATCATGGCATACTCAAGATTTTTCAAAGTAAACAAAAATGTTGAGTATGTCATTAAAGAAAAAGTTAGTAAGAAAAGACCCATCAATCCCGATAATAGCTACCGTACTTGAGAAACCTATTTTTCTAAAATTTTGTTTTATTAGAAAGGTTTTTTAAATATCCACTAAAATCAGTGCTGGCTCTTCTGTCAAAGCATGTCAAATATTTCCTTTTACAAAAACACCTAATATTACAACTGCGATTCGGTAAACAATTGCTTGTATCTTTCTCCAATGAGATTATATAAAACATTCTTTGTTTTTTTTTAAGAAAAAACGCCTCATGAAAGTAATAGAAATCTATGCAATAATTGAAGCTCTTTATATTGAGTGAAGTCTCAAGCGAAGTGTGAAATATATGTTGAGGCAAGGAAAACGCATGATAATTTGACAGACAAATAGGTGGATGGAGCTGTTCAAATTCCCAAAAATCTGGGATTGCTTCACGTAATATCCTTCATAATTTTTCCAAATATAAAAGATGGGTTGGTTAAATTAAGGTCATATCAATCATTGGTGGATTTTCTTTGAACGTGCTACGTGCCTTCAAGACTTGGGAAATCATCCATTTTCACAGACTTATCTGATAACTGCCATGATCTTTGCAAAAATAACGCTGTTTTTATTCCACGTTGAATTATATACAGTTTTGAATTCAGAGTTTTCTTTCAAAATGTTTGACATTCAGGGATAGAGAGCATAGCCTCATCTATTTAGACAATAGATAGATAGATAGATAGATAGATATGAAATTACTAAGATAAATAGATAGAAATAAAGAGACTGATATATATATATATATATATATATATATATATAGATAGATAAATAGATAGATAGATAGATAGATAAAAAGAAATGAATATACCGAGATAGATAAAAATGAAAAGAGAGATAGATAGATAGATAGATAGATAGATAGATAGATAGATAGAAATGTATAAACCGAGATAGATAAAAATGAAAAGACTGAGATAGATAGATAGATAGATAGATAGATAGATAGATAGATAGATATGAAAAGCGAGATATACATATATGGATAGATATAAATAGACAGTGATAACGACTATAGAGAAAATTTCCTGGCGCAAGTCTATTTAAGACTCACTTTTTTAACTGACCTGAAGTATTAGGTCATCCCATAAGTTCTCTCCGATGTTAGGATAAAGAAATCAAGTGACCAAAAACTTGTATTAAAATTTAATCATCAATGTACATTCCCTGATTTTCTATGATTTCTCTCCATCTATATTTTCGCTGATTAATCCCATTAAAATAAAATTCTTTCGGTTTTGAAGCGACTTTTGGTAGTCTGAAGGGGCAAGGCCGGGAGGGTCAGTCAGTTAAGTGCCATACGTGATACACGCTTGGGCGATCATGTCTCGAAAGAGACATGACTGACTGGGCAGAAGATTATCCCGCAGTAGGTTGCCATTGCTTTCTGCGGTAGACTGGTTGCCGACCAAGGCTATAGAACCCAGTCTGTCCTGCTATTTAACCCATAAGGAAGAGACGGATTAATACCTTTCCCAAGGGTACTTGCGCGTAAGTGAATACAATGGATCCAACTGGAATTCGAACTCGGCTCCCCAGTTTCTCGTTCCGAGCCTATATCCACTGTACCAGGTATGGAGGGAGGGTATGGTGGATGAAAAGATTTTTTCCAACCAAGTTCTTCGATCTTTTGTGATGTGATTTTTGGAGTGTAAGGTCGTGCCATGTCCTGATGAAACGTCACTTCTTTTCGATTCATTAAAGCGGGTGTTTTGTTCTTCAAAGCTTGGTTCAAACGCTCTAATTGCTGAAAGTAGACTTGAAAATTGATTGATGCATTAAGTGGTAACAATACAAAGTGAATGACTCCTTTGTAATCCCACCAGATAGAGAGAAGAACCTTTTTCCCATGAAGTTTTTTTTTCCTTTTCCCTTTTATCAAGTCATTGGTTGCGACGTTTAACATCACGATAGAAGATTCATTTTTCATCACCAATTACAAATCTATCCAAAAAGGGTGAAATGAGTTCACGAGAATGGAGCGAAGAGCAGATGTCAACTCGGGATTTGCCGTTGATTTCAGACAATTTATGAGGTACACATTCTTCAAGTTTAGGAGCCTTTCCAAGTTACTGAAGAAGACGATGAACGACTGTATGGTTCGAACTAAGCTTTATTGTCAATTCTTCGACTGATAAGGCAGAATTTTCTTCAAGTGCTGCCTCAAGAATCTTATCATCTGAATGATTTGTTTGAACTCCATCTTCAAGGCTGAAATATACACTTCTGAAATTTTTGAATCATCGTCTGTAAATTCTTTCATTCAAGCACTCATTTCCATAAGCTGAGTGAATGTGTCGAGCCGCTTTGACTGCAGAGTTTCCTTTTTTTTGTATTCATAAAGCATTCAGTCAGTCAAGTGCCATACGTGATACAAGCTTAGGGCGATCATGTCTCGAAAGAGACATGAATGACTGGGCAGAACGTTATCCCGCAGTAGGCTGATATTGCTTTCTGAGGTAGACTGGTTGCCAACTAAGACTATAGAACCATAGAACCCAATCTGTCCTGTTATTTGACTTATAGCTAAGAGAGAGAAGCGATGTACTATATTATTACGTAGTATTTATAGGGGGTTCAGTTTATTACTTCATAACACGAGAAAAATGATCACCCATTTTATGACCAGTACAATCCTTCATCATAATTCCAACTATTATATTCAGTCCGTCAGTCAAGTGCCATACGTGATACAAGTTTAGGGCGATCATGTCTCTTTCGAGACATGACTGACTCGGCAGAACGTTATCCCGCAGTAGGCTGACATTGCTTTCTGCGGTAAACTGGTTGCCGACCAAGGCTATAGAACCCAATCTGTCCTGTTGTTTAACCCATAACTGGAGGGAAGAGACTGATTAATACTTTTCCCAAACCACAACCCACATCCAAGCATTACGTGCTTTAAATGCTTCTTGAATACCTCCATGTTAGAAAGGCTTTAATCAAAGTATTTCTTATTTCTATTAATCTGTAAAATAAAATTTAGTTACTTTAAATGTATCCAAATACATGAAAACGGTTTTTAATTTCATTTGACATTCTAAAAACTATTAAATTTTATTCAAATTTAATGAAGTTAAATTCGGACAGAACTTAAATTCGGACAGAACTTATGGAATGACATGATAGAAAGAATATATCGAAACTATAGCAGCATCTACTGCTAGGAAGGTTGAGCCTCTGTGTCGGGCCAGCAATTTTTTTCTCGTCTGAATCCATTTTGCACATTTATAAATCCACTTTCCTTTCTTGCGTTGAATACTATTGTCATATCTCTTCGTGTGCTCCACCCATTCATCTCGAGGTTCTCGATAAAATCCAAAGAAAGATCTGCAATTTAACCGACACTGACTTGACATTTCGTCTTCAGTGACTTGACGTGGCACCAACGTGACGTGGCTACCTTCCGTCTTTTCTGCAATATTTCCAAGGCAATAGCTCTGACGGGCATTTTTCGCTGTTGATCTGGTCATTTGAATTTAAGCGTGCTACTAGACTGGCATCTAGGTCCCATTCTTTTACCACTGGAATAATTAAATGTTACCACTACTAGTCCAACTGTTTCGTTTCTCGCAATTCACGCCTGAAGAACTGCCTTCGTTTACTGATATCTATAATCCTCAAATTTAATCCCTGTACCCAGTTTCTTTCCATCACTGTAAACCTCTGGTTACTAATGGCAGTTCCGCCTTGCGTGAAGTATAATAATTAAGAAAAAAGAAAAAAAAACACATATATACAAATGAAAAGCGACAGATTTTCATTTTTGTGTAATTTAGACAATTTATACCTCGGAACCTATATGTATGTATGTATGTATGTATGTATGTATGTATGTATGTATGTATGTATGTATATATCGCTCATTCAGTAATGAATTAGAGCATTCTAACTACTGGTGTATAATACATCATACGCTAAAAGCCTGCCTCCTTCTAACAAGCGCCCATAGCTCAGAGGTAGTTCAGTTCTGGGTAAAAGCAATCAGATGTCTAACCGTACTGATGAGCAGTGATACAGGGAAACAGATCTATCTGCGGATGACTACTGAGAGAGGTATATATATATATATATATATATATATATATATATATGGGTAGAAGTTTTCTTATAAAAATATGAAACAGACTGTCACCACTTGGTGATGATTTATAGTTTACACTCTTATGTTTATATAAGTCCAATTTCATCCATAAACAACATTTAAAAGTATATTTTCATAAATATATAGCATTCTTTAAAACTTTATTTCTATCATATATATATATATATATATATATATATATATATATATATATATATATGTTCATGTGTGTGGTTTTCAATATGTATATCTGCTCAAAATAAAGTTTAATTTATAAATTAACGTATTAATCTAAACTTAATGGAACTTTGTGTGTGTATGTGTGTGTGTATTTGTGTGTGTCTGTTACCTATAGACAATCGAAAATCGATAATCGAAAAAATCGGGTTATAGAAGGAGTGGTCTGATTTTAACCAAATTTCATACACTCATAGACAAAGACATAAGAAATGATATTCAGAACTTCCAAAGTTTCAGTTCTTACAATAATGCAGAAAATCGATAATATATATATATATATATATATATATATATATATATATACATATATATATATATATAAAAGGCAAGATGTTTGTGTGTGTGTCTGTTTATCTGTCTGTATGTCCTTTATACCAATCTACAATTTTTTTCCGATTCTCACCAAATTCACACAAATATTCTTTAAGCTGCTGGTCAGGTCATGGGTGACTTATTTTTTCTAATTTCTCCCCGATATTTGAACTCGATACCCCGATATCCAATCAGGTCTGATCATGATCAGGATTTCAGCCCTTTTATCGTAGTTCTTGCTGCAGAATTTTCTCTAACTTGGTAAAATTATAGTTTTTAGTCTCAAACATTAGTAGATCTTCTCAGACGACACTTTTTCCCGATATCGGAAATCGATACCCCCGATATTCTATTGAATCTGATCAAAAACTGATATTCAGCCATCAATATTGCTCATTTTCACCAATTTTACTCTCTATGGGTACGATAAATTTTCATGGTTAGTTTATCCTTGGATAACTTATTTGACTCCGATATTGGATATCAATACACCAATATCCTACCGGGTCTGATCAAAATCAGTTTTTCAGCCCTTTTATTTTAGTTTTTGCTTCGGGGTTGGCTCTAAGTAGGTATAATTGTTGTTCTTAGTCTCAGCCATGATTCCATTTACTCACAGAACTTATTTAGCTTTCAAAATTCAGTTTACGACGAAAAAAACTTATTTGATGTCGATACCAGGAAATCAAAATTTGACTTACATCCATTCATTTTTCTTTCCGTCTACGGTTTAGCTTTAACTGGAAACAAATATTGCTTTTTAGTTTTTCGTTCCAACGTCCAAAGAGTCTGAGCTTCAGGACCATGGATTAGTTTTAAAGCTTTCATTACAGCCGAGCAACGCCGGGCTATACTGCTAGTAGTTAATAAATAATAGGCAATATAGGCAAACAATGTTTTAAAATTTCATATCACTTTTTAAAACTAAGTTTTATTCTAAGGTGGTTATAGAGGGGGCGGAGAACCACTTGCGTCTCATAACCAGGTAAGTTCTATGAAATTTATTCCAAAGAGAATATATATATTTTTTTCTTTAATCATTTCACCCCCAGCAAGGCAGAAACGCCACTGATGTGCATAAATGTAAAAAGATGAATGAGAAAAGAGTGAGGAGTACAAACTAGTTAGAAAGGAGCAATAGAAAGCTGAGAAAGCAGGTGTGATGACAGATACATAGGTGGAGAGAAAGGGAAGGTTATACGGAGGTGGGGAGAGAGCTAGAGTCCAGTGGTTAGTAGATGAGTATTGACTTTGCATTTAAATTTCTGGAGGTTGTAGCCATCAGGAAAGCAAGAATATGGGAGCGAGTTCCATATATATATATATATATATATATATATATATAGAGAGAGAGAGAGAGAGAGGGAGGGGAGGGAACATTTGCAAGTGGCCAATCAACTGAAAAGAAAAACTAAGCCTGCCAAAGGTGCGGGTGTTGTATTATTAATTACAAAAGAGACTTTCAGAACTTCATAAAAGTAAATTACTATTGAAAGAGGTTTATGATAATAGCCGTCCTGTAGGCTCCCAACGTCCGCGGATGTATGGGTTGCCGAGAATTCATAAGACAGATGTTCCACTAAGGCCAATTTTGTCTATTTTGGGATCTGCCCAACATAATCTTGCCAAGTGGCTCATTGAAGTTCTATTTTTTTTACTCTGAATATTGAATATTGTGTGCCTGATTCCTTTTAGTTTGCTGATTTTAAACGCAAACTGAAGCCTAATTCTGATACTAATATTTTGTATCGTTTGATATAACGTCTGTTTACTAATGTTCCATTGGATGAAGCAATAGAGATCTTTGCTGATTTTTTGTAACCCTGTAAAAACTCTGTCTTTCTCTGAGAGTGTCTTCATCGAGTTGATGGAGAAGGCTACAACGTCTGTCTACTTCAGCTTTGATGATGTTATTGATGGGATAGCAGTGGGCAGTCCTTTGGGTCTCTTATTGGCTAATATTTTTGTTGGATACTATGAGAAGCATTTATTTCATAGGATAATAAGCCCTATTGTTATTTCCGCTATATTGTTGATACCTTTACTTTATTTTCATCTTTAAGTAAAGCGGAATGTTTTTCCTTGCATATTAATCTCCATCTCTCTTTAAAATATACAGTAGAGATATAGGAGAATAATCACCGTCTCTTCATGGATGTACTAGTTGAAAGAACACCTGTATGTTTTCATACCAGTATTTATCGTAAACACACGTTCTCTGGGCTTTACTTAACTTAGGATTCGTTTGCTACCAGATCCAGGAAGATTAATCTTATTATGATCCTTACTCATCATGCATTGATGGTGTGTTCTGATTGTAAACTAGATGTAGAGTTGAGAATGATTAAATGACTTCTGATAATTAATAGTTACCCTCAATATGTTTCATCGAATATCATTAAACAGAAGATTAATAAGTTTAATGAGTTTAAGAGATTTGGTCCTCCTAAGTGTCCTGTGTATTTGAGACTCCTGTGGATTGGTTCGAAGAGTCAAACATATGCAGACAGAATTAATAATTCAATTAAACGGGGTTTTAACGCTGTTACAGTTAGAAATATTTTCAGTACAAAAAAGGCTTTCACCCTTCAACTTAAGGATGTCTTGCTTACCATTCAACAAACTTTAATTATATACCAGTATAAGTGTCGTTGTGAGATAGACTATGTGGGCAAGACCATCCAACGATTGAAGGTGAGAATCGCTCAGTATGTTCCGGGTAAAGTTTGTAGGCACGCCCGATTACATCCGAGTGTTCGCAAACTCACGAGACTCCATTTAGATATCTTGGGGTTATTATTAATATGCAACGTCCTGTCCTGTGTAGACAAAGGGAGATGAATTTCAGGCTGACCTTATTCGAGGAGATTACTGCTTAACTTAGATAGTATTTATTATTCATAAGATGTTTGTTTCTTATTTTTTATTTTATAACATCGGTCGTTGATAATAATTTTTCCTATTAACTGCTTTGTTTTATACTGGCGACGATTAATTTTCTGACGAAGTGTCGGCCGAAAGGCGCCTTAAATCTCCCCCTTTTTTTGAACGAAATACTTTGTATTTATTTTAATAATAAAGAGAAATATGATCCTTATTTACAAATCAAGTTTGTCTTGATGTGGGAGTAGAAAGAACCTGTTTTGATATATATATATGTATATATATATATATATATATATATAAGTCATTCACATACAAGCCTGTTTCGCTGTATCACAGCTCTTCAGTGTGGCTAGACACATCCACTTGCTTCTGGCCGGGATCGAAACTCGGCCGATTTGGTGTCAGTCGGAGTCGATACTCCCTAAGCCATAGGCGCATGGAATCAGAGAAGAGAAATTTTAACGTATTGTATAGAAGCAGTATATGCACACGCCAGTCACCGAAAGAACTCAATTCATTTCTGAAGAGTCACGCATATAGCCGAAGTGGAAAATGTTTTTAAAATTTTCTTCTCTAGAGAGCTCAATCGTAATGAGAGCATAATATATTAGTCAGCCACATACAAGCCTGTTTCGCTGTATCACAGCTCATCAGTATGGCTAGACACAACCACTTGCTTCTGGCCGGGATCGAAACTCGACCGAATATGTGTGTGTGTGTGTGTGTAAATATATATATTTACATATAAAGATAAGAGGAAAAACTATTCTTAGCCGAAGACCTTACATCAATTGAGGGGCTTTATCAAGACTTTATCATTTGCCTTGCTAAAGTCCCTCAGAAGATAAAACGCATCGGCTAAGAATAGTTTTTCCTCTTGCCTATTTATATTCATTTTGTTCCTTCCTCCACAGTATCTGAAAATAATTTACACACAGAATCAACATAAGACAACAATAACACACACCCATACACCCCACACACACACAGAAATTGTAGGAGGATTTGAAATAATTAAGTAATTCATCGACCTCAACAGAATGCAGAAAGCACTGGACGGCCGTTTCGGCCTATATTTGGGACTCATCAGAAGTGCACTTTCACTACCAGGAATTGAAACCCAGACAGTTACGTTATTAAGCAAACGTCATAACAACTGCACCACGAAGACGAAAAGGTAACGAATCAGACTCGATAAAGCGCCGTTCATTCATATATTCCGTGGAGGAAATCATCCAAGTTCCTTTACCCATAGGACGGTGACTCCCAGAGCCATGAAAACTCTCAGCAAACCTCTTCGTCACCAAACGGCCTCCAGTGCTTTCAGCATTCTGTTGGGGTTTAATAAAACTCCATGAATTATATATATATATATATATATATATATATATATATATATATATATAATACAAAAATTTAGACGTATTGTTCTTGTGCGCTGTTTGTTTCTTTTTCTTTTTCTCCCCCTTTATTTAACCCTCGAGGTAGTCCTAACACACACACACACACACACACACACACACATATATATATATATGTGTGTGTGTGTGTGTGTATGTTCGCCTTATTAAAGACCTAAGAGAATGTACTGTGATTAAGTTTTTTATTTAATTTAATTTTTCTTGTGTTTGTAGAAGTGTTTTTTGTAGATACTGTCCAAATGTTTTGCCTATCCAAGAGCTTTCGGCTATTCTTTTAGTCACTAAATTCTTAACTGAATGTGTGATATTTTGTACCTGTCTGAAGTTACAGAAATGTTTATTTTCGAGAAATTTGTGTTCGTGTTCGTAGTTAATGTTATTTAGTTTGGGCTTTTCTGTTTGTATTATTAAGACTTCCAATGTTTTTTATTTTCTTTTACAAAACTTCTACAAAAGGAGGATAGCTACCATATATATATATATATATATATATATATATATATATATATATATATATATGTATAGAGAGAGAGAGAGAGAGAGAGAGGGAGAGAGAGATCCAGTCTGTAAACAGCGAGGGAAATCCAACAAGATCAAATTAATATAAAATATTAAGTGTTATATCTATATAGAGAGCTCAATGGATGTTATCCAGAGCAATATGATATTTATAAAGGAAAACGCAACACATCATTTAAATACGTATCTATAAACAAACAGTGTTGGAAACCACAAAGACGCTCACAAATCATTTCAAAAGATTAACAGATTATTTTAGTTTTTAGAATTTGTCTTCATGTGTAGTGCAAAGTGACGAGATATTAAAATGAAAGGAATTTGACCGTTTTCTTTTAAAACTGTTTATTATGTATATTAGTCTGTTTTAGAATTCCTTCATGTGTAGTGCAACGTCACGAGATGTTAAAATGAAGGGAATTCAACCGTTTTCTTTGAACTTGTTATTATGTAGGTTTCAGTATAATTTCCATAAGTAAAGGTGAGATTGGGAAAAATCCGTGGCGCAAATTGATGTTTTGGTAGTACTGGATGGCGGCGCTCTCGAGAAGTTTTCTTCTGAATAAATTGTTTACTCTTTTTATTAGTGTGACATTTTTAAAATCGAAATTTTAGTTGAATTTATTTCTGTGAATCACTAATGCATTTGTTAGATTATTATTAGTGATGTCTATTTTGTGTTCAGATATACGTTTTTTTTTTTAGATTTCTACTTGTTTCTCCGATGTAGATGGAGGAAAAATCCCGGCAATTTATTCTGTATACGTAATTTAGAATAAAGCTCATTTCGTCTTTTTGCCTTGATAAAGTTCATCATATGACGAAACGCGTAGGCGATTTAAAATACAGTTTTTCTTCTTGTCTTTATTTTATTTAACCATCCTGTCCTTAATCTCAGATCATAACTGGGTATATTTTTACATATATATAAATATAAATATAATTATATAAACATACATGCAGCTTTTTATATCCCCCTATACATCAAGACAATGTATGTCTGTGTACACTTATCCATCTACTTTTAACTCCTAAACGAGGTGGTATATTTTCCTTTCATACGTCTTAACAAACATTACGCATATATATCCCTATATACCAGAATACATCATTCGGATCTTGATATTAACCTGTAACCATATGGGTAGAATGGTCAGTCAGTCAGTTAAGTGCCATGCGCGATACATGCTTTGGGCGATCATGTCTCGAAAGAGACATAACTGACCGGGCAGAAGATTATCCCGCAGTAGGTTGCCATTGCTTTCTGCGGTAGACTGGTTGCCGACCAAGGCTATAGAACCCAATCCGTCCTGTTATTTAACCCATAACTGGAAGGAAGAGACGGATTAATACCTTTCCCAAGGGTATTTGCGCGTAAGGGAATGCAAGGAATTCAACTGGAATTCGAACTCGGTTCCCCGTTTTCTCGTTCCGGAAGGGATAATCAGTTCAAGAATGCACAATTGACTACATCCAAGATGAACACAACCCACATATAATCAGATGTTCTCACATGATGGAAAAACATACATAACTAGGTCAACTCTTATACATGAGGATGTGCGTTGTGGTGCATTGGATATCGGCTCGGAACGAGAAATCGGGGAGCCGAGTTCGAATTCCAGCTGAATTCATTGCATTCACTTACGCACAAATAACTTTGAGAAAGATATTAATCCGTCTATGGGTTAAATAACTGGAAAGCAATGGCAACCTACTGCGGGATAATCTTCTGCCCAGTCAGTCATGTCTCTTTCGAGACATGATCGCTCAAGCGTGTATCACGTATGACACTTAACTGACTGACTAACTTATACATGAAATACACTTATACTTAGGTGGCCCTATACACACAATAATACATACAATAATATTATTATAATACAATATATAAATAGGCAAAAAAAATTATATATAAACATGCACAAAATTACGTGCACCCATATACATGAAAAACATATCTAAACTTACAATTAGGTGCACCATTATACACGTTAAATATTTACATCGAAATCATTATAACAAAATTCATTTACGATTACATAGTTCAAGACAGGATATTTTTAACTTTGTACACCAATAATATAAGGACGTTGCGTACTTAAACTGGCGTGTCAACCAATTGTATTGTAGATATTTATCCTCACTTCTTCGGTCTGGAAAATCCTCCAATGAATGATCCACACAAAAGATGAAAAAATTGGCAAGTGTGTCGAAACGGGGTAATTCTAAGATTTTATGTGAATTTATTTTTATGGCGGCATTTGAAAATTATTTAATTTCTCTGATTTTAATTGAATAGATTCTTGATAATTTTAATTTTTTCGTCTAAGCATACATTGCATCTGGTTCTAAAGCTATTGGGGGTTTGAGATTTCTCTATAATTTTCCATTCAATCTGAGGGGAAAGATTTCTGTCTTTTAATTCCCACATATATATATGCAAACAGTTTCTTTAGTTGCACTTCCCCCTTGTCATATTCTCTTCATATTATTTTCATTTCCTGCTTACCATTGCTTAGAACATATCACAGACCTTACTCAGTGATCCTCTACCATCAGTGGCACTTAAGCCTTCATTTTAAATAAAATTCTAGTTAAATTAATTTTGCAATACATTTGGTTAAATTATCTGCATGAATAATCTAGGGCTTTTATATGTAAGATTAACTGTTATCAATGACCTTATGACCTTTATTAGACCTTAGATTAATAAAGCTCTATGTCGATTTATTCAAACACACACACACACACACACACATATATATATATATATATATATATATAAATCTCGACGCCCCTACCCTTTGCATCAAGTTATTAACGCGTCTTTGTCTCTTTCACTTTCTAATCGTGTGCACTTAGGCGTACATGCGTCAGATATAGAGGACGTGGTTCCCTCGAACTACCCAATCCGCCATCATGAAGACGTGCGTGTTTTTATTTCTTTAAGGATTAATCTTACATAAAGTGGTTCCTTCTCAGATTGACAGTGATGGAATTAAATGATTATTTACACATTCTCTTTCTTTTCTGGATTATAATCCTCTACATAGACTTATGGAAGTGCACACAGACGCGTGCGTATAGACACACGCACACACATATGAGCTTGTATGCGTTAGTATGCATTTTGTTGAAACAATATCTAATACGTCTACATGTGAGAAAAGAAGTCCTATCTTTTCTGAAAGAATCGAGCATACCCACCCGACAAAAAAAAAACAACAACAACAACAACAAAAAAAAAAAAACCCAGAAAAACAATTCAGGAACGATACATTGTCTAGAGGTTGCAGTTTCATAATTAATATATATATATATATATATATATATATATATATATATATATATATATATGTATATATATACATGAGTTAAATTTGATATATTTATGGTGGAATATTGCTAAATAGCTAGGATAGAATGTATGAAGATATAAACAGAGTAGACACAAAAATAAACCCAGAATAGTGAAAAGTATTTTACCGGCTTAAGTAAAAACTCACACACAAACACACACACACACACACTGACACACACACACACACTGACACACACATACACTGACACACACATACACTGACACACACATACAAACGCTCTCGTGCGTGCGTACATATTCACAGAGATATATATTATGTATATATTTGTAATACATACTAATACTTTCAAATACATATATATCTATATATGTGTATACGTATTGCATTCTATTACGCACACGCATGCGCGCGCACACACACACACACACATACATATATATATATATATATATATATATATATATATATATATATATATCAATCTATCATGTCCAGGGAGAGAGAAATTTTTTAAAGCTCCATTTTATATTGTCTACCTGCCGGAACATTAGAAAAATCCTATCGGAAAAGACGGTTTGAACTGACATCCATTAATCATCTTGAGCACGAAGATATAAGAGAACATCGCTTAAATCACACACACACACACACACACACACACACACACACACACACACACACACAAACACACTCACACACACATATATATCTATATATATATATACACACGACTGTCTTTATTACAATAGAGTATATATATATATATATATATATATATATAGATAGATAGATAGATAGATAGATAGATAGATAGATAGAAACTATTAACAACATCCAAAA
>JBBBDQ010001661.1:2732500-2742500 GCA_037127315.1 Ascarosepion bandense | reverse complement strand
AAATATCTAAACAAGCGACTAGAACAAAGAGAAACCTTTAGACTTAAATATCGAACTGGCTTCACACGAGAGTGACAATGACGTGTATGTTTTAATATTTAAGACATTTCAGTATGTTCAAAAGGCAGGAATGTAATTACTTAAACACACGCAGAAATCAATAAACTGTTTTATTCTTCAATACAAGCCTCACTAAAAACGTGTTCCGTGCCAACTGGTGATGTTCATTCCGAATTCTGATTTGCAATCGTGGGAATAATTACTAAAATTATGGTTGACATGGAAAACGCATTCATTTTTTAATATTAAAATATATTTTATCAGAATGTTCTAGCTGTTTATATATTATCAAATATGTTAAAGACTTAAACTACAATATTCCAAATTGCTTAGATTTAGACAGTGTTATATAAAATGTTTCTATTCGGCTGTCAATGAGAACAAGATAAATCACTACTCTAAATTAGACAGCATATAAAGATTTGTGAACATAAAATAAAGATAATAAAAAACAATGTTATTCGACATTAAAAGGATACGGATAAAAATGGCAAAATAAATGTTTCGATGTAACTATGGGTAGTTGTGCTCGAGTTAATATATATAATTAATAAATCAGTCACAATAATTGAGTCAAGGAAGTCTTAATGTTATTCGACATTAAAAGGATACGGATAAAAATGGCAAAAATGTTTCGACGTAACTATGGGTAGTTGTGCCAGAGTTAATATATATAATTTATAAATCAGTCACTATAATTGATTCAAGGAAGTCTTTTATTTTTCTAGTTATTATCCAATACAAGACTAAAGAATCACTTAAAATGTATATTATTTTCTTATTGTTGCGTTACCAAGAGAACGACTTTTTGATTTATCTATAAAAGACAAGTTAGTAGAATTTTTCCCGTCTGAATCCATATATAAATCCACCATCCGACCGTGTATTGAATACTGCTGCCGCATCTGGTCGAGTGCCCCTGCTGTTCACCCCGGGATTCTTGACAAAATCCAACGGAGAATCTGTAATGTGATCGATACCGACTTGGCAGCTCGGCTGCAGTCGCTATCTCACCGGCGTGATGTGGCTTCCCCGTGCCTCTTCTACAAATACTTTCACGGATTCTGCTCCAAATGAACATAGCTCACCGGTGCCCCCTATGTATGTAGAATTTTTCCCGTCTGAATCCATATATAAATCCACCATCCGACCGTGTATTGAATACTGCTGCCGCATCTGGTCGGGTGCCCCTGCTGTTCACCTCGGGATTCTTGACAAAATCCAACGGAGAATCTGTAATGTGATCGATACCGACTTGGCAGCTCGGCTGCAGTCGCTATCTCAACGGCGTGATGTGGCTTCCCCGTGCCTCTTCTACAAATACTTTCACGGATTCTGCTCCAAATGAACATAGCTCACCGGTGCCCCCTATGTATGCATTTACTCGAGCTACTAGACTAGAAACTAGGCCCCACAATTTTACAGTGAAACCAATAAAATGTAACCGCAATTTCTACTCTAATAGTTTCATTTCTCGCACTTTCCGCCTGTGGAATTCCCTTTCGTATACATGCTTCCCTGAGAGCTACAATTTAAGAATTTAAATGTGAAGTCAATAGTAATCTCATCTCACTAACTCGAATCCTTTCTCTCAAGCTCTTTTCTCCAATCCAATCCACCGTCATCACACCAGTATTTTCATCCTTCTATTACCCTCTTCCTAAAAACCCCCTATAACCTACCCCTATTTCTCATAACTTTTTCCCTATGTAACCCCCCCCCTGCGCAACAGTGGCAGTAAAACTGCTTTGCTTGGGGTGAAATGATGTAGGGTCAAAATAATTAATATTTTTACAAAGTTTTATTTCAGCTTTCAAGTTTGACGTATATAATAACACTTGCCAGGTTATTAAACATCGAATTCAAGTATTATCGGCCGATAATACAAATGAAATAAAAGATACATTCTGGTTCAGTTTGACGCTAGTTAGGAATGTAGACATTTTATACATTTGAGTATGCAAAGTGTAGCCAATGTGTGCCATGTTTTTGTGGATTAGTCATTTTTTATAATTGTTTCAACCAAAGCAAGGCAGTATTGTCAATGGTGTGCAGGAGGTTAAAGTAAGACAGAGAAACAGAGAAGTACAGAGGATGTCTCAGAAAGGATAAGGGAAAGTTAGGAAACAGGCAAATAGAAGATGGCAGTTGACGTTGCACTCAAACCTTTAAAGATTGTAGCTATCAGGTAAACAAGTATGTCGAAGGGAGTGTGGAAAAGAAACCGTTACAGTAAAAGAGGCGGTTATATTTGCCTAACTCAGGGGACTTATTTAGCCTTCAAAATTCAGTTTGCGACGGAAAACTTATTTGACATCGACACTGGAAATCAAAATTTGACTTACATCCATTCATTTTTCTTTTCGCTTTGAGTGGAAACAAGTATTGCTTTTTAGTCTTTCGTGCCAACGTCCAAAGAGTCTGAGCTCCAGAACCATGGATTAGTTTTAAAGCTTTCATTACATCCCGAGCAACACCGGGCTATACTGCTTTGTTTGTTATATAGCAAGCAATTGCTACATTATTTATTTCTAAATAACCCCTTTACTTTTTACTCTGTTATTAACATGAATAACATGATAAATATTTCATTAATATTTCTTTGCATTTGCATGCATTCGTCACTGTTTTTACCTGCATCAGATTACAAACGACCAAGGTTCGTTTTGCACTGTTTCTTACGATGTTGAGAAAGTTGTTTAGTATCTCCTGCCCATTAATTTTAACCCACAGACGTATGTTAGAAGAAGCAGGCCCCATACACTCAAAACTGGTCCCATACTCTCAAAACACAATTCATTGTGTCCTGCACAATATCTTTTAAATATCTCCAGACAGATTAGTTCGTATCTGCTGCTCATTGGTTGTAACCCATAGAAGGTATTGTATCTTTTTACCTCAGGTTTTGGTTTTCCGTTTAGTTCCTTATTTTCACCAGTTCTAATCTTCACAGCTAAGGCCCATTGTACCGCGCACATTTTAGCGAACCATTCTTCTTCTTTCTTCTTCTTTTATGTGCCATGTTCTTTCAGGACGTAGACGATCATGGCTTTCCACGTTTCCTTGTCCCTGCTGGCTCTTAGCACGCTTTCTCTTGTTGCGCCATACAACCCTCGTTCCGTCATCCACCTGATCAGGTCTTTCAAATATGTTATCCGCTGCTTTCCCCTGTCTCTTTTTCGCTCTGTCTGGCCTGTTAGTATCAGGTTCTCCAAGCCCACCTTCCCTCATTGTATGTGCCAGGAACTTTAGTTGTCTGTTGTTGATGCTCAGTATTAATTTCCTTTTCGTTTCCATCATTTCCAAAACCTCATCATTGCTCACATGTTCCGTGCATGATATCCGCAGCATCCTTCTGTAGAACCACATTTCAGTTGCTGCAAGTTTTTCCTTCATCTTCGAAGATATTTTCCAACATTCACTGCGATTTTGAAGAACCGATATCACATAGCAATCCAGTACTCTCTTCTTTGTTTCTAGCGAAATTGTCCTGTTTTTTAATACCTTTACTCAACTTCTGGAATGCTTCCTTCGGCCATGCCAATTCGCCTTCGGATCTCAGTGTCGCACTTTCCGTCTTCTGTCAGAACAATTAAATTCCACTCGAGCATCTTCTTCTCGCGAACCGCTGCTTTGTGTAATTGACTACTAATGGGATGCTTTTTTGGTGGCTACAGTCTTAACCTGTTCAAGTCTAGGGTTAACCCTTATCTTCCTCATATATCCACACAAACTGTGCTACTTATTCTGTATTCCTCTACCTCGGAAAATTGAAGCTGTCATGAGAAATCAAAATGGTCTGAAATATACGTTTAAGTCCACTCAGCGGCCATCTTGGATGTTAGTATCATATTTAAATAAGATTTGATTAATTCCAAATCAGTTATTATTTAATTCTTTATTTGTTTTAAAACTGTTGTGACATACCTCGAAGACGTGACACGCTCCCAAAATGCGAAGCAATGTTTTAAAAAATGTTCAAAAGGAAAAGTAATGTAAATCCTCCTATATGGCAGTCGGCAATCTCATCACAGATAAAGAAGGATGCTGAGGTTTTTCTTCTTCATGGATCGTGTCCCCTCAGAACGTAGGCGATTATGAACTTCCACCTGGCCTTGTCTCTTGGCGCTTCTAATATTTTTCCTCTTATCTCTCCGCCATCTATTTGCTCAAGCCTATCAAATATGTCTGTCGCTGCTTTCTCTTGTCTCTCTTTCCTTCTATCCGTCCTGTGAGTTTATATTCTCCAAGCCCTAATTCCTCATTACGTGTCCCAGGAACCTCAGCTGTCTTTTCCTGATGGTAAATATGAGTTTTCTTGTTTGGGTTATCACGTTTTAATAAAAATGAAATAAATATATAAAAATGAAATAAAAATTTTAAAAAAAGCAATAAGAGCGCTTTTTGTTAGTTTCAGAAAAAGACAAGTGAAATGTCACGGGCGCGTAACGAGTAAAAAACTACTTGTAGAATTTGACACTCTCATGATATACATAAATATTTTCAAAGATAATGGTGCGCCATGATATAGCAAGGACTTTATGAAAAGAACTAGCTAATGCGTTATATTTTTTTGAACGGGTGGCAGATTAAGGTTTGGTAGGGTTGGTGAAAAGAGTGCTACAAAGAATAGAAAGTAGTGGCGGACCATCATCGACCATGAATTGAAAAACACGGCACATAGAATAAAAAGACGGACGAGACGGAGAAAATAAAGATTTCTTTGCAAACCCAGAAAGAAAACCAAAAAAGAAATAGAATTTGCAAAGCTGACTTTCAAAGCGCTGCTGGTTTCGGCTTATCAGATCAAGGTCGGACTTTGAGTAGTAAAGAGCAGACGGAAAGACAGGCGCTGACAGGTATGAGGTTGGCATTTACTCTCTGACTTTGTAAAAATTGAATTTAACCCGCGAGGCAAATCATACGGCTTGTCGATGCAAGAATTTGTAAAGAAGATTTGAAAAATATCCATATTATCATTCGGCTTACAGGAAACTAAAAAAAATTTAATCTAAACTTATTTATAAATTAAACTTTGTCTGTATGTGTGTGTCCCCGTTACCTATAGACTCCAAAACGGCTGAACCGATTTTCTTGAAAATTTACACAGTTGTACTATAAGCGTCTGCGAGTGGTTCTTAGCTAGGTTTTGTGTCGAGGTACCCTCGATAAATATCGAAAATCGGTAATCGAAAAAAATCGGGTTATAGAAGGAGTGGTCTGATTTTAATCAAATTTGCTACACTCATAGACAAAGACATAAGAAACGATATTCAGAAGTTTCATGGTTGCAGTTCTTACAATAGTGCAGAAAATCGATAATAAGCAAGATGTTTGTGAGTGTGTCGGTTTATCTGCTGGTAGGGCTGTATTTTTTTCAGCCCTTTTATTTTAGTTTTTGCTTCGGGTTTGGCTCTAAGTAATTATAATTGTAGTTCTTAGTCTCAGCCATAATACCATTTATTCAGAGGACTTATTTAGCCTTCAAAATTCACTTTACGACGAAAAAAAACTTGATATCGATACCAGGAAATCGAAATTTGTCTTACATCCATTCATTTTTCTTTCAGTCTACGGTTTCGCTTTAACTGGAAACAACTATTGCTTTTTAGTCTTTCGTGCCAACGTCCATAGAGTCTGAGCTTCAGGACCATGTATTAGATTTAAAGCTTTCATTACACCCGGGCAACGCCGGGCTATACAGATAGTATATATATATACAAATCCACATTTTTTATACGATTCTCACCAAACTTCACACAAATATTCTTTAGGCTGAGTCTGAGTTCCAGGACCATGGATTAGTTTTAAAGCTTTCATTACACTCGAGCAACGCCGGGCTATACTGCTAGTTCAAAAATAAATATCATGTTTAGTTCTTACTTGTGGCACCGTTCATTTATTTCTAGCCGTTTCCGTAGACATGCGAAGATTGAATAAAGAATTCAGTCCAAAACTCACCGTCGGATTGAGATTTCTTTCTAATTATATACAGTAAGATTCAGTCAGCACAAGGACCGGGGGCCACTCACAATAGGGGATTACGTTAGGAGAAAATTTGTGCGCATCAGAGTGGAAGAGTTTGAGTTTTGTTTAACGGCATATCAACACCTCTGTGGGTTATTTAATGCCAAAAAAGGATGGTTTAAAGGTATTTTTTTAAATGTTCGGTTATAGGTTTAGTCAGATTTTGACGAGAAACATTTTTTTTATTTTAGAAAACTGAAGATGTCTTTTAGTTTTGTATGAAAAAATGTTTTCCTGGGAATAATTTTCTTTCATTCAAAAATGTATGTATATTTTTATACTTTCATATTGCTTTGACTCCAGTTTGGGGGGTTAACTATTTGCCCATAGCTAGGACCCTAACAGGTGCTACCACTCCGGTTCAGGGTGAATCTGGGAACAACAGCAATTAAGAGGTGGTTCTATGCTCCTCATAACCTCTCAATCAGAGGCCTTGCTGCCGGATGCAGTTTACCGTCATACCCAGGACCAGAGTGGAAGATAATGGTTGCTCTCTGATTAAACTTGAACAGTGATTGAGGAAACATTCTCTTGTGAATCGGATCTACAGAGCAGTGGTTCGCTGGATGAAGCTGTTTGAGTGAAACAATGGAATATCGAGGGAATGTGGGTGGTTTTCAACTATGTAAGTGCAGTTTTAAATTAGCAGAAAGGTTTGAATTGGTGGGATGTTTTGAATTGGTAGGGCCAGGGAATGCAGTCCGTCCGAACACTTGAAAGTAGCGATAGAAAAGGCGAGAGTCTTGCCAGATTCCGCCTGTGTTAGAGTGTTTGGAGGGTGGAGAATAATTCTTCACCCATAGAGACGCTTTTGAACTTTATCAAGAGTGAGGTCTAGGTAGCTCCTGTCCAATATGACAGCAGTACTCCTTTTTAGGTCTGATCTGAATCTTTTAAAGGTAGAGTCAAGCAAGAGCAGTCAGGAATTTACTAGAAAAGAACAGGAAGCATACCATCTTACTTGCATTCTTAGCAATGGATCGTGTGAACGAGTTCCTCTTAAGGTTAGGTGGTAATTTGAGGCCCGGTAGTCGTTAACAGCGCGGTGCTACCTCAAGGGGACATCTGTTGATCGTGACTAGCAGTAGTTCGGGGTCCAATCGGCGATGATGTAATGTAACTAGTTAGATTTTGAATGTAATTAGTTTTCGAGACTTTGAATGTAATTAGCTAGTTTTTAACCCACTGGGTAGTTTGTGCAAATTCAGAAGAGATATCATTTGCCAATCTTTTACCATCAAGAGATTTAGAAGTGTGCCGTATGGAGTCGTATCATCGGTATTGATGTTTACAAATGATCTGATACACCTGATGAAAACCAGAGAACGCCTACGGTCGAAACATTGTGATAATAAGTGGGAACAATGGTCTGCATGTGAATAGTATCAATCAGTGGCATGATCGATTGGCTCTCTGCAAACCATGGTCACTACAAAAGGCATATATTTTTTTATTCCTGGTTAGCTATGGAGATTTCTTTCATAGATAAGATTTTCTTATGCTGTAAGATCATAACGATTCCGGGACATAAGTGTGACGCCCACGTCAAAAATAGTGTTAAGATTTTTTACAACAAATTGACCGTAAGCTACCTGCGTCGAGATACATCTGATGAAGGCTGAATGATACAACGGACGAAATGTTTTGACACAACAGCAATAAAAACAATGCGAACAATATTTCGCATGTAACTAGCGTAAACAATGATAACTATATATAGAGAGTAGAAAAAGTAGCTGTGGCCTTTGATTATTAATCCAAAATATATATCATGGCCATAGGTAAGATAATAACGATTCCGGGACATTTTGAGACTGCCAGGTCTTTATTATGGAAAACAGGACGCAAAGATCATAGAATGTTAAGATATTACACTGTCCATTTCTTTCTTTTTTTTAAGTCTCCTAACAAATGAAAGTAACAGGCATAAGTAGCAATCAATGGAATGATTGGTTGGCTTTCTATTCAAAACATGAGCACTAAAAGACATTTTTCCTGGTTAGCCATTGTTTGAGATTTGTTGCACGGATATTAAATCCTACGTGTCATGCTCACTTCTTGTCATGGTTCTTTCAATTTGCATCCAGAATATAATAGGTAATCTTTTCTCACAGTATATTATATTGTGTTTTAGATGTATTATGTTTTATATGATGTTTCTGGTATACCACATACATGGCAAAAGTTATGGGCAATTTTCAACTATTCACGGTGTATTCTCTACAGTTCACTTAATTTTTTGAAAATCAGAGTACATTGAAGATACTAAGCATCATGTAAGTCGGTTCTGACTCACATGGCTCATTTTAGTTCAAAGTTTTCCTTCAATGGGTTAACGAAGTCGGGTTTATGCTTCTTGTTGCCCTCATCACTGCATGGATTTATCTAGATGCCATTGTACAGGTTTATTGTCTTTTTGGAAATATTAGCTATATTGATTGTGCTGTAGCGTCGATTTCTACCCTATTCTGACATATATAGTTCAGCTGTGGAGCTATTTTTCACCATTGTGCCTTATTCTCAAATGGAATTTTTACGGATACATGTGACTAAGTAGACGCCCTTTTTTAATTTATATTTCTTTTAAACAGTGTGAACAACATTAACCGAACCAGGCATTGCAGAGACATAATAAAGATAGTTTGCTCTCTATAAAGATTCAAACATGCATTTTCTCATTCGTAAAGGAAACCACTATTCGATCTGGTATTTTCTCTGTGGCCGAGTAGTCTAGTTTCACCTACAAATGGGTAGGCAGCGATCAAATATTCTGGAGAATATAATGAATTTGTTAAATCTCTCTCTCTCTCTCTCTCTCTCTCTCTCTATATATATATATATATATATATATATATATATATATATATATATACAATAAATATTGTAGAGCTTTATATAATTAAATTTTTTATCCAAATAAAAAATAAATACGCATTACGTCATCTCGTCATCAGTCATCATTATCTCGTCATCAGACAATGTTAAATGTTAATTGTGAAAATATTTTTTATTTAAATACAAGTGACAAAACGTTTGTTTTTATAGATGTGGGAAGACATAAAATTTATGTCTGTGTTCCATTTAACTAATCAGAATAGAGATTCACTTTACAATAATTAACTGTAATTATTGTAAAGTGAATCTCTCCTTCTGATCAGTTAAATGGAAAACACATAAATCTTACATCTTCCTACAACTATAAAAACAAATGTATTGTTTCCTGTAAATGAAAATCATTTTCACAACTAACGTCTAACATTGGTAAATGACGAGATAGAAATCTCGAACATAGAAATTTCCGTTTCGCAATGTATATTGTAAAACAAATTCAATTATATATATATATATATATATATATATATATATATATATATATATATATATATATGTGTGTGTGTGTGTGTGTGTGTGTGTGTGTGTAAAACAATCAGTTTCAAATTGAAAGTCAAATTCCAATTATCAAAAAGTATAAAAAAACATATGGGTAGTTTACATTATATTGCAGAGACATAAAACCGTTATGGAATATTTTTGGTGATTTATTCCGACATTTTTAAAAACGAGGTCACTGGTTATTTCTTCACGTATTGACATGAATTTAACATTCGTTAGGGTTGATTTGTTTTGTTTCGTTTTACAGCATATCAACATCTGTGGGTCATTTAATGCCGACAAGATTTTTACAAAAGATTTTTACAATAGCTTTTTACGAATAGAATGTGTATTCTTTGAAAGAAATCAGTTTGTCGACGCAGTTTCACTCACGTAATTTTTTTAAAGAGTGTTGGTGCGTTGTGGTGCAATGGATATTGAGTCTGAACGACAAACCGGGTAGCCCTGTTCGAATTCCAGTAAAATTCCTTGCATTCACTTACGCGCAAATAATCTTTGGGAATGGTATTAATCCGTCTCT
>JBBBDQ010001661.1:2612500-2722500 GCA_037127315.1 Ascarosepion bandense | reverse complement strand
TGTGAACACTCCCAGGTACTGGTTCGTAGCAATGGATGGTTCTCACACAGCTAATATGCTGTGCTTTAATAGGACCTCCAATCTGTGATTGAATGGGGTAGGAAATGAACTTGTAAATATGAGTGCTTCCAAAACGAGGCTGATCTTCTTTAACCACTATAGAAAAATAGACAAATATTTCTGCCTACAATCAAAATGGATGACGCTAGTCTCCTAGAGAGCAAAGGACTGCACCCCCTTGGCCTCGGTTTCTCAACCGACCTCAAATTTAACGACTAGCATTCATAGAGTTTTGGGTCACTGTGTCGGACTAGAATTTCTGTCTCGTCAGAATCTATTTTGCACATTTATAAATCAACCATTCGTTCGTGCATTAAATACTGTTGCCATATCTTGGTCGGGTGCTCCTGCTGTTCATTTTAAGGTCATCGAAAAAATCCAGATGAGGCTCTGTAATATAATCGACTCTATGACTTGGGGCGTGTAATAAACTCATCTGTCTACGAACATTATCAGATTATTAGTATGGCAGCGAATGCTAGACAATGTCTTCAAAGATAAAGGAAAAACTCGAAGGAATAGAAATACATATATATATATATATATATATATATATATATATATATATACTGTTAAATATAAGAGACAATGAATGTCTATTATGTTTAATCATGAGCCGTTCTAAACGTCATATTTTGGCTTTTATTTCAGTGGAAAATAAAGACAAAAATTCTCCAACATTTGGATATTTTTTTTTTAATTTGGTTCTAAGCTTTCGGCTCGCATGAGCCATCTTCAGAGAGGTTATTAAGACGGTAATACAATAACATCCACCATCACCGACGATTTATTTTCAACTGAAATTAAAGCCAAAATACGACGTTTAGAACGGCTCATGTTAAACATAATAGACATTCATTGTCTCTTATATTTAACAGTATATGTTTAGAAAATTATTTGCTGTCTCGATACACTATATATATATATATATATATATATATATATATATATATATATATATATATATCTGGTTTTGAAAAATACATCATTTAGATGCAGTTAGGACACATCATCAGTGATGTTACCCTGGTTTATTGACGGTTTCGGTCCTTTACAAACATCATACCTTCTCCCTAGGTTGACCCAGCCAAGGTTGATCAGGCTCCGGCCTGTGTCCTAATCTTTCTGCTTGCTACGTTATTAGAATGCAAGATGTTTTGTTTTTGGTTGCACAGAAGAAGAGGAAAAATTTGTAGAATAAAGTCGTCCACAAATAACTGAATGTCCAGTGATGATAATGTGTAATTGTTTCAAGTAAATATCGAAAAAAAAATGTCTAAACATATTTGAAATAGATATATAAACCATAAAAAAATTGATTTTTCGTGATAATCATGTGAAGATGAATGGTTAAAATAGCTAAAGGACCAGATAGAGAAAAAATCTGTTTAAATATACTGAAATAAATACATAAATTAACACGATGTAGAAGATACCATTCCATAGGGATGAAGGAATATGCCTATTAACGAAATCGAAAATCGTACCGAATACGGTGATCGTCCTAGCTGAAAAAGAATAAAGTGTAAAAATAAAATATTAGAAGGGTGGATATGTAAATAACAAGAGGAAAAAAAAAACGAATGATATTAGTGTGATATTTCGGATTAAAAAAAAAACTAAAAGAATTGAAAAGATAAAAAAACTGGAATAATATACAAACGTAAACCGAATGATATTAATGAAATATTTGTGATTAAAAAATATGAATAAATAAAAACTATGATTTGATATAAGTAAATGAATAGATAAATATATACAAGCAGTCTTTGCAATAAAATGCACGATATCAAATAGATACCACTAATAGAATTAATATACGTAACAGAGAAGTGTGTTAAGAATACGATGGACAGAGCATATGACTAACGATCAGGTTTTAGAGAGAATGGAAAGGTAAGCATATACTTGACATCAGGAAGAGAGCGTTAAAGTTTCTTTTTTTTTTAATCGGATCACCCCGAGCAAGACGGTAATGCCACTGATGTGCAGGGGGCTACATAAGAGTAAAAAGATTAAGTAGAAGAGAGTGAAGAGGAAGACTAACCAGTTGGAAAGGAGCAAGAGAAGGGTGTGAATACAGGTGTGATGACAGTTGCAAAGGTGGAGAGAAAGGAAAGGATATACGGGAGGCTTGGAGAATCTAATAATGACAAGGCAGATAGAGGAAAAGAGCCAGGGGAGATCAGCGCGTGACATACTTGATGAACTTAAACAAGTGGGTGGCAGAGCAAGGTTTGTGAGAGAAAAAAACAAGACAAAATTTATTTAGAATACAGAAAGATGTTACTGTCCGTTATAGCCTACGTTGTGAAGAGATGCGGCACACACACACACATACACAAAAAACGCAGATAATATCACGGTTTATGGAGGCAAGATGACAAGAGGCCGGCAGGTCGTCGGCTGCACTTAACATCAAGTTTAATTACTGCATATATCAATTAAATTATTTGCTGCACAAAAAACTACATCTCTGTTTGCTGCATATAACACATAGTCTTCTTACTGCACGTAAAAACCTAGTTTGCTTGCTGCAGGTGGCAACAACTATTATACCTTTATATACTAAGTTGACTGTTTGCTGCACATAACGACATATCTGCATGCTTTACGTAATAAATAGTTCTTGATGTTGTAGACAAAAAATAGTTGTTTTGTTACTAACATAACAACTAGTCTTGAACAGGTGAAGAGGCTCATCCCTTGTTCCCTGTTTAGGATGTGGTTTCCGGTTTTCTCTTTTCCAATTTTTTCACTTTCTTTTTTGTTTATTTTTTCTTTCAATTGGAGTAGATAGACTGAACTATCGCCCGGTTCACACTCCACCCATATCTATTGAACAGGTGTAGAGGCTCATCACTTTTTCCTGTTTAGGACGTGGTTTCCGGGTTTCTCTTTTCCAATCTATTCACTCTCACGTAGCCCCCTGCACACTAGTGGCCTTACCGCCTTGCTTGGGGTGATGTGATTAAAAAAACAAGTCTCTTTGCTGCACATACTGATATGTAATTGTTTTTTTTTTTAATATATATTCATATCGCCCCAAGTAAAGTATTTTACTGTCACTGTTGTGAAGGGGTTTAAATAGGAGGAAAGTTATGAGAAAGAGTGACAGGTTATAGGGGTGTCAGGAAGTGGATAAGAAAAGGATGAGAATACTGATGAGAGTGGAGTGGACGGAGAAAGAAGCATGAGAGAGAGGATGCAGGCTAATGAGATAGGAGATGAATATTGACATTACATTTAAATTCTTGCAGATTGTAGCTGTCGATGAAGCAAGTAAACGGAAGGGAAATCCACTGGCGGGGAGTGCGAGAAAAGAAGCCGCTGGAGTAGAATGTGCGTTTACATTTTATTGGCTTCACACAAAAGAAAGCTAGTCGGCTATACATCATAAGAATTTGAATTAATGCACAGAAAAATTAGTTTGATTGCACAGCAGATAACTGGTTGTTTTGCTGCACGTAATAATATATTTGGTTGCTGCAGAAAACAACTCGTCACATTTCTGCGCATAGTAGCATGTCTGCTTGATGCACATAATAACATGCATTCTTGATGCATAAAACAACTCACCATTTTTCTGCACATAATAGCATATCTTCTTGCTTTATATAAAATCATTTCAGGTTACAGCACCTAATGACAAGTTTTGCTGCACAAATATCATGTCTGTTTGCCACCCACAAAAAACAGTTGGATTGTTGCACATAATAGAATGTGTGTTTACGGCTTTTAATGACTAATATGTTGCACATAATGCCAAGTATTATTACTACAGATGACAACACGTTAATTTGCTGCACGTAATAAAATGACTTCTTGATGTACATGTAGTGGATTCTTTTTGAGAAACCACATAAAATAATAAATAACAAAAGCAGATATGGAGGTAAAAAATGCAAGTTATATTGAACAAAAATATACAAACTCGAACACGGGTTAGTCAATTCAGGAATACTAGGAATACTATTAGTAGAATTAATATATACAGTCTTGTAGTGAATTAGTACGTCCGGGTAATGAGTCTATATTCTTACTGACTAACTAGCGGCGGTACAACTGCTCAACTCAAATCAACTCTGACAATCACTACCGTTCTCTGTATAGGCAGTATTATATGTACACATCAAGCGAGTCTATTCTTATGTGTAAAAAGGGCTGATCCCCAACAGCACATAATAACATGTCTGACTGCTGCAGAAAAGAACTTGTCACTTTTTTGTACATAGTAGCATGTTTGCTTGATGCACATAAATCAAGTCGGATTGATGTGCACTACCGACCATAATTATTGGGCCTCTCCAGTTTGTAAAAGAAATTATGTATTTCATACTATTTTTAGTATTTATTGCCAAGTGGATAATGAAAGTAGAATGGTTCTTTTGTTATTATTACTTTGCAAAATTTTACAAGGCAAGGAAGCAAAGATGAAATCACCCTAAATTTTATTCATTCTTTCATTAATGAAACTGCAATATAGGTAATTATTAAATATTTATAAATTCATTTGATGCACATGCTATTGTGCAATATTATGAAAAGAACCATTCTATTTTCACTCACAATTATTCACTTGGCAATAAATACTAAAAATAGTATGAAATACAACATTTTTTAAACACTGGGGTGGCCTAATAATTATGGCTGGGAGTGTACATAAAAACATACCTGATTGTTGCAGATAATGGCAAGTTCCCCCATGCATATAATATATCTGAATGCTGCAGATGACAATTCGTTCCTTTGCTGTACATAATAACAAGTGTAGTTTCTGCACACAAAGGAAAGTCAGATTGTTGCACATAATGCTAAGTCTGTACATAACAATTAGTTACTTTACTGCATATAATAAGATGTCTGGCCCCTGCACATAACCAGTAGTCTTATTGTTGCATTTAAAACTCTATAGACAGAAATGAGTTCACTGTCTCTTTCAAGAAAGCAAATCGCAGAAAATCAAGAAAAAACTATCTGTGGAGAGCTATTCAAAATTTCTCATGGTCCCTGCATCTTAAAAAATAATATGCCATTTAAAACTTCGAAATCGTTTTAATTTAAATTTAAACAGAGAATACTGAACCCCTATTTTAGCAAACATGACAAATGAATATATGCTTTTATTAACTTAAACCCAAGCTAGGTGATAAATCTACCAATACGCAAGGGTTTATTAAGAAAATATCAACGAAATCAGTATTGTCGGAAGAGGACTATAAAAGAACAAGATTCAAGAAGACAGAAAATGAAAATGACTGCTGCGTTTCAATTTTTGAAGATCGTTGTTGAAAGGAAAACAAGAAGACGGAAGTATATCCCATATATGAGAAAAAACTATTAGAACAGAACATACGGACACAGTTAACAATTTAAATAATAAAATAATGAGACATAACTGCTAATCTAGTCAGTTCAAGAAGTCAAGGTACCAAAGCGGAAGACTCATCAAAACAAATACTGTTAATTATTCGTTAGTCTATATTTTTTAGAATCATGAAATTTTCGACAATGATTAATAAATTTGCGCTCGCTGACATATTTTGAGATTTGACTGAAATGTATTTTCTTGAAAAAGGTGAGCCAGATGTGCAAAAAGGAAAACATCCTTGCATTTGCATTTTGGATTTTGTTTAGCGTGGTCAAAATTTTCATAACCCACATTTGGGTTTGTACGGGAAGATAGCTGTCAATGGAACGAAGTGACGTCAAGCTGACAGAAAAACCTTAGTAGTAATTTTGATTTTGATTTTGGAATGTCTGGACAGATACAACCGTTGAAGTGAACGGTTGAGTAAAATCTCCCCGATAGGGGGTGCTGACAACTCTGACCAAACAACCACTTATCCCATACCTTGTCATTCCCTCTGTCTCTTCTACAAATATTTTCACGGTTTCTTCTCTTACGAACTTAGCTCCCTGGTGTATCCTCTCCACGAATTTACTCGAGCTACTAGAATGGAAATTAGGTCCCACACTTTTACAGTTAAAACAGTTAAATGCAGCTGTCACTTCTACTCTATTAGCTTCTTTTCTTGCACTTCCTGAATGTGGAATTCCTTTCTCTATGCTTACTTCTGTGATATCAGTAATTTCCAAGAGTTTAAATGCAACGTCCATTGCTATTTCTTATCTTCTTGATTCACATCTTTTATTCTTTCCCTGACACCCTATGTATCTTGTTCTTCTCATTTAAACAATACAATTAGTGATTTATAAAAATTGAGAAGGAAATCGGTTTACGGCAAAATGGCAGCAACAAGAATTTCAGCAAGAAACCAAAAATTGTCCTACCTGTTACGGGTTGACCTCCGACGAAATCTGCCAGGGTCTTCGACTCGTTCGGTGGTTATTCAGGGTCGATCCTCGGACACGGCAACCATTTGTGACGCCTTATGTCCGGGGCTAGCTGTCTAATTGTGACGCTCGTTCTCGTTGACGGTCGTGACGATCCCAGTGACACTGCCGCTCGGCTGGCCAGTTGATTCGGTCGCTGTTGCTGGTCGTGACGATCTCGTCCGATGATGTCGTCACAAAAGCTGGTTTACAATATGTCTCTTGCAACAACGCGCCAGACATGCCAATTCGCCTTTGGATCTCTGTGTCGCACTTTCCGTTTTTATGTTAGAACTCTTCCTAGGTAGTTAAATTTTTTTACCTGCTTGATTTTAATATCTCCCACCTGTATTTGGCATTTTGGGCTGCTCTTTTTTGCTGATGACCATGCATTCGGTTTTCTTGCAGTTTATTTGTAGTCCTTTTTTGTCACACTCTTTAGCTATCTTCTGTAGGAGGTTTTGTAGTTTCCTTTCCGTGCCTGCAATCAGCTCTGTATCATCTGCGTACCTGATGCTATTCAAATTGTGGCCTCCGATTACAAATCCTCGCATAACATGTAGGTTCCTCAAAATAGTCACGCTGTACAAGTTGAACAGATCTGGTGAAAAGACTGCTAAAAGAGGAGGTTGATGTTAGTAGCGTGATATTGCACTCAATTTTTAAGTTAGGGTTTACATGATAAATAAGGATATAAAATATTTTCTATAACATAACCGTTTTTGAGTAAAAGTGTTTAAAGATTTAAATCTCGATTCAAAATTAGAGCGTTTGAATTTCTTTCGCGATTAGTGAATGTCTTATAAAATTTAAAGTTGGAATATATGCAGTTAGTTTTTTGAAATTAAAAGAGACAATGAATTCCATAACCAATAATGATCATGGAATTCTTCAACATGATTCACAAAATAAAGCAACAGTCGACCGAAATACAGAAAGTGGCATTGAGGAAATGACAGCACAATGCTTACGCTTTGCTACCAGTAAATATACTTTTCTCAACATTAAAATCATCTGCATTGGAGATGAAAGAAAGGGCCACATTCTTCCTATTATATCAACTATATATATAATTATATATATTATATCAAATTATATATATAAATAATAATCTTCATAAATGATCTCTAAGACGTGATCAAATCCAACGTAGGCCTGTACGCAGATGACACCATTTACTCCCGCATCAGTACAAAATCTGGCGAGGCGGACAAACATAACCTTGCTGCTGATCTTGAGAAGGACCTCCACTCAGTGGTGGACTGGGATAAGGAGTGGCTTGTAAATTTCAATGCTTTTAAAACGAAGCTGCTATCTGTCAACCATCGCAGGTATCCTATTCTGCCTCCCATAAGCATGGACCAAGCGAGTCTCCTCGACAACAATACACTGCGCCTCCTCGGCCTTACCCTATCTTCCGATCTCAAGTGGAATCATTACATTGAATCAATAGCTAAATCCACTGCTAGGAAGGTTGGGTCACTGTGTCGGATAAGGATGTTTTTTTTCGCCTGAATCCATCTTGCCCATATACAAATCAACCATCCGACCGTGCATAAAATACTGTTGTCATATCTGGTCAGGCGTCCCTGCTGTTCCTCTCAGTGTTCTCGACAGGCTCTAAAGGAGAATCTGTAATATGATAGGTCCCAACCTGGCAGCTCGACACCAGCCACTTTCTCATCGGCGGGATGTGGCTTTCCTCTGTTTCTTCTATAAATATTTTCATGGCTTCTGCTCCGACGAACTTAGGTTACCGGTTCCCCTTCCTCAAGTATGTACTCGTGCAACCAGACTGGCAACAAGGTCCCATCAATTTACAGTTAGATCAACCAAATGCAGTTGTAAATTCAGCTTCTTTTCTCGCACTTCCCGCCTGTGGAACTCTCTTCCGTATACTTGCTTTTCTGACGGTTACAGTCTCCAGGAATTTAAATGTAACCTCAATTCCCATCTCTTATTCACTTGACTCCAGTTCTTTCTATATCACCCCGTGTATCGTGTTTTTTTTTCCTTTTTCTCTACCTTCACAACTGTCTTCACACCTGTTTTCATCCTTCTCTTGCCCTTTCTCTGACACCCACTGTAATTGGTTCATCTTTCTCTTCACTCTCCTGATGCCTAAACTTTTACTCTCTTATGTAGCCCCCTGCGCATTAGTGGCAGTAACGCCTTGCTTAGTGTGAAACGATTTTTAAAAAAAGAACATTTATTCATACGTAATTTGTGTTATCAATTTTCACAAGAATAATTTGATTATTTGATTAAAAAATATGAGCAATTATGAGTAAATTGTCCAATAAAAATACGTATATTTTGTTTCAGAAGTAGCGGGAAACCAAATTAAAAGATAAAAAAATTGCAAGTTCTGGACATGACTGTAAACTGCATCCGGCAGCAAGGCCTTTGATGGTGAGGTTGTGAGGAGCTTGGAGCCACCTCTTAATTGCTATTGTTCCCAGGTCCACCCTGACTCGGAGTGGTAACATCTGTTAGGATCCCAGCTATGGGCAAATAGTTAACCCCCGCCACCAAACTGGAATCAAAACACTACAAAAGTATAAAAAATTCACTTTTATAGAACTATATAAAAAAAAAATACTTTTATAGAAAAATACACATTTTTGACGAAAAAAAATTATTCTCAGCAAAACATTTTTGAATACAAAAGTAGAAGACATTTTCAGTTTTCTCAAATAAAAAAGATTAAAAACAAATTTTCACTAAAATCTGACCAAATCAGCCTTCCAACTAAAACCGAACATTAAAAAATACCTTAAAACCCCACCTTTTTTTGGCATTAAATAACTCACAGAAGTTGATATGCCGTAACAAAAAAAATTACAATTATCAGCGCTAAAGTGATACACTTGTAAAATTAGATTGGCCTCTCACAAAATTTAGTTTTTGTTATAGTGGGACATCCTGCCATCCCCGAGAATGGAATGCTCTAGATTATAAAGGACGGTGACAAGCGGTAGGAGGGAGCCAAACGTCTTAGGCTCTCGCCTGACGACGCTATGACACTGTCAGCCCTCCCGCTTCGGGTAGAAGGCGCTCTCTGCTTCCGAGCAGAGAGCACTAACCCAGTCGTGGTTCCGCCGAAGGGTAGAACCACGCCTCGGTAAAAATAGACAGACATTTTTTTTGGCCCGGCTATATGGCCGGGAATACCCACTATAAAATGACCATGTGTCACATCCGGCCTTGCGTGGGAAGGCTAGTAAATACACCAAACGTCTTAGGCTCTCGCCTGACGACGCTATGACACTGTCAGCCCTCTGTCTTCGGGTAGAGGGCGCTCTCTGCTTCCGAGCAGAGAGCACAAACCCAGTCGTGGTTCCGCCGAAGGGTAGATCCACGACCCGGTAAAAATAGACAGACATTTTTTTGGCCCGGCTATATGGCCGGAAATACCCACTATAAAATGACCATGTGTCACATCCGGCCTTGCGTGGGAAGGCTAGTAAATAGACCAAACGTCTTAGGCGGAGGCATTCTCTATTTGATAATTTATTCCGCTCCTACTCGTTGATTGCTTATCCGTATCTTATTGTTAATTGCACTTCGTACAATAAACCCGTTATATCTATTTCCTGTGCCGAGTACCATTTTTCCACTAATCTTTACACTGATATTCCTATCCGGGATATATCAGTTTTAAAACATGAGTCTGCAGAAAGGTTTTTCAAATACTAAACTGCAACAGGTTTAAATTTATAGAGCACCGTTGGAGTTACCGAAATTAACTGTACATACGAAAGCCGAGGAAAAAATCGTTAAATTAACTACTGAAGATTCACAAATTCTATATGAAAAAGAATCAATGCAGAAGTACACTATTATTAAATCAATGTGCCATCAGTTAAAACGTTCATTTACGTTTTTAAAAAAATGACAATACATCATTAATTAGACGTATTTTCGAACCACTATCCTATTTCAAATTAAATTTGCGCAGAATGTCCTAAATTTTCCTGTTGCATATCTCGTACGCCTAACAATATAAGGACTATTTTTATTTCATTTTGACTTGCACCATACTTTTCGGTCCCAACAATGCTGAATCACACTATTTCTTTCAAGAACCCTTAATACATTGCAGGTAAGGCGATATATTTCGTTAGATATATATAAGTAGTTTCAGTTTAATTTTCGATAAACAAGGCAAATTAAAAAAACATTTTGTCTTATAAAATATGCATACCAGTTTTATGGTGCTAAATACAGTTAAAAACAATTATGATTTAACAAATTTTACATATCAGTCTTTTTTTTAATCATATCACCCCGAGTAAAGCGGTAACGCCACTGAAGTGCAGGGGGTTACATAAGAGTAAAAAGATTAGAGGTGAGAGAAGAGGAGGACAAACCAGTTAGAAAGGATCAAGAGAAGGATGGAAATACAGGTGTGATGACAGTTTCAAAGGTGGGGAGAAAGGAAAAGATATACAGGTCGGTGTGGAAAGAACTAGGGTCAAGTAGTTAAGAGATGAGTATTGACCTTGCATTTAAATTCCTGGAGGTTGTTAGCGTCAGGAAAGCAAGAATAAGGAAGCGAATTCCACAGGCGGGAAGTGCGAAGAAAGAAGCTGGTGGAGTATAATTGTCGTCTGCATTTAGTCGAGCCGCCAAGTCAGTACCTATCACATCAAATATATCAGCAAGCAGTGTGGGTATAGAAGAATCCAAAAGAGTATCCTGTAGATACAGTGGTAGGATAACTCTCTAAGAGAGCTCGAAATATATATGTATATAAATACATATAAAGCAAATATACGAAAAATTAAGGCAGACACGTTATTTCATAGTAAATCGAAAGTATGGGCCGAATTTAGGCGAACCATCATCAGCTTCCGTCTTTATTTTACAAAGGATTTTATTTCATGTAAAATCCTTTGTAAAATAAAAGCATATATATATATATACTCTATAAAAAAATTAGATGTTCTACAAATTCATGGGTAATACATATTTTCTGGATGATTTTGAATATTATCTGTTGTATCATTTGGGTCTAAAGAACAGCAGGTTTTGGCAGCAACATATGAGTTTGTAGAACATCAAAAATCTTTTCTAGATTATATTACTCTGTTAAATTATATAAAATATTTAACATTGAGTATTTTGTCTCTATTGCAGTTTACCTGACTTAAATACCAAATATTCTACGTAATATATATATATATATATATATATATATATATATATATATATATATATATATATATTTTCTTCACTACTGGACGACATAATTATACATAATTATTAATACAATATAACTAGTAGTAGTAAAGCGGATGAACTGAGCCGACATTGCTTCTCTATTGTCACTCTCTCAGTGAGCGTTGCAGAAGAGAAAATATATATACAAAAATGCACAATGGTCTTTATTATAATATAGAGGATTAGCCTTTTTTGTAATTTTTACAGTTTTCACTTATTGAATACAGTAAAAATTGCATATTTTACTTGTGGCGATTCACAATTAGAATTCTGGTTTGAATATATTTTACATTCAATCTATCTATAAAAATCGACTTTATTTTGATTAATTCTAGCAATAGCAAAATATTCACTCGATTTATATGTAAAACCTGCGGAAATTTGTTATTTCAATACATATTTTGCACATCATTGCATTGTGGTGCGGTGGATACCTACTCAGAACCACAAATCTGGGAGCCGAGTTCGAATTTCACTTGAACTCCTTGCATTCACTTACGCGCAAATATTTTTTGGAAAGGTATTATTCCGTCTCTTCCCTCCAGTTATGGATTAAATAATAGGACAAATTGGATTCTATAGCCTTGGCTGGCAACCAGTCTACCGCAGAAAGCAATGGCAACCTACTGCGAAATAATCTTCTGCTCAGTCATTCATGTCTCTTTCGAGCGTGTTTCACGTATGGCACTTAAGTGACTGACTTATTACATATAACTTCAAATTTTTCACCAGGTGCTATGTTGATTTTCTGAGAAATGGGGAAAATCAATCTGCTCTAGTGCATAATATCAGCATTCAATGATCAGAATTTGATTTTAAACAAGATATCCTATTTAGCACATCTGCAGTCAGTCATGTGCCATACGTAATATACGCTTGCGTAGTCATGTCTCATTCGAGTCATGAATGACTGGTCAGAAGATTTTCCCGCAGTAGGTTGCCATTATATTCTGCGGTAGACTGCTTACCAACCACGGCTATAGAACCCAATCTGTTCTACTATTTAACCCATAGCTGGAGGGAGAAAAATAGATAAATACTTTCCTAAGGGTATCTGCGCATAAGTAAATGCAACGAATTCAACTGGAATTCGAACTCAGCTCTTCGATTTCTTGTTCAGAGCCTATATCCACTGCACCACAAAGCACATCAATCAGAAACAAAAATTTGAAACAACGTAATCAAAAAAGAAAAAGTAAAGTTGAGGATATTCTTTCTATTGTTAATATATGACCAGTGGATATTTAAAAAGAAATAAGTACCAATTCTTTTGATATCGTAGACTAAAATAGGTAAACAGTGATTACGTTTTCTTCAATATTTGGGAGTTGTCACATCTTAATGGCTTTAAATTAAGAGCGTTTTATACCCTAGACTGGCTGCCAGTCAAGGCTAGATAACTCTGTATTTTTTTTTAAACATTTAAACCATAGTTTGGAAAGGAGCAAAAGCATGTATTGGTTTCGTTGTCATGATCAATACTGTGAGAAAGTGAACGCAACCAACTGAACCTGAAACTGGACTTGAACTCGGATTGCCGATTTTGTTTTCTGTGTTGATAAACTTTACTAAAGAAAAGGGTACTGAACTGTTACATGATATCTGTCCTCCTTTATGGCGGCGATTGCTGGACAATTTTCTCAAAAATAAAAGGGATACTCGAACCAACAAAAGTGTGGTTCTACAGAAGGATGCTGAGAATACCATAAACCGAACAAGTGAGCAACAGCGAGACTTTGGAGTGAATGAAAAAAAAAAAAAAGGAAAATTTTACTTAACATCAGGTAAAGGCAGCTAAAGTTTCTGAGACACGTAATAAGGAAGGGGGGCTTGGAAAATAAAATAAGAAAAACAGCGCATGACATACTTGATGGGCTTAAGCAAATCGATGATAGAGAAAATTTGGGAGAAATAACAAGACAAAATATATTAAGAATTACTGGGCACAGAAAAATGTGGAGGGCTATGATCGTCTATATCAGGGGTCGGCAAATCCCGGCTCCCGTGCCACATTCGGCCCGCGAAGAACTTTTGTCAGCCCCTCCAAGAACTTTTGTCAGGCCCACCAACTTAAAACCTCGACACTAATTATTTAATTAATTTGCCGAGAAAGCGGCAAAGAAGTTATCAGTTAGAGTTCAGCAACTTGCAATGCCACGATTTTTTAAATCAAAATTTAATTTCAAATCCACTGCTGACTTTCTTAAATATATTTTGGCATGCGGAAAATATAAAATAATAAAAGAATAATGCGAAAATGATGGTATCATTATTATAATTACGAAAAAGATTTATATTAAAAATTGTTTCAGAACAATGTTGAGTGGTGACCACTTGGATGAATGAAGTATTGTTCTTGTCGTCAACAAATACATCAACTGATGTGGAGAAGTTGTCGAACAATAAAGAGAAATAAATGTCCTATTAGATAATTTGCCATTTCTAACTGTATTTTGCTGTTTTAAGGAATTTGCATTTTTTTGTTGAGTGTGTTACTTATTACCCTCTTAGTCTAGCAATAAAATAAAAAACCTTGTTTAAATAATATAACATTAACTTCATTGTTATTTCTTTAAACGATGGCGGACCTCTTGACGGAGAGGTCTGAGGTGGAGACAATTTATTACAGTACATTTGAAATCATGGCCCTTTTTTGAGACTTTGCATAGCTGTCTGGCCAGCTTTCTCCAAAAGTTTGCCGACCCCTGGTCTATAAAATCACCGTGCATAAAAAAAAGAAAAACCCTTACACAAAGCAGAGAATTCAGAGGGCGCGATTTAAAGAATGAAACTGTCTTATGGGTGCAGTAAAATAAATAACCCATTTAATAAATTGCACTCAGTCTAAACTGAATTTGTAATTTTAGATGTCAACCTGATTTTAAACATAGCAGGTTCTTTCGTACGGCAAGAATTCTTTGTTATTTTATTCTTTTAATAAGCGCTAATTTCCAGCGAAAGGCGGGGTACAGTTTGTTTGTTTACACAGCGCCTTCAAAGAACTGCCCTTGACATTCCTGTTTCCTGCTTTATTCGAATCAACTTTAATAAAAATATATTCTGATATTTAAGAATGACATTAAAACTGCACGTAATATGGAAAAAAATCACCTTCAAAAAATACGTTACATTGGTTATGAGTCATTGGCAAGAAATCCTTTTAAAATTATTTACAATATTTCTTGCTTTCAAGGTTGCGTATATATATATATATATATATATATATATATATATATATATATATATATATATATATATATGTATGTATTGGCTATAAATCCGAAAGAAACAATTTGAAGATAAATCCCAAACGAATCCTATGAATATAATATGTTAAAACTGATCTAGCCAGGGGGTTCAATGTAATTAAATGTATTTTTTTACAAAGCTAATGTTTATTACATGAAAAAAGAATTTTAATCTTTTAAGAACGTATAGACATTTCAACGAGTGAATTTTACACCCGTCTCATCAGCGATAACACAATATTATTATGCGTGAATCTATATATGAGGATAGATATAAGCAAATAAACAACGATTTGTTCTTTTGATTATATCTTTACATGTGCTGACGTGTACGTATATATATATATATATATATATATATATATATATATATATAGATAGATAGATAGATAGATAGATAGATAGAACAGGCGGAAATAGATATATAGATATGAACAGAATGAGATTTATTTATTTATTTATTTACACCTACCAGCCGAATATTAGAGTATTCTTGTTAGAAAACCAGTGAGAAGTATGGGAAAGCTGTTATTATATCTAACGAACCTGATACCGTTCACCCATACGTATATGCTCTGTAACCTATCCTAATATAAAATAAGACCATTTCTAGGACATATGTTTTATTAATTTGTTTAAACGTTATCTTTAATGGATACTCACATTTGAGTAGATGCTGTTTTCTTTTCAATTATTATAAAACGATAATTATTATCTTACGCCTACCAGCCTGAATATTAAATGTAAATAAATATCTACTGTCTAATAAACACACACACACACACACACACACACACACACATATATATATATATATATATATATATATATATATATATATATATATATATATGAGTACAAAGAGTTTGTCATTTTAGCTGAGTAGATTCATGTCGACTTGGTAATTTTGTGAGGACACCGACACTCGTCAGGGCTCACTGATAAATGAGAATATCATAACAGTGTCCTCACTTAACTTCGATGTGGGCATGAATCTGCTCAGTTAAAGTAAGAAATTGAGAAACCCTTTGTACTTATCAAGTCTGTATCTCCACCACGATATCGGGCACTTTACGATTAAAAAAAAAACCTGATGCCTAAATAAAACCACTGAACAAACCACAACCTTGGCGCTAAACATTAACACACTCAAACACTTACTTAACTGTAATTGACATTTTGGATCCTTTTTACTGATGACCACGGTTCCAGATTTCTTGCAGTTAATGTTTTTTTATTTATTTATTTTTTTTTTTTGTTTCTTTATCTATATTCTGTACGAAGTTTTGTAATTCTTTTTCTGTTGTGGTGAAATTTCGTCCCCAAGTTGTTGTGGCCTGTTTGGGCCGGGAAGAAAGACACGGAAGCAAGAAGTTAGGTTCAAACACTGTATTAGCATAACAAGAACATATATACAAGTAAGAGTGTTAGTAATTAGCAAATAGAAGTGTACAACCAAACGGTATAGTTACGCTGCATCTTGACTGTATTTAGACTGCCTCACAGCTGCCTTCCCGAAAATCAAGCAGGTTATTATTTATTGACGGAGGAAGAGTCCATTCTTATAGATAGGGTACCATAACACTTTCTTTAACTGCTATCAATACTGTGTCATCTGCATATCTTATATTTTTAAGATTGTCATCACAAATGATGAATCCTGAGAGGATTTCTCTCAGATTTGCCTCACTATATAGGTTGAATAAATACGGCAAGACGGCATATCTTTGTCTTACTCCCTTTTCTTCTTTGTATATCTGATGTACTCATTTCCTGTCTACATGTAGGCGATTTGCTGCCAGTGTACAATCTTGATTATTCTAATGTTTTCCCAAGTATGCTAAGGTTGCTGAACAGCTCTAACTGTTCTATGTGATATTTAAAACAAATATGCCTTTACATTTTATCGTAGGAACTTGAAACTGTAGATTTGAATCAATCAGACGTCCGGTACGAAACACGAATCTTTTTTATGGCGACTTATTCCGACAGTTTTAAAAACGAGCTCACTCATTATTTCTTTTCTTGCTGTTAAAAAGAAATTCGCCACGTCTTAATATCGACACTGACATGAATTTAACTTTTCGTTAGGCCATTCCAATTTCAATTCTATTACAGAAAATCGTTTATTACAATATTTAAGCAGCCTGCATCAGTATCGGCTACTATAGCCTAAGGCGATGCTAACGTCATTTGCTCGGTTCCAAACGAACATTTGCCATGGACAATGTAGAATTTAGAAGGCGATATTTGCGATGTTAATGTGCCTAAAGGTTACATCACACGGTCATTCGTTCGATCTCCCTAATTTAGTGGTTGCAGCTTTGAAAAGAACAAGGGTCATATCTGTTTTTGAATTAGCCAATTTGTATGGAGTAGGTGGCATATATGCAAAAGATTCAGGAAAAACAACGGAGGAAAAATTAAGATGAAACAGAATGCGTGAAGATGGTGATAAGTAGGTTCGAAGACAAATAGAGGCACAAGTTTCTTTTTCTTTCTCCCACGACACATATGCATTAATATTCATACATCACACACACACACACACACACACACACACACACACACACACACACACACACGCATATATATATATATATATATATATTTTTTTTTTCTTTTACCACCCGAAGAAACGTTGGGCACCCAACGTTGAAACAAACATATGATTGTAGAGGACATATATTAAAAAATAATGTACATGTTCTAAAACATAATTAATAATAAATATTCACAGCTCTATACATCATATATCGAGCACTGTTTTAAATTAATGTTTTGGACAGAAAAAATTCTTTCTTCCTTCTGTACCCACTCGGATATATATATATATATTCATTCTACATTAACAATATATAAAAATAATGATCGATAATACAACCATTCTACACCAAGAAAACATCAAAATCACACTACAGATTCTCGAGGCAATATTCATTAAAACACTTAAGCCGTCAATTAATAGAATCAGTTATGAATAGAGTAGTAATGTTCTAAAATGTTTGTGAAAATAACAGTTTTTTTTTCATGCTTTAACACATGCATGACCATGACATTACAACATATAAAAAAATTCCATTTGGGATAATTTTCACGTTCTAATGAACGCTAGCAATTTGTCAGCGGGAAAAAATGTACAGTAATTTTTAGCAATACAGTTTTCCGGTTACATTTGTTACCATAACTCACACCCCTAAAGATGACCTCAGAACGAGTTTGAAAGTGCTTGGGTATCTTAAGAAAGGAATGAAAATAACATCTGTCAACGTTACAGCTCATTTCTGACATCTTTTGATTGTAATACGCGAAAAATTATTCGTGAGTATGAACGGATTTTATTTAGAATAAGAAAACATAGTGTTTTCAATTTATTTAATCTAACACACACACACACACACACACACACACACACACATATATATATATATATATATATATATATATATATAAACCTTGAGTAAGTTCTAGCCGTTTTCCATCAGATAGTGTTTTCAGAATTGTGACTGTCATTTCAGACAACGCATTTATCAGGAAGTACTATAAGAAAGCTTGAAATTCAGGGTATGTCATTTCGCTGAAATGTAAGCAACTTTGTTTGTCATAGTGTTAAACACGTCGGATTTCGTGCCAAAGAAAGTGTATTTGCAGGGAATTTTACTGCACTACTTTATTCAAATGAAAACTGCAGCTGAAACACACAGATTTTTTGTTGTTACCAGCATGTCAAACACCTTTGAAATATTTAAAGCCAAGGAAAGCGCTTCGCCTTTTTTATATGAAGTTTGATAAACCAATTCATTGATAGCCGTTCACACATCGGTATTAGACCTGCATGAATGGAAACTATACATTTTATCGGAAAGGAAGACGTGTGAAGTAAGATGCTTAGCTAATGTCGTCGATTACGGTCGCTAGTATTTTGCTAAAATGAGAAAAGAGATTAATGGAGCGATAATTTGAGGGATCAAAATGTTTCTCAAAGATCTTAAAGACAGAAACTCTAAAGAAGAACTTCTAGCAAGCTGGATATCAAGAAACAGTGAAGCATTTATTGTAATGTTTGGAGAGAACAGGAGACACTTCAGGAATACATTTTTTTAGGTCAACAGCAGGGATATTGTAGAAATCGCAAGCCTTGTGGGGGGGGGGGTCTAGTTTATAAGCGGGAGATAAACCCATGGATGGGGTTCTAAGGGGAAATCAGGCAGGGTTACTTATGTGAGTCGAGATAGGAGTTGCAAAAGATTTTTCGCGCAAAGCAGTCTGCTGTGTCTATAGTAGACAAAAACTATTCAAATTGATTTAAGGGAAGAGGTACTGAGGATTGGTTCTTATTCACTGCACACTTGTCGAGACGGCAGTAGTCTCTAGAAACAAAGGCTATTCAGTATCTCATTCTATATGTGAATAATGATTTGTCTCTTTGAGGCCTTACTTACACTCACAACTAGCGGTAACAATGGGAGCTGTCACTCTCGTATAACCGAGAGATGTGGCTTCTGTTGTCTATAGCAGCTGAACAGGTAGGAGAAATTCAAAAAGAAAATTGGGGTTTACTTATAATTTGGAAACTGACACTAAAGCTTCGATGCCAAACATATGCGCGAATGCATACACACACACACACACACACACACACACACACACACACACACACACACAAACATATATATATATTCAAATATATATATATAGAGAGAGAGAGAGAGAGGGATGTGAATAAGTATACATATGTGTATACATTCCGGTACACATAAATATCTAGAAAAGATCTATAAAGTATATATTAGTAAATATCTATCTATCTATCTATCTATCTATCTATCTATCTATCTATATAGATAGATAGATAGATAGAGAGAGAGAGAGAGAGAGAGAGATAGGGAGGGGAGGTAGATTAGTAACTGATTGGATAGGCCTAAACAGAGACGAACAAACATTTTTACACTAATTTAATAATCAGACAGTAGATAACATTTCATCGAAAGGTTGAATAGATCACACACTCGCTGACATAGAAAATTGAGTAATATATATATATATGTGTGTGTGTGTGTGTATGTATTTCACTGTTTCTCTCTCTTTACTCTCTCTTTATATATATATATATATATATATATATGTGTGTGTGTGTGTGTGTGTGTGTGTGTGTGTGTGTGTGTGTGTGAATGTATATGACTTAGGACATAATCAAATAAATTTAAAACAATGCATGGGAAATCATCAGCTATATTAGCATCTAACCAGTTATTAATATGCATGACAACAATTTGACATTTGACATTATCCCTCCCATCAAACAATGTTTATATATATATATATATATATATATATATATATATATATATATATATATATATATATATATATACTTCGAAAATACGCACTTTCTGTAGCGCAGGTGGATGTCGTCAGTGATCTACTTTATTCAGGTCATTGAGCAGTTTCGGGTCTTGCAACATAATACTACCCTCGCTGAGTTGACCCCGTCAGACCTGATCAGACTCCGATGCTCCCTCCATATATATATACGAATATCTTTTAGGACTTCAGTGTCATCTTCGTAGAAATGCTCGATCCGTGCCAGTCAAATAATGATTCATTTTATCTCTGGCAACAAATGTAAGTAAAATATTACATTATCTAGATAATCAAGCAACTACCTATATATATATATCGCTTATTCAGTAATGGTTTAGAGCACTCTGGCTATTGGGTGGGTATAATGATGAGATACATGCTAAAAAGTCTGCCTTCTTCTACCAAACGCCTATAGTCCAGAAGTAGAATCGCCGACTGACGTCAATTCGGTCGGGTTTCAATCCTGGGTTAAAAGCAATCGGAGTTTAACCGTACTGATGAAATAAATAATGACTGGGACAAATGTCATAGAAAAATTTGGACATACAAATTTAAGAATAAATTTTAAGGTAGATTTAAAAAAAAGAACAAGTTCTGTTAATACAAGTACATACATACACGCACACATACCCACAAACACACACACACACACATAATTTACTTAAATATATAACGGATATTCGAAATTCACGAATTAAATTTAATTTTAATTATTTTTAAAATTGAAGAAACTAAATTTATGGCGGCTTAGTTTGAAAGGAACCGAATTATTATATATACTTTTTTATAAATTATATAGGGCTCTGCTAAAAATTAACCAAAATTAATTTGTTTGTTTAAATTAAAAGGTTATATGAATTTAGCATTAACATAAAATAAAATAAAAAATGAAAAATAAAATAAAAAATGAAATAAAAATATAAATATAAAATATAAAAATTAAAAAAAAATTAAAAATAAAAAAAAAATTCAAATATATATATATATATATATATATATATATATATATATATATATATATAATCCATAGATGTATAAAACTAAATTTGGTGAGTATCAAAATATGCACAAAGAATTATATAATCATGATTTTTGGATCTAGCATTTCTTTCTTATTTTTTAATTCCCGTTTTAATTCAAGATTCCACTTTAATTCTTTCTGCCAAACGTTCTAGAAATAAAAAGCATATTTTTCACCGTAGAAATAGTTACATCTTATGCAACTGCCAAAAATATCCGAAACTCTCCGTCAGGCATAATCATTTCGATTGTCATGACTACGAACCTCAAAGAAAATCTATTAGAATTGTAACACATCTGAGAAAAAAAAAAGATTGCTTTTGATAGATTTTTTCGTCATAAATTGCTCGATATCAAGATGTGGATAGAGTGGTAATAGAATATTATATATATATATATATATATATATATATATATATATATATATATATCAGAGGCAGAATCGCCGACTGACGCCAATTCGGTCAGGTTTCAATACTGGATTAAAAGCAATCGGACTCTAACCGTACTGATGAGCTGTGATACAGCGAAACAGATCTTTCTGCGGATGACTATATATATATATATATATATATATATATATATATCCCTACAAAATTATCCATTTGGTTTTGACACTGTGTTTTATCAAGTGATGAACTTTATTTCAATTTGGATAGTTTTAAAAGGTTCAAGACGAGCCAAACCCCTTTAATCAAGAAGGCATTGCTACATAGACAGAGTGGACCAAACAAACAAAATAATTTTTAATTTGAAAAATATAAGAACAGTCACTGAAAATAATTTATTGGGGTATTAACATTAATATTTGATTAAAATATAGATCAACATTATAAATCGACTATTAGATTATCTCTACTTTCTTTATTTTTATTACGAATTACAAATTCTGAGTTTAACAAAAGCATTAGATTTAGGTTGTTATAAAGTTATTCAGATGTTAAACGAGTAAAAGACGTGGGTGTACACATATACAATTCTAGAGATATCTGCATGGTATATACACGCACGAACACACACTGGCACACATACACATGTACAAACGTATATACGCACACACACACACACATATATATATATATATATATATATATATATATATACATAAATTTTAAATTATTTTTAGTGTCTGTTCTTATATTCTTCAAGCTAAAAGTTGATTTGTTTTGATTGACTGAGCTAAATAGAGATAGCTAAGATATCCAGAAGAAGAATGACTCATGGAACGAGAACATTCTACTCCAGTGATCAAAATAAAGGGTTCGATTCAAAATTCCAGTAAGCTGAAGATTGTTAGAGCATACAATAGCCGAAACGAAACTGCTATCTGTCAACCATCGCAGGCATCCTCTCCTGCCTCCCATAAGCATTAGCAAGCGAGTCTCCCTGAAAGCAGCATACTCCTCGGCCTTACCCTATCTTCCGATTTCAAGTGAAATTATTACGTTGAGTCAATAGCTAAATCCACTGCTAGGTTGTTTGGGTCACTGTGTCGGGCCAAGAAGTGTTTTCCGCCTGAATCCATCTTGCACATGTACAAATTAACCATCCGTCCGTGCATAGAATACTGCTGTCATATATGGTCATGTGCTCCCGCTGTTCATCTCAGTGTTCTCGACAGGCTCCAAAAAAGAATCTGTAATGGGATAGGTCCCAACTTGGCGGCTCGACTCCAGCCACTTTACCACCGGCGGGATGTGGCTTCCCTCTGTCTATTCCACAAATATTTTCATGGCTTCTGCTCCGACGAATTGTTGTGCCTCCGCCACAACAATTTACTCGTGCAACCAGACGGGCAACAAGGTCCCACCCATATACAGCTAGTTCAACCAGATGCAGCCGACAATTCTACTCCATAAGCTTCTTTTCCCGCACTTCCCGCCTGTGGAACTCCCTTCCATATATTGCTTTCCTGATGGCTACAAACTCCAGGAATTTAAATGTAATCTCAATACCCATCTCTTATCCACTTGACTCCAGTCTTTTCTACATCACCGCGTGTATCTTTTTCTTTCTTTCTACTTTCCCAACTGTCATCACACCTGTGTTTCCATCGTTCTCTTGCACTTTCTCTGCCCCACTGTAACTGGTTCGTCTTTCTCTTCACTATTCTCCTGTCTATACTTTTACTCTTATGTAGCACACTGCGCATCAGTGGCCGTACCACCTTGCTTGGGTTGAAACGATAAAAAAACAAAATAACATCGTGAATATGAACATAGAGATGAGGAAAACAGTTCTAATAATGTGAATGATGTAAATACCTTATTTCAGAAATATAAACAACGCACCACATAGTATGGCATATAAAACATTTGAAAATATTATTTTTAATATCATTTCTCATATTCAATCTATGCTGCTACACAGTGTGAGTGGTTTCGAAACCATGGTCTGCAGAAACGTGGAGTTTATTTGATAATGACTGGCGATCGACAGTTACAAACTGTAAACGATACAACGAATTTAACGTTACAACTAAGCTTGACAATAAGCCCGTCTCCACACTGTCCGGTTTGTTCTTTGTCAAATCGCCCGAAGCAGCGCGGATATTATATAAGAGTTAGCATGTCAAATATTGAACTTGAAAATTTGAAGCTTCAGTCAGTTAAGTGCCATTCGTGATACACTCTTATGCAATCATCTTTCGAAAGAGACATGACTGACTGGGTAGAATATTTTCTCACAGTAGGTTATCATTACTTTCTGCGGTCGATTGCCAAGCAAGGTTATAGTACCAAATCTGTTCTACTGTTTAGCCAATAACGAGACTTTTGCGCGTTAGTGAATGCAATGAATTCAACTGGAATTCGAACTCAGCTCTCCGATTTCTCGTTCTGAGCCGATATCCACTGCATCACCATAAACATTCGCATTCCAGAATACCACTTTTAAATAGTTTCAAATTGAAATAAGATTCAGTCAGATACACGCCTGGGCGATCATGTCTCGAAAAAGACATGGCTGACTGGGTAGAATATTTTCCCGCAGTAGGTTGCCATTATTTCTCCAACCAAGTCTATAGAATCTAATCTGTCCTGATATTCAACCAATAGCTGCAGGGATAAGCGACGGATCAATACATTTCTTAAGGTTATTTGTGAGGAAGTGAATGTAACGAATTCAATTGGAATTCAAACTCGTCTCTCGTTCCGAGAAGGTATCAACTGCACTTCAACGCCCATCCATTTGAAGCTTATACCACTGAAACATCATTCATAATACACAGATCTCTAGTAAGCATTTTTTAATACCTGGAACTTTTAGGACGTAAGCGATTTTCCACGGTTTTTTCTATTATTATCTGCGACTTACAGTGCATTTTCTTTTTTGGAGAGATACTTATTTGGTTTACCGTGATATTTTCCACGGCTTTTAGACTGGTCGTCGTACAAAGCTATCCCAGTCTATTGTGCTATTTAACTTTATCAGGTATGGGAAAAGAGATCAATTAACGCCTCTTTCCTCGGCATTAATAATAAAAAAAAAGCGAGCACAACAGATTGGTTCAAAATTTTAACTCGACGCAAAGATTCGAATATCCGGACTGATATCCCTTAAAGTAATTAAGAATGTTGAATCATGTATGATGAATAAATGTAATCGATTTAAAATAAAATTGATTTTTCAAGATCAAAGCTTGCTTATTACTGCAGTTCATTAATTATAGCCTGAAAAACTAAACGCCAAATGTAGTCTATCAGCACAGAAGGGGGCTTCGACATTTGGATGTTCCGAACTCACTGTAAATTTCATATACTTGGAAACGTCACAAATATCCAATATTTCTATATAGTAAGCTAAGTTTAGTCTGGCACAAGGCTACATGTATGGTCATTCTGTGAAGATTAAAATCAATCCATCTTTTTAATAGTCAACCAGTCAAGTACGCTAAACATTACTCCACGAGGAAGCACCTTTAATAAGATTAGCTTAGTTTTGGTACAAAGCTGATTGCATGGGGCACACAGTGAAGATCATATTCAGTAGATTATCATATTGGTTAACATTACTAGCTCATTAATCTTTACCTCACACTGAGATGTCTCTTATTATCATTTATTGTTTATGGCGCATATTTTCTGTTATAGACACCCAGTGCGGATACGACTCACTAAGCCGTACCTTATACAGATGTGCCCTTTATTTTTACGCACTTGGGTTAAGTTTATTTTTGTACGGGGCCATACTGATGGGGCCACCAATGCGGTTCAAATTCACCACACAGCAGTATTATCAAGAAATCTAACTCGTAAACACCGAGGTGTCATTGTTATTTCTTAAGCTTAGCTTAGTTTGAGAATAAAGTCACATGTATGCTGTCTTCCAGTCTGGATCAAATTCACTATACAGCAGTATAAGTTAAGCAGACCAACTGCCCACTGCTGAGGTGTTATTGTTATTCTCTAAGTTTAGCTTAGTTTTCAAACAATATCAGTTCTTCTGGCACGCATTTTGAATCGAATTCACTATACAGTAGAATGAATCAAACAGACTAGCTTGTTTCCTTTACGCTACGCTGAGGCTCCGTCTGCTTAGTCATTGTTGGGGCGTTTTGCATTGTGATGCAATCAATAATATGAGATTCAGTTCGATTACAATTGCATAAATATCGCTAAGGTTTTCATTGTTTCCTTTTTTTTACTTCTTTATTTTCCGAAATAAATATATATGAAATTATATACTATTATGCCGTCGACAACAGAATGATATTTGCATAGAAGAATACAGTGGAAGCTCATGAAAGGAAGAAGTTAAAATATGACGAACTGCTGGAGAGTTGCAGGGTTAAAGGCTGGAGGGCCAGCTGCACTCCGATAGAAGTGGGGACTAGAGGATTTGCAACAAGGTCCTTATGCAAAGCTTTAACGGATATTGGGATAGTGGGAGTAAAAAAGAGAAAAGCACTCAAGTCCATAACTGAAACAGCAGAAAGAACAGCTAATTGATTATGGATCAAAAGAGAGAGTGCCTGGATTCCAAATTGTTAGCTAAATTCCCCGAAATTCTGCGTCTAAATTAATGTTTCGGACGAGCTCATGTGCGGTTCGCCTCTAAATGGAAAGTGGCTCTGACTGTCGCCAATCGGAAGCGTTGGCAGGGTTTCGTACCGGGCCTAAACGTAATTTTTCCAGTGTCTGAAAGCGCTTATCGATGGTGGGCTGGAGGCTGATCATCTCTGCTCGGGTCGGCGCGGTGAGGGGGGTATGATGTTGAAAGACCCGAAACCCCCTAGTGATCCTCGCGATGACATCACTAACGACACCCCCTAGCGCCCCCCATTACGGTGCGTATGTTTGAAATTATGAAATTATATACTATTATGCCGTCGACAACAGAATGATATTTGCATAGAAGAATACAGTGGTTGGTCACGTTTTTGCGCCTAAAGACATCCTACATTTTTGAGTTACGTATTACCACTAATTGTGCGTCTTCATCATTTACGTGTGCATCTCAAGTTTCAAAAGAAGACTAGTTTGTCGTAAATTACATAGTGAACAGATTCTGACCCCCAGGAAACTGTACATCAGTCAGCCCGAAAATTTTCGTGCTGGATATCTGGTTTTAAAAATGCAGTAAAAGGAAAGACGCTTTCAAGAAAAATTGTAGTCACAGAGAAACGCTAGGAACTAAAACAATTTACGCCTAACAGAGAATCAAAATGTCGCCAATCCCTGCTTCTGAAAACAGAAAAAATATGGATAACACTAGTCAACAAGATTTTTGGTGCCATGAAATTTCTTGGTGCTGATTCCGAAAAATGATCTTAAATTTTCATTTTTAGCTACCGTTTTTGCTAAATTTAAATTGCTCATTTTTTGAAAAGAGATCAGTTCAGTGCCATACGTGATACACGCTTTGGACGACCATGTCTCGAAAGATACATGACTGACTGGGCAGAAGATCATCCCGCAGTAGATTGCCACTGCTTTCTGCGGTAACCTGGTTGCTAGCTAAGGTTATAGAACCCAATCTGTCTTATTATTTAACTCATAACGGGCGGAAAGAGGCGGATTGATATCTTTCCCAAGGATATTTGCATTTGTGCGTAAGTGAATGCAAGAAATTCAACTGGAATTGGAACTCAGCTCCCCGACTTGTCGTTCCGAGTCGATATCCACTGCACCACAATGAAAAGTTAAGAAAAGATATCAGTTTACAATCTTGGTTAATCGCCAACATTTAGTTAATAAAACATAGTACAAACCTATCATTTTTCAGGTAGGTCTAGCTATTAATGCCAGCCACCTAAAATAAACTATTTTTATAAGAAAAAAAGTGCTTCAAATTAACTGATAAACTTCATCAGTAATACACTTTATCAGTACTACACTAATATGAGTGTTAAGGTTCATTTTTTTACATAGCTATCTAGTTAAATTTCAGGGTAATTGCGGTAATGTGAGTGATGGGCAAGGAGGATGATTCCATCAGAATATCAAAACAATTAAAGAGCGCTATCACGGACGGTAGGACAAACAAATAATTACTGTCAACTGCTGAACTATCAAAAGGGACTTAAATAACACTGAACAATCAAGAAAGAAAATCTTTTACCATAATTCTTATGTTCACGTTTTATTTCTTCTCTTTGTTTATGAAATGATTTGATGAAAATACTTGTTGGTTTTGGTATATTCAATCGTGTTATTTTTAAAGATTTAGGGTCTGATTGTTATTTAAAAAATAGTATTTCCCAACAATCAAACCAATATTTGTTGGTTTAAATACGAATTGAGAGTTTTCTACGATTTTACTTTGAGAAATATTTCCAGCGGTCAATATCATATATACAGAAAACACATGAGAAAAATGCTCGATGTAATTAATATATTTTCGTTTTCTTTTTTCTGACCTGTGAGTATCAGATTCTTCAAGCCATCTTTCCTCATTACATATCTCAGGAACTTCATCTGTCTTTTCTTGATGTTAAGTATTAGGTTCCTTTTCGTTTCCATCCTCTCCAAAACGTCATGTTTGCTCACATGTTCGGTCCCTGGCATCCTCAGCATCCTTCTCTAGAACCACATTGAAGTTGATTCAGTCTCTCTTTCATATTGGCAATTGAATTTTATTTTATACAAAGATACAAAAGCGCTTAAATGTTGTAAAACTCAGGTGTCCAGACTGTGGCGGAGACTTTCCTCACCGAAGCAAGAGAATACGGTTTGTCTGCACATGCGTTTGTAGACGTCATGGAACCGCGAGGCAAGATCATGCAAAAGTTTTTGGAATGACACGGTGCATGCGTCATTGGCGAAAGCGAGGCTCTCGCATGCGAGAAATTTCGGTTTCTTGCTCGAGATCAAAAACGCATAAAAAGAGCTAACTTCTGTTGTCGGAGTCAGTTTGGTGTTGGCGGTTCGTGAAGACTACACCAGTGTTCAAGAGACAGCTTTTTGTTTACGGTACGCAGTGAAAAAAGTCCCGATTGAAGCAGTATTCCGGGTTCTACGTGGAGCAGCTAGGAGAAGGGATCGAAGCGGTCATTAATTCCTCTACCAATTACACTGCGAGAAACAAATACGACACAGACTGTTGTCTATCACAATTTAGACAGCTTTGAAGCCTACGCCTCTGTCTTCAACAAAAATTGTTTGCACAAATTTCTGTGTGTATTGGTTTCTTGAAATGCATTTCTGACATAATTTTTTAAATCAATAATATTTCTTGGTTTTTGACAATAAACCTTGTCCTTAAGTAGTCTCAAAAAGAAGAAATCCATTGAGGCCAAGTCAGGTGAACCTGCTAGCTAATCAATCGGTCATCTTCGGCCAGTCCATTTTTCAGGGAATGCCAACACTTATTTTTAGAATCTTATTCATCTTGGCGTGGTGTAAATGTTAACAAACTTGTTTCGCTAGAATCATTACAATTTAGTAGGTACTTTGATCCTCACTGGGTGCCCCATAATTTTGAACTCGTTCCGTATCTAAGCTGCGCTTAAAAAATTACCTTATTTTTGGCACGTGGAACAAATTTTTGACAGAGCTCTCTAAAAATAATCCACAAGCTCTAATATTACACTTGTTTTTGCCTAAATTCCTCAGTGACACCAGAGAAATTTTACTATTGCTTCCTTTTGAACATATTGCAAATAAATAGCTGAGGCCACGTGTAGGTCTGTAGCTGAAATGTTTTGAAAGAAGGCTAGGAACACTTTTTTTTTGTTACGTCACCGGAAATGTGTCCGTTGAATTAATATGAATACGAAACTAAACCATCTTGGAAAGAAATAGAGAGCTAGTGAATGAGGTATAGATAGATAAAGAGAGTGAGAGAGAGAAGGGGAGGGAAGCGAGATATAACGAGAGAGAAAGAGATGTTGGTTAGTTTAATCATATTGTGACAGTGATTTTCTAAACATAGCTTAGATGTGGCACAAGGCCGAAAGTATGGGACACCCAGTGAGGATCGAACTCACTAATCGGCTGCAACCGGTTCTAGCGAAACAATCTTACTAACCATTACACCACCTTGAGGTGCTCCTCATCATATTGTGATGCATTACATCGGGATTTACTAAAGATGCCAGAGCCTTTACGCAACATTACTGGGTATATGCCAGAGCTTTTCGGCAAAAAATAAAATAAATAAAAACTTCAGAGCTCTACGCAGACATTGATCAGATTTACACACGAGCCTTTTTGATTTTACGTACAAGCCTCTACACAAATACTGGTCGAGTTTACGCCCGGCTCTCAAATCAAGTACACTTTGGATTTACGCTTGAAATTCTATGCAAACGTTGGTCTGTTTTTGACGGCGTATCTACATTGGCTGGGTTTACGCCCGATCCACTGCACAAAAACGGCTCATATTTACGCCCGATCCATTAGGCAAAGACTGACCGAGTTTACTTTTGAGACAATGAGCCGACATTTGGTCATTTGACCCCAATCCGTATGCAACCACTGATCGGATGAACCTGTGTTTATACACAAACTTTGACAGGGTATTCTCTGGCCGCATGTTGACCAAGTCAACAGGACCAATGCAAGAAGAAAGAAAGAAAGTGAGTGAGGGAAGGAAAGAAAGTGAGAAGAAGGTAGAGAGAGAGAGAGAGAGAGAGAAAGAGAGAGATTGTTAATTGTGATGCACTGACTGATTTCCTGTACATAGCGAGAGAAAAACAGAAATCTACGTATGACGAAAGTAACGTCATATTGGTTACATGTACACGTACATACGAAAAGATTAACTTGAGATTGCTCAACCAATCTAAACTTATTTATAAATGGAATTTTGTCTGTGTGTGTGTGTGTGTGTGTGTGTATCCGTTACCTATAGACTCCGAAACGGCTGAACCGATTTTCTTGAAAATTTACACAGTTGTAATATAAGCGTCTGCGAGTGTTCTTAGCTAGGTTTTGTGTCGAGGTACCCCCGATAAATATCGAAAATCACTAATCAAAAATCGGCTTATAGAAAGAGTGGTCCGATTTTAATCAAATTTGATACACTAATAGACAAAGATATAAGAAACAATATTCAGAAGTTTCAAGGTTGCAGTTCTTACAATAGTGCAGAAAATCGATAATATATATATAAAAGTTTTCATTACACCCGAGCAACGCCGGGCTATACTGCTAGTCTTATTATATACATAGCACACGAGTATACAAAAAGACTGACAATTTTTTCCTTTGCTAAAAACATTTATTTACGCTTCCCTAATGTTTTGTGTTTTCGAATGATTTTCTCGGTTACGAGCAAATAGTCATTTTACTATATATCGTTTTGACCGTAACACTATAAAATATTTATAAAATACTTAACTGAAGAAGTATAAAATACTTATTCAAAACTTAATTTTAATCATAAAGTCTTTTAATATGTAGTCACGTGGTGGTTAGAAGTTTAGCTTTCTGAATATTAGACACAGGTTCGAATCTCACCAAGGTCGATTTTTCAGGAAGACTCCTTTAAGAGGAGGACCAGCGTGCACATCTTTGGAAAGTTGACCCAAATTGTGAGTGAAATTGGATAACGGAAATCCGTTGGAAGCTGTCGATAGTTGTTCTAACACGAAGTTATAAGACATCGTGACCGAGGGTTTGAGTGTGCTGGCCTTGTTCAGACTGTTGATGAGTCTAGATAACACGCTCTCTTCCAGAAACTGTATCTAAGGTCCACCCCGCATTGTGGCTGTATAAACCACAGGTGGGCTCTGTGGGGGTTGAACAAACATAAATTTGCCTAATCAAGTGTCTGCAATCGGGGTTAGCTAGTCGCTGTAGTAGACGACCAGTAATGTCGTTTACTGTATTTTTCTGCCATATTTCACTTTCCAGCTGAGCCTGTAACTATAGATGTGACGATTTGCTAGCGAACATGAAGCAAATCTCGTAAAAGACGTATTCCGGCGATAACCCAACCGCAAATAGCTTCAGACTTTTGGTACACACAAACAAATCTATTCTGTAACAAGACATAACACCGTTGAGAATGCAACGCTGTTTGATACAGCCGAAAGCCATAATAGTTTTAGATTCGACAGTCAACATAGAGGAAAACAATGGCTGTCAATAAAATTAGTATCTGTTCCCATTTTAGTATTCGAGAAGATTAAAATATTATTGTTTTTGATGTTAGTGAAAACGTCCATGATTGTGGGCTAGCATTATTCTTTGACTTCATCATCGCAGTGTTTAAATAATTAATTATCTCCCGGTTATTTTTTCGTATTAGTATTTGGTCTTTGAAACGTCGACATATAAACGAGTGAAAATACAGTAATTTCGTCTTCTGTTATTAACGTTTATAATAGGTAATTCCAGATCTCACGTGGATTTCTTACATACAGTTAAGTGAGATACGGGATACAGGCTTGGACGATCATGTCTTTTTCGAGACATGACTGACTGGGCAAAAGATTATGCCGCAGTAGGTTGCCATTGCTTTCTGCAGTAGATTGGTTGCCAGCCAAGGCTATAGAACCCAATCTGTCCTATTATTTAACCAATAACTGGAGGAAAGAGATGGATTAATACTTTTCCCAAGGGTATTTGTGCGTAAGGAATTCAACTGGAATTTTTAACTCGGCTCTCCGATTTGTCGTTCAGAGCCGATATCTATTGCACCAAAACGCACATCCTACATCCTACATACTAAATCGCTAAAGGGTCACTATCTGACTTTTGCTGCTACCTTCTATATTTACAAGAGTCTTTAATTTCCCGTCTCGATAGAGTCTAAAAGCATCTCTGTTTAATGTGGGTAGCAAATTATTTTCCATCCTGCAACGCCTCTCTCACAGACTAGATGTAGCAAGTCTTTCATTACTCTACTGTTTGATGAACTACATTCCTTTGCTCCACCAGTTCCCACCTTTATGACTAAGACCCGTCATGCTAGGCGCATTATATCGAACTGCCCTCATTCCCACCGTCTTTCATTGGTGAGAAGTAAGTTCTACCTTAACAGCTTCCTTACACGAACCACTGCTCTGTGGAACCGGCCCCTAACATGATGTTACCCCGATCAATACAATCTTAACCTGTTATCTTTCACATATATCGGCATAAACTGTGTCTCTTACTCTGTAATCCTCTAACTCGAGTAGCCTCCGCCACCACCGAAATTTTTACAGGGTGAACATTACTGTAAAAAAAAGTTTAAAAATTAATACTCAGTCCTTTCCTTTTATTTCAACTCATGTTGTTACATTATTTTAAAAGGGGTACCTAACAGCGATCAAACAGAAATAAGCACCTGCCATGAGACAGGTACACAACTCCTCGTTCGAAAATGAACTATCAGAATTGACATAGAATTGAAGCCCTAAAACATATAATTAAATCGAATCAGCACGATGTTTTTTGTTTTTTGTTCATATTTTGCCTCTTTTTTTTTATCTTTGCACCCCGATTTTCAAAATTTACCCGCAATGAAAGCATTCGAAGCATTCAGACAGAGAATAGAAACTGCAACACTTAGATTCAAAAGTGGACTGGTGTGACCAAGGAAGCATTTCGAAAGCTATGAAGAATATTGAGAGACACGAAGATTCCTTTAGAGGCTAAGAAAAGAGTACTGGACTGTTATGTGATATCTGTCCTCCTATATGGCAGTGAATGCTGGACGATCTCCTCAAAGATGAAGAAGAGACTCGAAGCAACAGAAGTGTGGTTCTACAGAAGGATGCTGAAGATAGCATGAGAAACGAAAAGGAAACTCATTCGTGACATCAGGAAAAGACAACTGAGGTTTTTGAGAAACGTAATGAGAAAAGAAGGCTTGGAGAATCTAATAATCAGAGGGTGGATAGAGGGGAAAGCAGCGGGAGACCTACTTGATGAGCTTGAGCAGATAGATGGCGTAGCGGAGTTTAGAAGAGATATCAAGAGGAAAAATATTAAGGATGACATTTTTCTTTCTGAAGAGACATCTTTTTTCTAGTTTATATTTTAAGATAAGCGCTTCGCTATGGTACTTAGACTTTATGATTTTAAGCGCAGTATCGGTAAACGGAAGAGCCCAAAATGCCGAATACAGATGGGGGATACTAAAATCAAGCAAGTACAAAAATTTAAGTACTTGGGAAGTGTTTTAGCAGAAGACGAAAAGTACGACACTGAGATCCGAAGGCGAATTGGAATAGCCAAGGACGCATTCCAGAAGCTGAGCAGAGTATTAAGAGACAGGAAAATTTTGCTAGAAGCAAAAAAGAGATACTGGATTGCTATGTGATGCCTGTTCTTTAACATGGCAGTGAATTATGGACAATATCATCAAAGATGAATTAAAAAACTTGAAGCAACTGAAATGTGATTTTTCAGAAAGACGTTGAGAATATCATGGATCGAGCATGTGAGCAATGATGAGGTTTTACAAAGGATGGAAACGAAAAGGAAATTAATACAAAGTATACTGAAGAGGCAGCTGAAGTTTTTGAGACATTTAATGAGGAAAAATCTTGGAAGATCTGATACTCACAGGTCAGATAGAAGGAAAAAGACACAGGGAAAAGCAGCGGATAACATATTTGAAGGGCCGGTGGTTGGCAGAGCGGGGTGGTTGGCAGGTGGTTGGCAGAGCGGAGTTTGGGTGGGGTAACAAGTGATAGTGTTCTAAGAGCCACCAGGGTAAGGGAGACGTAGAAAGCCATGATCGCCTACGTCCTGAAGTGACATGGCACATTGAAGAAGAAGAAGAAGAAGAAGACTAGGATGGTAGCCAGTTGTGCTTTATGTTGCAGTGGATACAAAAGATCGGAGAGCCGGGTTCGAATTACAGTTGAACCTATTGCATTTACTCATTCGTAAATTCCCTTGGGAAAATTATTAATCCATCTCTACCCACTAGCTATGGGTTAAATAACGAAAGATTGGGTTCTACCACAAAAGTAATGGCAACCTACTGCGAGAAAATCTTCTGCTCAGTCAGTTATGTCTCTTTTTAGACATGATTGCGCAAGCGTGCATCACGTGTAGAACTTAATTTACTAACTGACTGACTAGGCTTGCGTTGAGGTTTCATTAATTTATAGTCGAGTTGGCTAGAAGCATCCATAAGGTCTGTACCCACAGTTTCTTTTATTGAACATCTCGCTTATGGAACTGTCTTTATGGTTTCTAATCAGCTTTAGTTTTCAAAATGTTAAATGCAATGTCAATCGCTATCTACTGTCTTCTTGATTACTCTTCTATTGCTTTTTACTCCTTTGGCATATTTCTGCTTTCTAGTTCTCTCACACTGGTGTGGCCTGTTTGAGCCAGAAAGAAAGACACGGAAACAAGAAGGTAGGTTCAACAGTATATTAGAATAACAGAACATATATACAAATACGAGTGTTAGGGCCAGGAAGAAAGACACGGAAACAAGAAGGTAGGTTCAACAGTGCATTAGAATAACAGAACATATATACAAATACGAGTGTTAGGGCCAGGAAGAAAGACACGGAAACAAGAAGGTAGGTTCAAACAGTGCATTAGAATAACAGAACATATATACAAATACGAGTGTTAGGGCCAGGAAGAAAGACACGGAAACAAGAAGGTAGGTTCAACAGTGCATTAGAATAACAGAACATATATACAAATACGAGTGTTAGGGCCAGGAAGAAAGACACGGAAACAAGAAGATAGGTACAAACGGTGTATAAGAATAACAGTACAAATATACAAATAAGAGTGTTAGTAATCAGCAATTAGAAGTGTACGTCCGAAACTGTCAAAGTTACACTGCGTCTCGACTGTCTCCCGACTGCCTCACAACTGCCTCTCCGAAAATCACGCAGGTTAGTTTTTATTGATGGAGGAAGAGTTCATTCCTATAGAAAGGGCACCATAACACACACCAAGTAGTCTGTTTTGTCTTAGTAGCTTTACTGCTTTGTTTTGGGGTTAACCCGTTTATAAAAGAAGTCTGCATAAACGATTTTGAGCTCTTTTTACTTATAAAATTGATGATGTAACGGCTCCAGCTTAGTGATGGCTACAATCTTCAGTTTTGATTACAATAAAATATTTTAAAAAATAACACAATTAAAGGTAGAAAAAAAGGAAAAGATATATCTCTGAGTAGATAGAATTAGTCGATTTTGTTTCCAGCATATATGGTACTGTTTTGAATATATGGTTTCCATATCTGGGGAACTTGGATTGATTGACAGAAGAGGCGTCAAATCATTATGCCTCATTGTGGGTGCAAACTTTCAGCGTTTAATTAATTTTGGCACAAAGTCGTAAACTTGAGGGATATCGCGTGAATATTAATTTCTGTAACAGCGAAAAGGTCGGCGAGACAAGTCTAACGAGAATCGCTCGAACGGAACAAAAAAAGAATAATTATTTTTTCATTCCTAAATCAAGAAATAGAATCACGTCTTAAAATATTAAACATTCTCTCGAACATTCACGTTTGTATATCTATCCGAATCATTAGAGCGAGTAGTTTATTAGTCTGGCAAAGGTTAGATTATCTGAATCGGCGGATGTGGGAGAAAAATCCAAAATTTACGACGACGTAAATAAATTAGGACAGAACTTCGTGACTCGCCAGCAATAGTCCAGATTTATATCTTATCTGAAATGGACCTACGTCAGTTACTAATGTTTTATTGTGTTAAAAGTGTCTCCGCCAACAGAAAGTATTGATGATGCAGTAATTTCAGAAGGACAAAAGAAAAGACTGCGCTATGAAGAATTTGACTAAACACAAGTGTCTCTTCTAATTGAACATGTTTTACTATTTCTAAGACGAGAAAGATTTCTGCAATGATAAGATGGTGAACACACAGAGCAAACATTGGTTTGCTGTGTCCATAAAAGATGTACTGAGAATGGTGAAAACCAAATATCTAGTTAATATAGTGTTTGGAGTGATTACTGGTGACGGCGACGTTATGCCTCAATTCATCTACACACAGGCTCTCATACTGGACATGGAGGCCTACATAAAGTGTCTTGGATAGGTAGTGCTGTCTTAGCTCAAGGTGGCTGCTTGAAGACTATGTCAGACCATAAGAATCTGTACAATGCCACCACAAGCAGGAGAACCTAGTCATGGCAGTCAGACAATTTCAATAATCCCATACATCTGGCCAACTAACTCTGCATTCTACATTATTTTATGTGGGGTTTAGTCGAGTGACTGTCCCAGGAAACTTCTTCTAACACCAAAACCGAACTGAAGGCAAAGATTATGACAGCATTCACCAACTTAAACAAGAAGAACGTCCAGAAGAGTTGCAGGATGTTCCGAAGTCGTATGGCGGCCTTGGTTGAAGACAATGGCAATGTTAATAAATGAATTTACTCTTTTCTTTTTTAAGATATTTTTGTGTAAGTTTGGGAAATATATCTCCTAAAATGATGTGTCAATCTTATTTTAAGTTTTCCGTCATTTAAATGGCAGTTTATCCATCGCATCCTGTACATTACATCATAATGTGGTTAAATTGTTGATTTCCCTTCGAAGTAAAGTGGCTCAACTCCAGCCACTTCTCCACCGACGGGATGTGGCTTTCCTTTGTCTATTCTATAAATAATTTCATGGATTTTGCTCCAACGAACTTAAGTCACTGGTGTCTCTGCAACAGATGTTTACTCGTGCAACCAGATTGGCAACTGGGTCTCAGTCATTTACAGTTAATTCAACCAAATGCAGACGACAATTCTACTCCATTCCCGCCTGTGGAACTTGCTTCCATATTCTTGCTTTTATGACGTCTATAACCTCCAGGAATCTCAATGCAATGTCAATAGTCATCTGTTAACCACTTGACTCTAGTTCTTTCTTCACCACCCTGTATATACTTTTCTTTATCCCCACCTTTGCAACTGTCATCACACCTGTATTACCATCCTTATCTTGCTCCTTTCTAACTGGTTCGTCTTCTTCTTCACTCTCTTCTACCTAATCTTTTTACTCTTATGTAGCCCCCTGCACATCAGTGGCGTTACCGCCTTGCTTGGGGTGATACGATTTAAAAAAAAACAAAAAAAAACAAAAAAACTATCGATTATATTTTAGGTTGATGGAAAAAAGACCATGGATGTTCTGTCGAACTTCAAATCTTCTTGGAAGTTTTCAAAATTTCAAATGCACGTCATTACATTTATTTACAAATTTTAATCCTGTAATTTACAAAATAAAGCAGGCTCTAGACCCTATTGATTCTGACTGATTATCAGTGATGAGAAAATTATTTCACTTGTTTGTCATCATTGTTGAACAACAATACTGTCTGTCGTAAAGAATATGAATCGGCTATCAAAAAATTATGTCTGAGACTGCGAATGAATCTAAAAACCAGGCACAATGTAGAGATATTTATCAGGTATAATTAAATTTGCTCTAGGGCCATATTAATGTAGCATCCGGAGAGAATCAGACTCCCGGAACACTAATTCATTGGGTAGATTATTTAATATCAACTTTTAGGAGTCGCTAAGAGAGGCTCGAATTCACTGCTCAGTCGCAATGATTAAGCAAACTCGGCTTGCTAGGTTTTGAGCCAATCGTTTCACAGCAGACATTGCCACGAGTTCAGTGATATATATATATATATATATATATATATATATATATCTACGTTATATATACATATATATATATATACATATATATATTCTACGTTATATATATATATATATATATATATATAACGTAGAACACTTGGTATATTAGTCAGGTAAATTCCGATAGAGACGAACTCAAAAGAACTCAATGTTAAATTCATTTATTTCATTTAACAGAGTAATATAATTTAGAAAAAAAATTAAATATTCTGTAATTTCATGGGTATTACGTATTTCGCCGCTGATGACCTTGCGGTTCGTCAGACCCAAATGATACAACTGTTAATCTTAAAAATATCCCCTAAAAACATTATACACAGACGCTCACATGTCCATAGTTAGAATAGACATTTGTAAGGTTATCAGTGGCAAAATACGTATTACCCATGAAATTGTAGAATATCTAAAATCTTTTCTAAATTATATATATATATATATATATATATATGTATAACAGAAAAAGTTTTTCACATATTTTCTGTTTTTCATGTGTCCAAATATACTGAATTGTTTGTTTTTGTTCCCTAATTTTTGACGCTACGTTTAAGTATATATATATATATATATATATATATATATATATATATATATGCCTTTTGACTAAATTTAAAGACGAAGAGTAATATTTTAAGTTGGAATGTTACGACTCACCTATGCTTTTTTTTAACAAGTCAGTCAGTCAGTTAAGTGCCATGCGCGATACACGCTTGGGCCATCATGTCTCGAAAGAGACATGACTGACTGGGCAGGAGATTATCCCACAGTAGGTTGCCATTGCTTTCTGCGGTAGACTGGTTGCCGACCAAGGCTATAGAACCCAATCTGTCATATTATTTAACCCATAACTGGAGGGATGAGACGGATTAATACCTTTCCCAAGGGTATTTGCGCGTAAGTGAATGAAAGGAATTCAACTGGAATTCGAACTGGGTTCTCCGATTTCTCGTTCCGAGCCGATATCCACTGCGCCACAACAAGACGAGAAATAAAAAGACGTGGGGCTCACTCTTCTGGAGAATATTGTTTTTATTGGCTAGAGGACTCTCCGTAGAAAGTATATTCTTTTTGTAAACCCAAATCTGTGTTTCATTATTTAATATGTGAGTCCATTTTGGAAACATGTTTTAGTTCCGAGCTGCATATTCCTTGTCGCCTTTTAAATGAAGACGCTTAAAGCACATGTCAGCTATCATCAATACTTTGGAACACTTGGTTGAAGTGTGCTACGGCACGAAAATTATTGTCGTCGTGTTTTTTTTTATTTTTTATAATTACTAAACAGAAGAGGAAATTCTGTTCCTGTTTCGCCAGTCAATTGCCTTTTTTCCTATTTGGGGTGAGATTTGTAGCATGTTGAAAAAGGACACAGCCGGCCCGAATATTCCAAAATTTAAAATATTTCTCCTCGTTTTTCAGTTTATCCAAAACGTGAGAGTTATCAGGAAGTACTGGAACTGATACGTAAGTTACCGAGAGATGCCGAAGTTACCCAGAGACCACCTCGTCAGAAGTCAGACTAGCTCTGAGCTTCACTCAGCTAGAATAATATACACGGATATACTATTTCCAACGACTTCACTTCAAGACTTGTATATATTTATTTCTTACTAATAGTATTCCTGGATTTACTAACCCGCGTTCAAGTTTGTATATTACATTCAATATAACCTACTTTTCTATCTCCATATCTGTTTTTCTTGTTCATTATTTGGTGCGGTTCCTCATCCGGAATCTACAACAGTATGATATTTTGATAATTTCGAATGTGGTAGAAGACCACTTGGTGCATGTGGACACAGACTTGGGTGGTTTTCATTAGTATAAACCAACTAAGAGTGAGTTCTTTAAAGAAGATATGTAGTAACTGGTCCTCAAAATTAGTGAAGAGTGAATACAGCTAGATATCGATAAAGTCAGGGCTATAAAATCTGTTTTAACATCAATCTTTAAACCAAATGTACACAGAATGAGTCATTGGGTAGGGTCTAGAGATATCCAAATCAGGTTTTGCGAAGATAAAGGGTTGCAAATCGCACTCCTGCATCTGGTGTTACTGCTTCTTCGAATTCCTTTTCTTGCAAGAAATATATTTACATACAAATCATTAATCTCTCTTAGTAAACAGAGCCAGAAAAACTTCTGTTTTAGTGATTAGAATGTTTATCCGCACATATATGCCCACTATCATCACAGTAATGAACCATCATACTTTTTCTAAAATGAGACGGAACATAAAGCCTGATGAGAGGTTTATCGTCAGGATGAGACAAATAATACACTATCTCATCTATTACTATGCACCTTTTTTGTTCTGTTATATAGTATAAGGGCCTTCATTGGAATGACCTTATACTATCGTCGCTTTATTTGAAGTGTTTCTGATGTTGTCGAACCATTGATTAACCTAACAAGAAAGTATGCACGTTATCAAAGGGACGACGTTTGCCAGGCCGTTTGAGAAAAATGATGATTTAAAAGATGGTGATATTAGCCTATCCCGACCCACATATGGACTATAGACTGGTACCTCCAATCAATAGATTAGTGCCTGTTTATCCCAAATGGTGTATGATAAAAAAATAAGAAACATATAGAAAAGGTAATTTACTTACTGTCTCATAAGATAAGTGACAAACAAGATGGCCAACTATAGGGAAAGGGGCTTATACAATACACTATGCCCTTCAAAAACTTAATCTCTACCTGCGTAGAGCACTATTCACGATCTACACAGATCAGGGACCCCTAGAGCACTTACTCAATTCGCCATTACTAGATAAAGTTTATGTTTGTGCAGATCTCTTTGATGCAAATATGGACAATGTTGATTCTCCTGTAGATATAGACGATAGGTTTTGAGTTTGATTTTTACTTAATGGCATATTAACCTCTGTGGGTTATTTAATGCCAACAAGGTGGCGTTTTAAGCTATTTTTTAATGTTCGGTTATAGTGAGAAGTTTGATTTAGTCAGCTTTTAATGAAAATCTTTTTGTTTTTATTTTTTATTTTAGAAAACTGAAAACGCCATCTTCAAACATGTTTTGCTGAGAATAATTTTTTTTAAATGTGTTAAGGTAATAACTTTTGTCTTTAAAATGTATTCTTGGTAATAATTTTCCTTCAGAAATGTATATGTTTCTATAAAAGTCTATTTTTATGTATATATTTCTATAAAAATGTATTTTTCTACTTTCATATTATTTTGATTCCAGTTTGGAGAGTTAACTATTTGCTCATAGCTGGGACCCTAACAAGTGCTACCACTCCGGATCAGGGTGTACCTGAGAACAGCAGCAATTAAGAGGTGGTTACATGCTCCTCACAACTTCCAAATCAGAGGCCTTGCTAACGGATGCAGTTTAATGTCATGCCTAGGACCAATATAGACAATAGGAATTACTTAATTAGTGCAATTAATTCAAATCTAATTGAACTGAAAGAGTTTGCATTCTATGAAAATGTTGATGATTCATCAGTAACGCACGAAAGACAAACATGGCAGGGGATAGACATAGTTGGTAGCAAGAGTCGGACAAGGACATTGTAGACCTGAAGAGTAGATTAAAAAAACGGTAGGGCTATCAAAGCAGAACAGAGAAGGTACATAGTAATCGATGGGATAGTGTATTAATTGTTTCACCCTGACGATAAACCTCTCATCTGGATTTATGTTCCGTCTCATCTTAGAAAAAGTATGCTAGTTCATTACTGTGATGACAATGGCCATATATGTGTGGATAAAATATTCTATTTAATAAAACAGAAATATTTCTGGCGCTGTTTGCTAATAGAGATTAATGATTTGTATGTAAGTATATTTCTTGCGAGACAAGGAATACGAAGAAGCAATAATACCATATGCAGGAGTGCGATTTGCAACGCTTTATTTTCACAAAACCTGATTTGGATATCTGTGGACTCTACCCAATGACTCATTCGGTGTACATTTGGTTTACATAATTACATTCATTGATATGTACAATGGTTGGCCTGAGGCTTTTTCTGTTGCTAGCAAGGAGGCAGAAGCAATGGTACATCTTTTAGTCGAAAAAAGTTTTCCGAGATTTGGAGCACCACTTCAGCTTTTTTAACTGATAATATCAACAAAATTATGAAATAGACATTCATTCAGTCAGTTAAGTGCCATACGTGATATACGCTTGGGCGATCATGTCTCGAAAGAGACATGATTGACTGGGCAAAAGATTATCCCGTAGTAGGTTGCCATTGCTTTCAGCGGTAGACTGGTTGCCAGCCATGACTATAGAACCCAATATGTCCTGTTCTTTGACTCATAGCTAGAGAGAGAACCGATGTACTATATTATTACGCAATATTTATAGGGGGTTCAGTTTATTACTTCATAACACTAGAAAAACGATCCCCCATTTTATGACCAGTAGAATCCTTCATCATAATTCCCAACTATTATATTCAGTCAGTCAGTTAAGTGCCATACGTGAAACACTCTTTGGCGATCATGTCTTGAAAGAGACACGACTGACTGGGTACAAGATTATCCCGTAGTAGGTTGCCATTGCTTTCTGCGGTAGACTGGTTGCCAGCCATGAATATAGAACCCAATATGTCCTGTTATTTAACCCATAACTGGAGGAAAGAGACGGATTATTACCTTAATTAATACAAGTGTATTTGCGCGTAAGTGAATGCAATGGATTTAACTGGAATTCGAATTCGGCTCCCCGATTTCTCGTTCCGAGCCGATATCCACTGTACCACAACGCACATCCTGTCGTCATGATTGCAACGAATTCAACTGGAATTCGAACGATATTCAAAATAGACATTAGAAGTCCTAAATGTTCACCATGTGACAACTTCATCTTATCACCCTCAGAGTAACGGTAAGTTTGAGAGATTTCATAGAACAATGCATGATATTCTAGCTAAGAAAATTAACAACAGCGAACAGCCATGGGATATTTACGTCAACCAGATGTTAGCAGCTGTCTGGTTTCATGTTAGCGATACCAGAAATTCTTCACCGTATTACTTGTTCTATAAGAGGCATGTTATTTTGCCTTTAGAGAATATATTGAGGCTTTGTCGCATATATTAAGCAGGAAGGCAGAAGTTATAGAGTTTGAAAGCAGCTCCGGAGCACATTTGTTTCGGATGGTGGCAGGAATTACTTGATCTCCGCTTACATTATGGGAGTCTACCTTAGAAATGACGCCCAATTCCAGAGACGAGGTTATGCATATATCGCTTAGTTGTGTCTCTGTTTTAGCTATAACGCACGAGTACACACACACACACACACACACACACACACATATATATATATATATATATATATATATTTTAATCATGTCACCCCAAGCAAGGCATTCCACTGCCACTATAGCGCAGGGGGTTACACAGGGCGATAGAGGAGTTAGGATGTACATAGGGTGAGAGTTGGAGAGAATGGGAGGGTTAGTGTGTTAGGAGGTGTCTATTGACCTTACATTTAAACTCCTGGAGGTTATAGCCGTCGGGGAAGCAAGCATGCGGAAGGGAATTCCACAGGCGGGAAGTGCGAGAAAAGAAGCTGATGGAGTAGAAATTGACGTTACATTTCATCGGTTTCACTGTAAAAGGGTGGGACCTAGTTGCCAATCTAGTATCTCGTGCAAAGTAGTAATGGTTAAACACCAAAATTACTGTTTTTCCGTACTTTACAGGTGGAAAGGCATTTTAGGCAAGCAGGTTTTTGTCATAAGTTCTCGATATCAAAGTAAGAATAGAGCATTAACAGAAAAATACAAAATACCCTAAAAAGGGAAATCGAAGTCTGTATAACTGAACTAACACCGCTCAGCTTAGCAACAAGTTTCTCCACATTAATTTTAATTAAATATATACACTACCGGTCATAATTATTAAGCCACCCCAGTGTTTAAAAAAAATGATGCATTTTATACTATGTTTTAGTATTTATTGCCAAGTGAATAATTGTAAATGAAAATAGAATAGCCAGACTAGTTCTGGGATCCACTATACACGGATATACTGTTTCCAAACGATTTCACTTCAAGACTTGTATATATTTATTTCTTACTAATAGTATTCCTGGATTTACTAACCTGCGTTAAAGTTTGTATATTACGTCAATATAACCTACTTTTCTATCGCCATATCTGTTTTGTTGTTCATTATTTAGTGCAGTTCCTCACCCGGAATTCACAAAAATGTATGAAATCTTGTTATGTTTTTATTTTTATTTTTGTTTTAATCATATCACTGCGAGCAAGGCGGTAATACCACTGATGCGCAGGGGGCTACGTAACAGTGAAAAGATTGGAAAAGAGAAAGCCGGAAACTCACATCCTAAACAGGGAACAAGGGATGAGCCTCTTCACCTGTTTAATAGACGTGGGTGGAGTGTGAACCGGGCGATAGTTTAGTCTATTCGGTTCACACTCCACCCACGTCTATTAAACAGGTGAAGAGGCTGTTATGGAGAAAAAGTTACATTTATAACGACAGAATCCGAATAAAGAACAGTATTAATGATCTGTTGAAGAATAGCCCTATCGCTCAAGGATATGACCCTCCAGCAGAGGTAGAATAAAAGAGTTTTTTTAATTAGTGATTTATAAATGTGCTGGCAGCTGCAGATATTATATATATCCTCTACAGCGAATCGTTGGTATTGTAATCTAAATTCACTACACGAACATTGTTTAACGTTTAAAATAGTCAAATAGTGACTCCAAATCGCTAATTTGAGTTCACTTACTAAAGGGATTTTTTTTATAATCATGTCGCCCCAAAGCAAGGCATTTTACTGCTACTGATGAGTAGGGGATTACATAAGAGTTAAGTTATGAGAAAGAGTGACAGGTTACAGGGGGTTTCAGGAAGAGGGTAGGAGAAGTATGAGAATACTGAGGAGAGTGGAGTGGACGAAAAAGCAGCAGGAGAGGGAGAGAGAGAGAGAGAGAGAGAGAGAGAGAGAGAGAGAGGATTTAAGTCAGTGAGATAGAAGATGAGTATTGACTTTACATTTGGAGTAGGATTTACGTTTACAATTTATTGGTTTCACAGTAAAATGGTGGGACCTATTTGCTAATCTTGTGGCTCGAGCAAATTCATGTATTTGGGTACCAGTGAGCTCAGTTCATTTGAGCAGAAGCCATGAAAGTATTTGTAGAAGAGACACAGGGAAGCTACATTGCGCCGGTGAGAAAGTGACTGTATCCGAGCTGCCAAGTCAGGATCGATCACATTACAGATTTTCCGTTGGATTTTGTCAAGGACCCCTAAGTGGATAGCAGAAGCACCCAACCAGACATGACAGCAGTATTCAATGCACGGGCGGATGGTAGATTTGTATATGTAGAATTCCAATAGATCGTCTTATTTCTTCTTGTATGTGACAAGTCCCTTCAGAACATGACAGATCATGGCTTTTCATAACTTCTTATACTTTGTAGCTATAAGTGTTTTCTTAGCTATCCGGGGTTCAATTTTCATATCATCATTTGAGTACTACAGTCGTCTCAGTGCCTCCTTCTCGAGCTCAGGCAGACGAGCACAGAGTGTCCTAGATAATGATTGGATGGTGAGTCCAGGTTGTTCTACCATCCGCTTTGAATGTTTATCTGGTGTTTAAGATGACATGAAGCCTTATCTGGTGTTTATGATGCCATGAAACCTTATCTGGTGTTTAAGATGCCATGAAGCCTTATCTGGTGTTTAAGATGCCATGAAGCCTTATCTGATGTTTAAGATGCCATGAAGCCTTATCTGATGTTTAAGATGCTATGAAGCCTTATCTGGTGTTTAAGACGCCATGAAGGCTTATCTGGCGTTTAAGATTCCATGAAGGCTTATCTGGTGTTTAAGATTCCATGAAGGCTTATCTGATGTTTAAGATGCCATGAAGCCTTATCTGATGTTTAAGATGCCATGAAGCCTTATCTGGTGTTTAAGACGCCATGAAGCCTTATCTGATGTTTAAGATGCCATGAAGCCTTATCTGATGTTTAAGATGCTATGAAGCCTTATCTGGTGTTTAAGACGCCATGAAGGCTTATCTGGCGTTTAAGATTTCATGAAGGCTTATCTGGTGTTTAAGATTCCATGAAGGTTTATCTGGTGTTTAAGATGCCATGAAGCCTTATCTGGTGTTTAAGATGCCATGAAGCCTTATCCGGTGTTTAAGATGTCATGAAGGTTTATCTGGTGTTTAAGATGCCATGAAGCTGCATAGTACTAATTTTCATATAGGCCTAAATTGAAGAAACCTTATAGTATATTTTGAGAATGCACTCACGTAAGAATTAGAATAGAGAATTAGTGCGATTGGACATAAAGTCTAATAATATGACGCCTTTTAGGGGATGAAAAAGTCACGAAATTTAATCACTTCCTTCTATCTCTTTACGGTCATATCAAATCAAAAATCCGATTTTCATCCGGGCAGTGTAGCTAAGCAACGTTGAACCTGGGCAGTACCTAGATGACCGCTGGGGAATGCCAAGTACTGTAAGGTTGGATGTGCAGGTAGGGTAAAAAGTCAATGTTTCGGATGATAAATCGGAGATCCGAGTTGGAAAGGTAAAGAATTCATCTTTTCTCCCTCAACTTGTGGGTTATACAGTTTGTCCATAAAGTTCATGTGCACTTTAAAAAAATTAAAGTTTTATTTCTATTTGCGATAGAAGTAATTTCTAAAAAGGATTAGAAAGAAGTAAATCTATATTTTAAAGATTTTATTGAACTTTTATTTACGTTTCTACATGTTCTTCATCATTAGCAATACAAAGGGTAATACCATTTTTGCAGTTCACGGAAAACATTTACCAACTGATTTACAGTAATGCCTGAAACCCCATTCGTCATTTTAGCTTTCAAATATTCTAATGAACTAGGTTTGGTTGCATACAAAATTGTTATCACATGTTCCCATAAAAAAATCTAATGGCGTCAAATCTGGCGAACATGGAGGCCAATGAAATGGTGCCCCACTTCCGATCCTTCGGTTAAGAAATTCCTGATTTAGAAACTAACACACAGAGCAAAGTGACAAAGAGCTCCATTTTGTTGATTTATAACATTTTTACAGATTAATTCTATCACAAATTCAAATAAAGTTATTCATTTTTTAAAGTGCACATAGACTTTATGGACACCCTGTATATCAGAAAATCATCATCTCCAAAATATTTCTCCCATCCAAAAATATGTTTCGGTTTTAAGTAATCTCAAAACGCTCGATAAGCCGTAAAAAACGAATAAATTAATGAGTAGTCTTTTTGTCTTTAATGCTACTGATTAATTTAAGGTAAAGCCGCGTGTCCATAACATGCTGTTAGTCCAGAAACAAAATAGATTACACAAGCAATAAGGAATTTGGTAGATTTCAAATATACTCTTAAATTTTAATTAACATTCTATAAAAGACTAGCAGTATAGCCCGGCGTTGCTCGGGTGTAATGAAAGCTTTAAAACTAATCCATGGCCCTGGAGCTGAGACTATTTGGACGTTGGCACAAAAGACTAAAAAAGCAATAGTTGTTTCCAGTTAAAGCGAAACCGTAGACTGAAAGAAAAATGAATGGATGTAAGTCAAAGTTTGATTTCCGGGTATCGATATCAAATAAGTTTTTTCGTCGTAAACTGAATTTTGAAGGCTAAATACGTCCTCTGAGTAAATGATATCATGGCTGAGACTAAGAACTATAATTATACCTACTTAGAGCCAAATCCGAAGCAAAAAATAAAATAAAACGGCTGAAATAAATATAGACATACAGGCAGATAAACAGACACACACACAAACATCTTGCCTTTTATATATATATATATATATATATATATATATATTCTTGATTTTCTGCACTATTGTAAGAACTGCAACCTTGACACTTCTGCATATCGTTTCTTAGGTCTTTGTCTATGAGTGTATCAAATTTGATTAAAATCGGACCACTCCTTGTATAACCCAATTTTTTTATTATCGATTTTCGATATTTATCGGGGGGTACCTCGACACAAAACCTAGCGAAAAACACTCGCAGACGCTTATAGTACAACTGTGTAAATTTTCAAGAAAATCGGTTCAGCCGTTTCGGAGTCTATACGTAACGGACACACACAGACACAGACACAGACACACACACATACACACACAGACAAATTCCATTTATAAATGTTCAGATGTTGTTGGGAGCTTTTTGGATCAAATTAATAAATGCAGAACACCTTATGGATTTTCATAAACATTTGCTAAATGTTTATGAAAATTTATTTATTTACTGTAAATGTTTGCAAAATCTTTTTTCAAAAATAAAATTTATATCATTTTCGAAAAAAGATTTAAACTATCTAATTGGAGTAGATAGACTAAACTATCGCCCGGTTCACACTCCACCCACGTCTATTGTACAGGTGTAGTGGCTCATCCCTTGTTCCCTGTTCAGGATGTAGTTTCCGGCTTTCTCTTTTCCAATCTTTGCACTTTCTTTTTCATTCTTTTTCTCAATTGGAGTTGATAGACTAAACTATCGCCAGGTTCACACTCCACCCACGTATATTGTACAGGTGTAGAGGCTCATCCCTTGTTCCCTGTTCAGGATGTAGTTTCCGGCTTTCTCTTTTCCAATCTTTGCACTTTCTTTTTCATTCTTTTTCTCAATTGGAGTTGATAGACTAAACAATCGCCAGGTTCACACTCCACCCACGTATATTGTACAGGTGTAGAGGCTCATCCCTTGTTCCCTGTTCAGGATGTGGTTTAAGTTTTCTCTTTTCCAATCTTTTCACTTTTCTTTTTCAGTTTGTTTTCTCAATTGGAGTAGATAGACTAAACTATCGCCAGGTTCACACTCCACCCACGTCTATTGAACAGGTGTAGTGGCTCATCCCTTGTTCCCTGTTCAGGATGTGGTTTCCGGCTTTCTCTTTTCCCATCTTTTCACTTTTCTTTTTCATTTTTTTTCTCTATTGGAGTAGATAGACTAAACTATCGCCCGGTTCACACTCCACCCACGTCTATTGTACAGGTGTAGAGGCTCATCCCTTGTTCCCTGTGCAGGATGTGGTTTCCGGCCTTCTTTTTTCCAATCTTTTCGCTCTTACGTAACCCCCTGCACATCAGTGGCGTTACCACCTTGCTCGGAGTGATATGATTAAAAAAAAAAAAAAAAGAAAAAGGACTACAGGCAGGAAAGATAAGGTAACTCTACAAATTTTCCCGAGCGCTTCCAGACGAGTTCTTGATTATATCTTTAAGAAGAAAATAGACAATGTCAGAATATTAATAATTTTCTTTAGTGTTGGTTTAATTCAGCCTTTCTCTACCTTTTACCCTTGTGGAACTCTCGAAATAGTCTTTTTTTTATTTCTCAATGAACTTCCTCATAAAAAATGATTATATACCATTATTAATATCTTTCTCTCATATTGTTATCGAAGTCCACGCGGTAAACATAATATATAGACATTTTACTTGCGTCCTGTACTCTAGTGTATGGCTCAATGGTATACGAATATGCCACGTGCAGGTTCTATTTTGTAACCAGTGAAGGCGGTTACCTTCACTGGTTACATATATAGACATGACTAAATATATTCCCAATGATTATTATAATTTTAAATAATGTAAGACTTTGAAGCCTTTACTATAACAACCAAGGGTTTTTCAACAATATGTCGCACGTCTATACTAAAATTATGAACATAAAATTCAACAAAAATTATTCAGAACGTTTTATCCTATTTATTAACCCCTCGCGATATCTTGAACCCTTGGATTCCAGAGAGTATCCATTGAGAAAAGCTTATACAAACTGATGTGTTCTATTTTGTCCATGAAGTCCGTGTGCACTTTAAAAAAATTATAACTTAATTTGTATTTCCGATAGAAATAATTTGTAAAAAATATTAGAAAAAAGTAAATCTATATTTTTTAATGTTTTATTGAAATTTTATTTAAGTTTCCAAGTCTTCAAATAAACTAGGTTTGGTTGCATACACAATTGTTTTCACATGAAAAAAATCTATTGGAGAACGTGGAGGCCAATAAAATAATCCACTCCTTCCGAATCATCTGTTAGGAAATTCTCGATTTAGAAACTGTCGAACACACAAAGTAAAGTGACGAGGAGCTCCATCTTGTTGAAAGAATGTATTTTCTTTCAAGTTTAATTGTTTAAGCTCATTTCTATAGATTATATCTATCACAAATACAAATAAATTTATAAATTTTTTAAAGTTTTTGTCGAAACCTTGTATTTTTATCATTTTGCTTAAAGCTCTTAATTTATTGACTTTAACATTTAGAAGTTCAATTCTAACTTTTAAAAAATACTAGCTTACTCGTCGAAAACATATCCAGGAATCATTTTTATGAATAATTTTTTTATCAGTGTGCAAATAATAAATTTTGAAATTGCCAACTTTTTTCCATTTTTCTGGAACACTTCTATTTTCCCTTCTTTTTGTTTGCATTTTCTCGCTGAAACCAATTAACGTCTTCGGTATGTTTTTTCACAAAATCAAAACAAAATAGTTCATTATTTATATCGTAAATTAGCAGGAGAACCCATCTATCTATCTATCTATCTATCTATCTATCTATCTATCTATCTATCTATCTATCTATCAGTCTCTTCATTATCTTATTATCTATCTATCTATCTATCTATCTATCTATCTATCTATCTATCTATCTATCTATCTGTCACAGTTTGTTCATTATCTATCTATCTATCTATCTATCTATCTATCTATCTATCTATCTATCTTATTCACAGTCTCTTCATTATCTATCTATCTATCTATCTATCTATTCTATCTATCTATCTATCTATCTATCACAGTCTCTTCATTATCTATCTATCTATCTATCTATCTATCTATCTATCTATCTATCTATCTATCTATCTGTCACAGTTTGTTCATTATCTATCTATCTATCTATCTATCTATCTATCTATCTATCTATCTATCTACATCACAGTCTCTTCATTATCTATCTATCTATCTATCTATCTATCTATCTATCTATCTATCTATCTATCTATCTATCTATCACAGTCTCTTCATTATCTATCTATCTATCTATCTATCTATCTATCTATCTATCTATCTATCTATCTATCGCAGTCTCTTCATTATCTATCTATCTATCTATCTATCTATCTATCTATCTATCTATCTATCTATCACAGTCTATTCATTATCTATCTATCTATCTATCTATCTATCTATCTATCTATCTATCTATCACAGTCTCTTCATTATCTATCTATCTATCTATCTATCTATCTATCTATCTATCACAGTCTCTTCATTATCTATCTATCTATCTATCTATCTATCTATCTATCTATCTATTCTAGCCTTTTCATTATCTATCTATCTATCTATCTATCTATCTATCTATCTATCTATCGATTTTTCGTTCTTTCTTTCTTTCTTTCTTTCTTTCTTTCTTTCTTTCTTTCTTAATGAAACCAAGCGACATCTCTGACATGTCATTTCCTTCTTTTCACGCGGCCAAAACGTAATAGTCCTTTTTTATGAGGCGTAACTGTCACGTGAAACTAACTAATGAACCAATTAAGAAAGGGGTTGGCATGACTCAACGAAAACTTGTTTGTAAACATATTTATTAACATTTTTATTTATAATTTATAATGAAAATATTGGAAATTTAAAATTTTTTCATTTCACTTAAATATTTTAGTGTATTTTAATATGTCTATTTCATGTTGCCATTTGTACGACGTTTCGGCCGTTGTACGCTCCGGCCTTCTTTTACGAATTTAAAATCACTGGGCTATATAAACTTGAGTAGTAGTGCCTCTTTTGGTAGTCATGAGTTATATCCATCTAACGCTTGTTCACCACTGCTGTAGCCTGGTATTGAACTAACAACTCTTTTGGTTCAAGTCACAGGAACTAATGATCGTCTATATACAGTGGGCCAATATGTCCTTAAGGACAAGAACAACTGAAGTTTTGGGACTTATAAACCTAATGTTCAGTAATCCCCTTTTTTTTTACCAGAGTTCATATTGCAATTTTTTGATGTTAATGGTTTTCTCTAGAATATTTTGACCAACTAGAGACAACCATTAACATAAAAATTGCAATATGAACTCTCGTATTGGCAAGGCGTAACGATCGCGAAAACTAAGGAACTAAGGAAAAAAAGGGGAGACGAGACAAATATAATTATAATAGAGATAATTATACTTTATATATATATATATATATATATATATATATATATATATATATATATATATATGGAATGAAGGTGATTGTTCAAATAGACGCAAGTATCATAACAGTCACAATTAAATTTGAACATGCATTGGTTAAACGTGTTTAATAAACGACATCAACTTTTGCTGAGTTATTTAACGTCAAAAGATGAGTCCTGAAGGTAAACACTAATTGATTTTATCACTTTTCCCTAGGGAAATATCTTATTTTGTGAGCGGCTTAATCTCCGCAGGAGTTTTAATTTGCAACACCTTTACTGCGACTGGGTAAGGTTGCAAGACTAAGAATTTTTGTTTCAGCGAATTTTAACTTTTTTAATAAAATAAGCGGTGATTTTTTTTTCTAGTTTCCGCTTCACTGGTTGCCAGTGAAGCTTGTGTTACTTTATTTGATTCACGTCTTTTTCTACTACGAGACACAAGCTCATCTAGTAAGTGATCGCTGTTTTCCTCTGCCTCTATTGTCGGTACCTCCAGATATTTTCGAAAAATAACTGAATTTTTAAAAATGAAAAGGTTTTCTTGAAACTTTTATTTTAGTTTTCATTGAAATCTAAATGGTTAAATTAAATATTTCCAGTAAGCAAAATACTCTAGTGTATTTCAAACAGAAATTATATTGATTGGGATATATAAGTTTGAGATTAATTTTTTACTTCTGGTGCCATTTTTAAGCGATTGACACATTTGTAAACAAAAGTAAATTCTCGGTTTGAAAAATCTTGTAAAAATAAAATATACATCTGTGGCACATTATTTTGGAAAATTAGCAAATTTTATTTTAAATTAATCTGTTTTATACAAGTATTAATTGATTATAGCGAGAAATTTAGAACAAAACTATTTCTTAATCACCGATTTAACTTTTTGACCTGTCTGCGTGGTAAATCACCACCTTGTTGACAGGTTCTTGATTAGAGATAAAAATGTATGGCATTTTATAAGTGACAAAATTGTACCATTTTTTTCGGGTAAGGGAGGAAACTCTGACCGTTTAATTTACACATAGAACTTACCATACAAAAAAAAAATCATCAAATGCAAACAACTTTTTTATTATTTTAAAAATATGGGTACAGAACAAATTTTATTAAATTTTTCAGTTTTCAATAAGCAATATAATCATAAATTCTTAGCTTAAAACTTTAACCGCAACAGTTCTTTAAAGATTTTAAAAATATTTTTAAAACTTTATAAATTATTATAATAACAAAAAAAATTAAAACAATTCATTTAAAATTTCATTAGTTATCGAAAAAAAATTTTTTTTTTCAGACTATAATGTCCTTAATTTTTATTATTTATTCAAGCAATTAAAAGCTTATCAAACTAAATAATATCAGAGTTTTATTGCATTTTTTATTTTACTCTTCGGGGCAGATTTTCGAATACTGGTTTGCAAATTTAAAATGAGGATATAGATTATTTATATTCCCCAATGAGTCCTGCGTTAACTAACAAAATTATTGACTACCACACTGAAATTTATCAAAATTTCATGGAATTCCGTGAAATGGGGACAACAGAGGTAAAAAAAAATTACTAAGATTTTTAAAAAGATAATGATTTCAAAAATATTTTCATTCAGTTATGAATGAGTACTGAAAGTTTCATTAAAATCCAACAATTTGATTTTTGAGAGAATTTCCAAATTAATGCGTTTGTCAACGAAAAAAAAACTATGATATCATCATTACGTTTTCCATTTTAAACAATCGTAATGCTTTCGTTAACCGCTAACACAAATCAAAACAAGATTTTCTGCCAAAAAGTAAATGGCAACCTACTCCAGAAAAATCTTTTGCCTAGTCAGTCATGTCTCTTTCGAGACATGATCGCCTAAGCGTGTATCACGTATGGCACTTCAATGATGACAGAATATTGTAAGAATGTTCGTTGTGTGGTAATGGATATCGGCTCGGATATCTGAGAGTTGAGTTCGAATTCTAGTAGAATTTACTGCATTCACTTACGCACAAATACCCTTTGTAAAGGTATGAATCCATCACTTCTCCCTCCAGTATGTGCTAAATAGCAGAACATATTACTATCTGTAGTCTTGGTTGGCAACCAGTCTACCGCAGAAAGGAACGGCAACCTACTACAAGAAAATCTTCTGCCGTGTCAGTCATGTCTTGAAAGAGACATGATCGCCCAAGCGTGTATCATGTATGTTACTTAACTGAACTGACTACTTTACTTAACTTTTGAACGTCACCTTTCGCTCTTACAATGCATTTTCGGATTTCGCTGTCGCATTTCTTTCATCTGTTAAAATATTTCCTAGATATTTAGATTTTAGATTTCTTTGATTTTGTGGTCTCCAAATTTTAATCCGTATCTTAAGTTGTTCCTTTTGCTGACAACTATACGTTTCATCGTCTTACATGAGAGGTTTAATTATTTCTCCTCGATTTAATTTACTACACTATGTACAGTCTTCTGTTTTCATTCTGTGTCTACTATCAACACTAGATCATTTGCATAATTTATGTTGTTAGCATTGTGACCCTGCTAACAATAAATCCTGCCATGACATCTAATTCTATCGGCATCACCTCACTGTAAATTGTTGAATATATCTGGCAAATAGACACATGTTATCGTGAAGAGAACGGGACATAATTTACATTTGACTCGTTCTTGTATTTTCGGTTCAATTAAACCCTTGGACAATATCAACAAAGATGAAGGGAAAACTTGAAGCAGTTGAAATGTGGTTCTATAGAAGAATGCTGCGGATATTATGGACCGAGAATGTGAGCAATGATGAGGTTTTGGAAAGAATGGCAACGAAAAGGAAATTAATATTGATCATCAGGAAGAGACAACTGAAGTTCCTGGGATATGCAATAAGGAAAGAGAGCTTGGAGAACCTGATACTAACAGGGCAGATAGAGGGAAAAAGAGACATGGAAAAGCAGCGGATAACATATTTGAAGGACCTGAGCAGGTGGATGACGGAACGGGGTCTGCGAGAGGTTACAGGAGAAAACGTGCTAAGAGCCACCAGGGATAGGAAGACGTGAAAGGATATGATCGCCTACCTCTTGAAAGTTTTTCTTTTTAATCATCTCACCCCAAGCAAGGCATTCCACTGCCACTATTGCGCATGGGGCTACATAGGGGAAGGTAAAGAGAAGGAGTGGTTAGACTTAGGGAATGTCAGAAGGAAGGTGACAGATGAGTAAGGATAGCGAGGATGAGGGTTGGACAGATGGGAAGAGTGTTTGATAGAATGGGAGCAGGTTAGTGTGTTAGGAGGTGTCTATTGACCTTACATTTAAACTCCTGGAGATTGTAGCCGTCGGGGAAGCAATCGTGTGGAAGAGAATTCCACAGTCGGGAAGTGCGAGGAAAGAAACTGTTGGTACAAGGCACATAGAAGAAGAGGAAACCCTCGGCCACTCAGATATGACTACAGTCCGAAGATTCTTAAAGCCTATAAAACATATGTTATCAACTAAATCTCAAAGGCTTTCACACAGTCTTCCTCTTAATTAAACCAGCCTCCCCTCTATCTTCTCCGTTCAGTTCGCTTTAACTGATGCCTGCTCGAATTATCTGTCAACCTGGATGCTTATAAAACTGTTTCTCTTTGATCCTTTCTCTTTGCTCTTTTATCCCATGTTAGTTCAAGAATTTCGATTTACACATTCTGTCGTATTATTCATCTTATTGGCTGGCTACTTATTAAATTGTCTCTTTTGTCAAAGCGAACTATGTTATTGATCGTTCAGCGTTAGAGATTGATCCACAGTGTAATTAAGTTCGTATTTCCATTTTTCATGTAATTCTTGCTTTACCATCTGATTTCTCGCGAATGTAGCATAATATGTTTTATTGTATACCTTACTGGGTTCACTTTGTTTATTTATAGTCGTAACATTTACCTGACACTGGCTGGATAGGGATTATCATCCCTCAGTTGCGTCAGTGTCTTCGGACAGCTGAGGAAAATAAAATATTGAGAGGTACCTGGTACCGGGAAACCGATGCCTGAATTGTGTTGCAGCCTCAGACATCTGTACCTAGACGGGTAGATCTAGAGGGTTGCACTAGAGGGTTAGATCGATGGCTGTCACCGAGGTCTGCGCAATGGACAGTTGCGGAGGCTGGGTAATTTTTTTGCCTAGCCCGGGCGTATGCGCTTGGGTTCCCCACCATAAACTCGAACTTGTGTCATATCACGTCTCCGTGGAGAGACGAGTTAAACATATATACTCACCACGTTTCGGCCGATGGAACATTCGACATTATTTCATCGTCCATAGTTGAACTTTTGTTAAAAATGAATTATAATTTGTTTTCGGACTAGCATTTCCGTCTATACTCCCAACATTACAGCCGCTGTGTCATGCGACTTATTCTGTTATTCTTTTATTCTGTTATTCGTTTTTTAATTTTTTGGGTTGAAATTTTTAATTATTTTATGCGTTGCTACACGGACCACAATTTCCATCTTGGTTGTTATCATCATAGCATTTTGGCTGTTATGACTCCTAACATTTTCCCTGTGTCTCTTATTTGGTATGGTTCTCGGAATGTTGACAACTTTCACAGAATATTGATAACGCTCTCAGAATTTTAGTAACATTCTCAGAATTTAGGTAATCTTCTTGGAATTTTGATAAAGTTCTGGGAATTTTGGTAACGTACTCGGAATTTTGGAAATGTTCTTGGAATTTTGGTAACGTTAATTTAATTTTGGTAACGTTCTCGGAATTTTGGTAATATTCCCGGAATTTTGATAAAGTTTTAGCAATTTTGGTAACTTTCTGGGAATTCTGATAATTTTCTCGGAATTTTGATAATGTTCTCGTAGTTTTGGTAACGTTCTCTGAATTTGAGCCGAAAATTCAATTCTCTTCGGTGAGATTGTTTTCATTAATTAGGCGATATTTCATATCAATTATTGCTAACAATTCTATTCGAATTTTGAGTCAGGGATTAACTGCCTGGATACCAGATACTCTTTAATCAAAGATTTTATTCAGTAGATTTAGAAATTAGCGTATTAGCTGATAAGAGGAAGCCCTTAGATATTGGAAGTGTGATGAAAACAATCTACACAATGTTGATTGAATAAAGAGTTTGATTCTAAAATCCGATATGTTTGCCAAGTTCGACTGCTGAAGGTTGAACAATAAAATGGCCAAAAGGTGAGAGAAAAACCAAGATGAGTTTGCATGTTTTAAAAATAAAACATATAATGACGATAATCCTTTATCTCAAAAATTCCGAAATAAATTTGAAAAAACATATCAATGTGAATATCAATCAGTTAAGATCCATACGTGATACACGCTTGGGCGATTATGTCTCGAAAGAGACATGACTGATTGGGAAAAATATTTTACTCGCAGTAGGTTGCTATTACTTTCTGTGGAAGTCTGTTTGCCAACCAAGGCTATAGAACCCAATTTGTCCTGTTATTTAACCCATAACTGGAGAGAAGAGACGAATTAATACTTTTTCAAAGGGTATTTGTGCGTAAGTGAAAGCAAAGAATGTGCGTATATTGGCATTAAAACTGTGATTGGAAAGCAGAGTTTAAATTGTAGGTTATTTTGTCGCGTTCATTTTCGCACAGATACGCTTTGGAAAGGCATGAATTCAACAACAGGGTAGATTTTGCTCTCTAGTTTTTTGATGGAACCACATCTAAGAGAAGGAAAACTTTGCCAAACATATAAAAACCAAGACAGAACAATTACAACAATTTTCAAAATAATTTAGGAATGTTTATAGATAATAAAAATGACAGCTGTGGAGAGAAATAGTCAACTACGTAATGAAGGGACAGAGACCTGTAAGAAAAAAAAAAACACTATAATTAAACGAGGCAGTGTTGGCGTCTTGACTCAATTTTTTCTTTTTTGTCATTTCCATTTTGCTTGTTGGTGTTGATAGTTCTTAAGTGATACGCTTTCTGTTATTTAGAACATTTCTTTGTGATACTGTAGGATATCTGCTAGGGAGTATCAAAAATGAAAATACCTCGCTAAGACTGACAAGCTGAATTGGCTCGAAGCCATGTTTAATTACCGACATGTATACAGCTGACAGTTTAGATATTTCTGAATGTTTGGCTCTATGCTTGGCATACATATAACAGTCTCGATCTGAATAAATTTAATTGACTGATTAATTGTTTCGTTTTGCACGACTTATCAACACTTTGCATGTTGTATAAATCCAGAAAATATGTTTCGAATGTAAGAATTTTAAAATAGAATAATGGTTTAGTAATAAAAGTCTTACGAATTAACCCATAGCTTATAGAAAGAAGAGGCTTATTCATACTTAATCTGAATTTGATAAGAAAACAACTAATTATAATGTGAAATAAAGTAAGTGATCAGTTATTTATTTTATACAATATATAAACTGATTCCCCCACTTTTTGACCATAATAATTTCTATACATATATATTTCAGAGAATAGATAAATGCATCTAAAAAGACGCTGGTGTAGCTAATCAGTTTTGATTGATTGATTAGTTTTCTACGGTTTATCAGCTAATTTCAGGTTATTTAAAGCCAGAAAATATTTTAAAATTGTAATTTCTTTTGAGATAATATTATTTTAGTGAGAGAAATTTTCTTAACTAACCCAAAGGTGGGGGAGAAGTGTTGGATTTGAACTTTTCCTAAATGTATTTGCGTGCAAGTTAACCCTCTAGGGCCATTCGTATCATATTTGATACAATATTTCCCTATAAGGAAACATTTGGTATTTCCCTTTTAGGAAACATTTGGTATTCATTGACTGAACAGTCAGTACTGCTTTCATTTGAAATTTATAAAATATTTCTCTTAAAAAATTTTTCAGGAAAATATTTCTTTCAAGGCTTGTTTTCATACTGTATCAAATATGATACGAATGGCCCTAGAGGGTTAATATAAAGAAACTAATGGGAATTGGAACTCGACTCTCCTATTAAAAATTCCGAGACATTCTTCTTCTTCTATGTGCCCTATCCCTTTAGGACGTAGGCAATCATGGCCTTCCACGTCTCTCTATCTCTGGTGGCTCTTAGCACGCCTTATCCTGTCACACCATGCAACCCTCGTTCCATCATCCACCTTATTAGGTCCTTCAAATATGTTATCCGCTGCTTTTCCATGTCTCTTTTTCCCTCTATCTGCCCTGTTAGTATCAGGTTCTCCAAGCCCTCTTTCCTGATCGCATGTCCCAGAAACTGTAGCTGTCTCTTCCTGATGCTCAGTATTAATTTCCTTTTCGTTTCCATCATTTACAAAACTTCATCATTGCTCACATGCTCGGTCCATGATATTCGCAGCATCCTTTTGTAGAACCACATTTCAGTTGCTTCAAGTTTTTCCTTCATCTTTGATGATATTGTCCAACATTCACTGCCATATTGAAGAACCGACGACACATAGCAATCCAGTACTCTCTTCTTTGTTTCTAGTGAAATTGTCATGTTTCTTAATACTTTAGTCAACATCTGGAATGCTTCCTTCGCCATGCCAATTCGGTTTCGGATCCCTGTGTCGCATTTTCAGAGACATTATGCATTACATAACCCGTACATCCAAGTTTACAGCACCTGGTTATTCCCAAGCAGTCACACATCAAGGTATTTGAGCATATCGGCATGGTTTATTGGTTTGCAAGTTTGTCTCGCTAGAACAATTACGGCTGAGTCGTGACTTTAATCCTTTTCGGCCTCGTGCGTTATCTAAGATGCGCTTAGAAAGTCATTTGGGCGTCTCGACAGAGTGTAATGGTCAGCAAATCTTTTTTGCAAGAACCTATTGCTACTGAGTAGTGAGTTCGATTCTCAATGGGTACACCATACTCTCGGCCTTGTGCCACATCTAAGCTGCACTTAGAAAATCAATACACACATTTAGGTACTGATCTGGCTCAACGTTGCTTACTTCGCTAATCGTACGCTTATTGGTGTTTCAGTGTAAGCCTTAAGTGTTTCAGTTACCTTAGGTTGGTTTATTTAATTCGACAATATAAGAATCGTTCTTGTTTTATTTAATGAAGAGTTTTTTTTTTTTGTGGTGCAATGGATATCGATTCGGAATGATAAATCGGTGAGCCGCGTTCGAATTCACGTTAAGTTCGCTGTATTCACTTACGCACAAATAGCATTGGGAAAGATATTAATCCGTCTCTTCCCTCCAGTTAGGATAGATTGGGTTCTATAGCCTTTGTTTGCAAACGGTCTACCGCAGAAAACAATGACAACTTACTGCGGGATAATCTGCCCAGTCAGTCATGTCTCTTTTGAGACATGATCGCTCAAAGCGTGTATCACGTATGGCATTTAAGTGAATGACTGACTCTCATAATTCTTTTTATTGTTATTCAATGATCTTGCAGGAACCGGTGTTTCATTGAGATCTGGTTGTAACACCGAAGCTATTTAAAATGTTTCGAGTTCTGAGATTAATGTTTCGCAGTTTGGCCAAAAACCTTCCCCTATCGCAGCTTACTCTTTGTTCAGTCTCTTTATCTCCAGCACTAAATTAATTATAACTGATCGATACATCGAGGTATTTGAAGGGTTTATTATTTAGTAACGCAGCGATGGCCAAGCGCTATTTTTTTTTCGGGAGAGCAAACTCTCTCAATAGATGGAAGGGAAATCTACTATTCGTCGTTGACATATCTAATCGGACGCTCCCGCTATTCACCCTGAGGTTTCCGATAAAACCCAAAGAAAGATATGCAATGTAATCGATCCTGACTTGGCAGCTAACCTTCAGTCAGTATCTCACCGATTGATGTGGCTTCCCTCTGTCTTTTCTGCAAATATTTTCATGGCTTACTGCACTTCTTTCCCAAGTGCACCCACCACATGAATATGTATGTGCTACAAAATTACCATCATGGTCCCACTCTTTTACACTCGAAATAGTTAAATTTAACTGTCTCTTCTAATCTAACAGTTGCTTTTCCTGCACTTTCCGTTTGTGGAACCCTCTTCCGTTTGCTTGATTCCCTGATAGCTAAAACCTCCAAAAGTTTAAATGCAACGTCAGTTGCCATCTACCATCTCTTTAATTAACATCCTTCTCTTATCCTTTCTTCGACATCACCTGTATCTTGTTTTCACTCTTGCTGTAACCCTCTGTGCACCAGTGGCTGTCCTGCATTGCTTGGGATAAAAATATATGAAAGTGAAAGTCGCTATTCTATTTATTCACAGTTAAATGCGGTGTGGAAGCCGTGGATGATTTAGGGCCTCAAATATTAGAGGAGCCTCTAAAGCAACTTTTTTTCATGAGTGAGTTTTTCAATCAAATCCATGTTTTGAAGTAGATGTGCGTTATGGAGAAGTAGATATGGGCTTGGAAGGAGAAATTGGGGAATCGAGTTCGAATTATGTATATATTATTTTTTCAATATTATATATGTCTTTATTATAATAGAGGGGATATATATATATATGTAAATCCAAAAAGGATGAGCAAATAGGTAAAATATGTCTTCGACTGCTGCTGATAAAGCGAGAATATTTTCGCTGAAATAGCCATTCAACGAAATTAAATTTCGAAATTTTTTAACTTACTTTATATATATATATATATATATATATATATATATATATAAAGTAAGTAAAAAAATATATATATATTAATTACTGGACGACATAATTGTTGCAAAAATAATATAATATATAAATATATATATCCTTTCTATTATAATAAAAACAGTTGTATATATATATATATATATATATATTCATCACTATTCGACAACATGATTGTTGTAAGAAACTTTATAAGGTAATGTGAAATAGCAAACATGCAGCAAGAGCTTTCATAACTGGCAGTAACGTTTACTAACTGGTAGTAAAGAGAATGAACTAATCCGACACTGCCTCGTTATTTTGTCGATGCATGAAACAACGTGAGAGGGAGCAAGATAGACAAATAGAATGAAAGAGAGACAAGAAAGAGAAAGAAAGAATGAATAAAAAAACTGCGAAAAGGTATTTTTAAACCCATCTATGTCGTTACCGAATGTGACAAAATGTCTAGGTTTAAAGTGCGTTTAACGGTAATCGTGTGGAAAAATTGTCCTTGCACTTTCTTTTGGGGGACGCCTCAGACGCCGGGAAATAAACCGATTCCATTTCCGGAAGGAAAGATACTACTTTGGATGGGAAAACCCCTGGCGTTTTGGTTTAAAATTATTTGAACCTCACCAAACCAGAAGGCCGAGACACGATGTTGACTTTCTCAACTTGGCGTATATTTGGCAAAACGGAGAAAATATCGAGCACCAAGTGAGGATCGAACTCACTATTCAGTCGTAATTATGAAAAAATTAAAGAGATAGACAATGTGAGAAAATATAGAATGAGCGGAAGAGAAAGAAAGTAATTGCGAAAGAGAATTTTTTTTTTCTGAAACGCATTATTACAGAGTTAGGATATACGATTGTGATTGGATTAACTCGACGTGGTGTAATGATTAGCAAGCTTCCTTTGCTAGAACCTGTGAGTTCGATCCTCATTGGGTGCCTCATACCTTCGGCCTTGTGACACATCTGGACGGCGCTTAGTAAATTAAATATGCGATTATGAATGAAATTCCAACTCGGTTGTTTTTTTTTTCCTGTTTTTATAATCATTCCGCCATCTTTTATTTCCTTAAATGATAAGAATTCTGATTAAAGAGCATAGAAAACTGACAGCAGAATGTGACTGTCATATTATTTACCAAATTTAGTACTGTCGAAAATTGAAGGATGGTAAATAAAAGTACAATAATAAGGTTACATCGAAGTTCCATATGTTATTTTGTTTTGAAAATCATCATTGGAAAGTCTGGCTTTGACACTGGTACCAACCAATCACAAAGCTAGATGTAGAAAAATATAATGTTTGTAGAAGAAAGCACATTTAAACCGCTTTGAAAATCATTGCTATCTTTCCTTTGAAATGTTATACTTAGGTATCGCACACAGTGCTGCTGGAATTGAGAATACAAGTTTAAATTCCAGCCGATATCGCTGCGTCGAAAAAAAAAAAGAAAAAAGAGGAATGCATTACAGCCACCCTACAATAACCCAGAGGTAGAACAGTCTGGACTCTCATATATAATTTGCTTATGAGAATCTCAAGGCTGAATTTAAAAAAAAAAAAAAGAATCGCTTCAGTCGGCGTTTGACTAGCTGCTTAATCCTTATAAAACAGGGATGGTCAAACCGGAGCTTGGGAGCCATTGTCGCACTTCGACCTTTAATATGCGACTCGTGGAATTACGTTCTCTGCACTTATTCAATCTCAGTTAATATAAAAATTTAAACAAAAAAAAATGTCAATCTTTATAGTTATTTAATGAGCATGATGTGCATTGAGGTGTAGTGGATACCGGCTCGGACGAGATGTGCGAATACTGGCGATGGTCAAAGAGACAATTGCTGAATGTTTGTTTTTGTCTTTATAATCGATATTCAATTGGGAATCTACCATATAAATCATTCTTAGAAAGGTGATGAAGACGCAAACGGTTAGTGAAAATTAAAGAGACTAAGAAAATGTTGCGGACGGAAAGGATATTCACAGACCAAGTTTTAACGAGACCAATGACGAGTGACATTATGGAGAAATTTTCAATTATTGTAATTTGGCATGGAAGATAAGCAGCTAGGATAGTCTTCCAGAGACGAGAAGGGTGAGAGAAGCTATTATTAGCATAGAGTTTATGCTTAAATCCAGCAATTTCAACAGCTAAATAACGAAACTTAACTGTCAATCTAGTCTTCTTCTATGTGTCTTGCGTAGGTGATCATGGCTTTCCACGTCTCCCTATCCCTGGTGGCTCTTAGCATCCTTTCTCCTGTTACACCACACAAACCCCGTTCTGTCATCCACCTGCTCAGTTACTTCAAATATTTTATCAGCTGCTTTCCCCTATCTGCCCTAATAACATTAGGTTCTTCAAGCCTTCCTTCCTCATCGCATGTCCCAGGAGCTTTAGCTGTCTCTTTCTGATGTTCAGTATTAATTTCCTTTTCGTTTTGCTTTTTTCGTGATCGAATGAGAACAAATGTATGAACGTGATTTGACCGTATGCTCAAGCAAGGAGATAAAGCCACTAAGTTACAAGAGATTACTGAGAAAACGTTACTATGAAGAAAGGGCAATAAAACAGAAGAGTTTCTAAGGAGACAGATGACAATGATGGACGTTGAATTTAAATTTTTAAATATTTTATTTGACAGAAAAGAGTCTGGAACAGACTTTCGTAGGCGACAAGTGCTTGAAATGAAACTACTAGAATATAGCTATAATTCGATAACCTATAAGTAGGGCTGAACCTTGTACTTACAGGTTACATTTTGGAACATCAGATGTAAGAGATCTTCTAAACTACAAATTTAGTCTTTAAATAACCTTCAAAGGGTTGATAAACTGTTAAAAGTAAATAAATCAATTGCCTTGCTGAGGGTGATACCATGTTAAGAAAATTTCACGGCACCAGTCCCAATATTAGTTCTTGTAATTCCTACAAAGTATAACTAGTAATGTTGTCGAACCACTGAAATAACATTTAGTCTTCAATTGCCAATTTCTGCTGCTTGGATAATTATGTAGAGACTATTTAAATATTTGTATGAATATTCGTCGCTGTATTAAATGTGTTCAGGGAATAATTGTACGTAATGACATTTTCAATATTTTCATTTCTTCAGATGGGAGAAAGGCTTTAATTATTTTTGTCTTAATATAGACTTAATAACTACGAGGCCAATTGTACGCGCGCATGCGTGTGAGTTTGCGCACCAAGGAGATATTTTTTTTTATTTGGTGGTAGATAAGTATAAAGAGAAAAAGAACTTTGAAAGAGAGGAGTAAAAAAAAGAAGCGAAACGAAACTGAAAAGAGAGACAGAGAGAATGTTTTCTCTTTTTTTTTTTTTTTTGGTGGGGGCGTTAGAACAAGAAAAAGAATAAAAAATCAAGGAAGTATAAAGAAAGAAGAGAATGGAAGCGAAGACAAGGAAGATAAGGGTTCATTTCTTTGAGGGAATATAGGCATAAGAAGAGAGATAAAAATAGGGAAATAGTGGAAAGCGAATAGAGCAAGGGAGACAATATGAAAAGAGAGACAGAAAGAAAGAGAGAGAGAATGAGAGAGAGAGAGAGAGAGAGAGCTTCTGTTTTACTGTGAACTCGTAGATATAAGAAGTTAGAGAGAGAATGGGGAAAAAGAAAGAAAATAAGTAATTAAGAGGTCGAGTGGAAGTGGGCAAAAGGTAGACGGTGAGATAAAGACTGCGTTGGTTTGATTAATTGTCATTCCACACCTGTGATTTGTCTTCGACGATGTGTTTTTTTATTTGTAACTTAAACAGGAGCGACAAATATGAAGGTTAACAAGTGTGAATCGCAAAATATGCAAAGGAGAAAGAATTAAATAAAATAAATAGAATGTAAGTGAAAATTGTATTCAATACATATGTATAGAACTTATCCGCGGATTCAGTTAACCGCGATCAATCACAAAAATAAATAGTTTGTAAATTGTGGTTAATAATAGTACCAGATTGTATGAATAGTGATTTCGGAAACTTGAATATGTCAAAGTGGAACTATAAATACAGTGTTTTTAATGAGAAAAAAACGAATATTACTAAGGAAAGGAAAAACTAGCAACCATGAAAAAGGCACCCTGTTATAAGAGAGACAATTGGAGCAGATAGACTTAACTATCGCCCGGTTCACACTCCACCCACGTCTTTTGAACAGGTGAAGAGGCTCATCCCTTGTTTCCTGTTTAGGATGTGGTTCCCGGCTTTCTTTTTTTCTAATCATTCTACTCTTAAGTAGCCCCATGCGCATTAGTGGCGTCACCGCCTTGCTTGGGGTGCTATGATTATATATATATATATATATATATATATATATATATATATATATATATATCAAACAGTTTTCTTGTACCATCAAACTTACGTTATTTAACAATGGAAATGCATTTTTGAAAGTTTCAAAAAAATAGACAGCTCAGACGATGCTTAGCCGCGGACATCACGTGAGAGCTTTAGAGAACTCTCCTTTTATAAAAAACACTAAAACACAAAAAATTACATTACAGTTAAACATGAGGACATAACAACACCGGAAAAATAATATCCTTGAAAATGGCCTGTGAAGAGAGTAAAAGCGCCTGGAAGGTCAAAAGTTACGGAACCTTTTCACATTCCATATCTCCAGCAAAGAGGAAACATGCAAGAATACTGAAAAATTAATGAAATCTTCCTTGTCAGTCGCTTTTAATGACACGTGTTTAAATGAAAGATTGCTGCCCAAATATACATAATATATATATATATATATATATATATATATATATATATATATATATAGTATTCCTCCGTATGGAAAAAAAAGAAAAATTTTAGAGTGTTATATATAAGCGGTGTGCGCACACACACACACACACACACACACACACACACACACACACACACACACATACACATATATATATATATATGTGTGTGTGTGTGTGTGTGTGTGCGCGTGCGTGTGTGTGTGTGCACACAGGTGCGATCAGTAAAAGTCGCTATTTTATATTTTTAATTTCGCGTTGTGCGTTTTTAATTTTGTGGACTGTACAGTATGAAAGGGTCAGTTGGGCACCGTCTGTGAGAGAAAAAAAATAGCACCCTGGCGCAATTCACGCTGCTAGAAATTCAGAAAGGGTATGCTGCAGTGCCTGACATACGCGATGGAAGCTTCAGTTCGAACATTTTGGAGTATTATGCTGGAAATATGACAGTGCAAGGGATGCTGTGTGCCTTAAAAGATGTACCGAGAGTGATAAAACCAAATATCCAATCAACATTATAGTACTTAGAATGCTCACTATTAATGGCGACGTTATGCCTCTATTTATCCTCCCACATGACCTCAGACTCAACACGCTTGGTGACTTGAGGCGGTAGTGCTGCTCTAGTTCAAGAGGGTGGCCGCTGGATGACACTATGCCACACAAGCATGACAACACAGTCATGACTGTCAGACTATTTCTGCGAAAACATCAACCATTACATCTCGTCCGTCTACCCCGCAGACTGCAAACCCCTTGATTATTATATGTGAAGCGGAGTTGAACGAGAGACCAACACAACCCACTGTAACTACAAAGATGAACTCAAGGCAAGGATTATGGTAGCATTCACCAACTTAAACTAGGAGACCGCCCAGAAGAGATGCAGAAGATTCCAAATTCATCTGAAAACCGTGGTTGAAGCCAATGGAGATTTTATTTAAATTTACTTTTTAGTATTTCAATATATTTTTGTGTAATTTTGGTAAATCTATATGTTAAAATGAGATGTCAGTGTTATTTTCATTTTTTTTGCGTCATTTTGACGACAATTTATCGATCTCTCTCTGTTACGTAGATGATATATACCTGCATGTGCTCACATACACACACACACACACACACACACACACACACACACACACACACGCACACACACAGACATAATGAAATAAATCAACATTGCACCAATAAAAAGTGCATAAATTATTTTTTCAACGTAATATAAAAGAAAAAATCGAGAAAATGGCAAAGACAATTACTCATATCTCCTGAAGAGTGGACGGAGTATTTGCTGGATGGTCCGTTTACGCCATTATAATGTCGGAATACTGAAAATAACATTAATCAGCTAACTGACAAATGTTATATTTGTATTAACCCTATAAACACACACACACAAACTCACACACACAAACATATAGACACACACAAACATATAGAGACATGTGTGTGTGTGTATATATATATATATATATATATATATATATATATATATATACTTGTGTGTGTGTTTGTGCGTGTCTGTATATAACACGTATATGGGCACGTGGCCGAGTGCTTATACTGTTTGCTTTCTGACCACGAAGCCAGTGTTCGAATCTCACCGCAGTTGGTTTGTCAGGAAGGTGATTTCTTGATGCTATCAGTCGATTCCAGCGTACATCACATTTGGGAATTACCTTAAGAGCATACAAAGCCTACATTGGTATACGAACATTTTGGGGAGCCGTCAATAATTGTGATAGCACGAAATCATTTCATTGTGACCGAGGATTTGAGCATGCTGGACTGTTGAACACGCCAGATATTGCGATCTCTCCCAGAAACTGTACTAATGTCCTCTCAGCATTGTTGCAGTATAAGCCACAGATGAGCTCTGTTGATGTTGAACAAATGTGACTGAGCAAACGTCTGAAACAAGGATTACTAGCCGCTCTATTAGCCGGACATCCATATGATATGTGTAACCAGTCATCTATAAGCGGTGTGCGCACACAGAAGGTGTCCCAGAAATCGCGCACCATATACTACTTTTTATTTTTCCTGTGTTTCAGATTTGATCTGATATGGGTGAGAAACTAACAGTACAAAAAAGAGTTAAATTGGCTTTTATGTTTGGAAGAGATGGGGCAACATACCGCTCTGTAGCTCAAGAATTCAACCGCAATCATCCTGAGCGGAAAAAAAACTATTGAGCCATACTACTGCAAGCTTTCGTAGAATTTACGTTACGGATTATTTGTTTTCCCCTTCTAAATAGATCGAGCTATCTTCAAATTTATGGAACATGTTATTTTTTATCCATTCTCCTAAAATTAACGTAATGTATTATTTGATTGCTCCTTCAATGTAAATCAAACTCTGCTAAAATTTAGATTACGGATTTTTTGATCATGTCTTCTATGTAGATGCAGTTCTGTAGCGTAAGGAGCTGGTTAAGGTTTCTTTGATTTGGCCTTGTGTCAGACTTAACTGAACTCTCTACAGATTACAAGATTTATGCTGAATTATCATCATCAGATTTATCATCAGAAGGTTTTCATCATCTGAAGGTTGGTTGTCGGCAGGATGGAATATGTGTTTTATTGTAGAAGAGTGGAATACTAAAATATACATTTTGAATGTTAAAATAGAAGTTTATTATAATGAAAGAATAACATAAGTTGTAAAAGTTAATGTTCAATTAGAAACATTATTAAAAGGTTAAGGGTAGAGTTCGTACAAAACGTTCTAGTAGTAATTGTTGAAATAGACAACGAGAAAGAGAAAGAGGACAATGTACGAGTTGACCTGAAGCTTCTCTCGTTACATTTTAGTGGTGTCTCTCGCTGCTCCCGTCTCTGACTCTTGACTGACGCCAAGGTCATTTATATAGTCTTTTTGAATTTAGCACTGGATCACTAAGTTCGCAAGTCATGCAAGTCGCTCCCATTGGTCAAAAATCATTTTAACACCTACTTGCGAAATCTAGGTTCGACTTTTTCTTCAGCTCTCTTAAAATTGAGTTCACAGATTATTTCCTAAAATGAGGATTACATATTATTTTATTATCTCTTCTATGTAGATCAAGCTCTCCAAAAATTAAGGTTATGCAGTATTTGATTACATTCTCTATCGAGATTAAGCTATCCTAATATTTAGGTAACGGATTATTTGATCATGTCTTCTATATAGATGAAGCTCTCTTAAAATTAAGTTCACAGATTATTTTATAATCTGTTCTCTGTAGATCAAGCTCTCCTAAAATGAGGATTACATATTATTTTATAATCTGTTCTCTGTAGATCAAGCTCTCCAAAAATTAAGGTTACGCAGTATTTGATTATAAGCTCTTCTAAACATTAGGTTGCGTATTATTTCGTTATCATGTCTATGTAGATCATCCTCTTCTAAAATGTATCTTACGGATTATCTCATTACCTCTTTCATATAAATTAAGCTCTGCTAACATTTCAATTAAAAGTGGAAAAAAGGGTTCAATAATTCTGAAGTCATCATTTGTTTAGGTTTCGAATTGCCAAAAATCTTGAATCCTAAGCAGGTTCATAAAGAATGAACATAAAAAATTCAAAAACATTGAAGATTATTTTCTTATTGAAAGCATAAAGTAAAGATTCACTCAGTTATATGCCATACGTGATACACGCTTAGACGATCATGTCTAGAAAGAGATATGACTGACTGGGCAGAAGATTATCTCGCAGTAGTTTGCCATTACTTTCTGCGATAGACTGGTTGCCAGCCAAAACTAAAGAACGCGATATGTCCTGTTATTTAACCCATAACTGGAAGGAAGAGAAGGATTGATACCTTTTCCAAGAATATTTGCGCGTAAGTGAAAGATTAATGCAGCCAAAAACAAAATCAGTAAATCAATCCCAAACTCTGACTTTTTTTTTTAATCATTTCACCCCGAGCAAGGCGGAAACGCCACTGATGTGCAGGGGGCTACATAAATGTAAAAAGATTAATTAGAAAAGAATGAGGAGTACAACCTAGTTAGAAAGGAACAATAGAAAGCTGAGAAAGCAGGTGAGATGACAGATAGGTGGAGAGAAAGGGAAGGTTATACAGGGGTGGGGAGAGAGCTAGAGTCCTGTGGTTAGTAGATGAGTATTAACTTTGCATTTAAATTTCTGGAGGTTGTAGCCGTCAGGAAAGCAAAATTACGGGAGCGAGTTCCACAGGCGGGAAGTGCGAGAGAAGCTGGGTCAGTGTTTATTTCACTCGCATTAAAGTTCTTTGAAAAGGTCTGACTGCACTTCACGGGTTTCGATATTATAATAATACAGTTGTATTTGACATGTCACAAATTTTACAAACACAAAAACCAATATTCCTCCTACAGGATTATCCCTTAAATCTTACAAAGTAATATTTGTGATTCAGGTAAAAAGTAAATTATCCTTACGATTAAAGAAAGTAGAAAGAATCTGAAGATTTAGACGGAAAAATCTCTTTTTTTTTATTTATTTAATTCTCGAAATCAGAAAGAAAAACACCCAGACTCGATAAACAAATAAATGTTATTTTGTTTATGCGAAGAGAAAAATAAATGCGTTTACTGATGCGTTTCTTTTTCTTCAAATCCTTACAAAAACTACGGGTTTTACAATTTCCTATACCATTCTTTATATATATATATATATATATATATATATATATATATATATATATATATATTTCTACTCCTTTTCTGTCCACTGCTATTCTTCCTTTTAAAGAAATATGCAGGAAAATGATAAACTGAATTTGTGATTTATTTACGCATCTCACGGCGGAATCAGTGAAATGAGACAAATTGAAGTTTTATACATACATGTTTCTTCTGTTATATATATATATATATATATATATATATATATATATATATATATACAGGGTCTCCCAGAAGTCGCGCACCATCCAGATTTTTATAAAATATATATGAATCTCAATTTTATTGATCAAAATCATAACAGATGTTCAAATTGTTCACCCTCTGCAGTAACACATGCATCAATTCTTTTTCTTTGTTTTAAGAATATCATGTACTGATGATTTGTTAATCGTTAGCTCCTGGCTTATTTCCCTTACTGATTTCACGGGGCCTCTAGCAATATTCGCCAGGACCATGGTGGATGTTCCTTCATCAGTTGCACAATATTCGTCGACCACATCTCTCACGGTCAGCAACTGGTCCAGTTTCTTGGAATCGTTTGATCAAACGACAGGCAGTGGTATGGCTCAATAGTTTTTTTCGCTCAGGATGATTGCGGTTGAATTATTGAGCTACAGAGCGATATGTTGCCCCATCTCTTCCAAACATAAAAACCAATTTAACTCTTTCTAGTACTGTTAGATAGGATAAACAAATAATATGTTCCTTAAATTTTCAATGGCTAATGTACACAGATGTGTCTTTGAACTGGTTAATCATCCTCCGTATTCTTCTGATTTGGACTCATTTATTTGTTGCCGAACATAATAAAAAACAGGCTAGGAACCAGTATTGCAATGATAATGGTGTCATATCTGCTGCTGATGACTTTTTTGACAAACATGGCGAACGGTCTTCTGTGGTGATACCACCAACCGAGCAAAAGCGAGCAAACCGGATGTTGGCTCTATGCCGACCAGAAAGCTAATGAATAAAAAGTTGCTGTACGCAAGTGGATTCGCGCAGATGTTCAGGTTGAAAAATAAAAATTAATCAAATCTCAAATTACCATTTTTATTTATCAGCCAATGAGAAGCCCGGAACCAAATACAAGGATAAAATGCGAAACGACCAGCGTTTTGAGCCAGAAGGAAAAATATAAAAGCTGTGACAAAAGGCATCCAGACAGACAGGCACAGACAGAGGAGAAGAGTGTAATTAGTTTCTTCCTTGACATATGTCGAGGGCTATGTTCGTCTCCTTCTTCCTGCCAGGTTCTCAAAGTACTAACTGACCTTTTCTAAGACATTCCACAAACGAACTTGCTGACCTACTTCTTTAGAAACGGCAACTTGATAATGAACATTAATCATACTACCCAGCTTTTTACCTTTTAGCGTTATATCTTCCTTGAACATTCTTTTATCTCCTTCAGCTCATTATTATCCGCCATAAACTCTTTCGAACTTCGTTGGACCTTTATTCCAAGTATTGTTTTAATTGTAAAACATTAATTGAAATGTATATATGTATAAATGTTATTTTACACTCAAAATTGCCTTTCTTGAATTTATAATCTTTCATGAATGATAGTGGGCTATCTTCCCACAAGGCCAAATTCCGTTAACCTACTACGGAATCCTACTAACCCTCACTACAAATGAAATAAGAGAAGAGATACCCGCTATACTTCTCTGAAAATCCAGATGTCCGTTTACATGCAGAAAACAACGCATTTACACATAAGAAGAGTTGAAATACATGCAAGATTTCACGGCTCTAGCATCACACATTCATAGCCAGTCTGTTAACTTTTCAGCACTTCTTCGTAGTTAATAATGTAACAGTCGCAAATACAAATGCTTCGATATTTACCGACATTTAAGATCAATACGTTATGTGGCTTAAATCATTATTTTGCTTAGTTTTATTTTTAGTGGTAATGGTCTTGTTCTATACTTAGTTTAGACTTAACAGGTTACAAGACATTTTTTTCTGATCTAATGAAGTGGAATATTTTCGTCTAAATCGCCTCTCGCTATAATTCAGAACCGTGTACAATATCCGTTGGCTTGGTTTTAAATCAAGTATGTCCGGTTTAACACGAGAAAAAAAGTTGTCGTAAACATCTTGGATTCTGACACGGATTGTCAACGATGACTGAGACTTGATGTCCATACGTAAAAACAGTATGTTTTTACATCTCGTTTTGCTGTCTTTTGCGTTGTAGCTATTATTGTAAACATAATTATTGTGTTCTTTACTTGTTTACACTGCTTATTGACGAAATACACACTAAACAGGAGGCAACGGCCCTAAAGCTTTGGCTTCTCATCTTTAGGATTTCCCATAATTCAGCCTGTTTGTCTTCTTCAACAACTATTATTACTACTAATGCTATTTTTGGTGTTTCCCGTTTCTTCTTCTTCTTCTTCTTCTTCTTCTTCTTCTTCTTCTTCTTCTTCTTCTTTGGTACCTTTTCTAGGTCTATTTCTACAACTACTACTACTATTAAAATACTATTATTAATACTACTATTAATACTACTATTTATGTTAATTTCTCTGATTCTGTTTCTTTTTCTTCTTATAAGACTACAACAACTACTACTACTACTTTCTTGCTTCTGTTTCTTCTTTTGCTTCTTTTACTACTACTACTATGACTACTGCTACTATAATTACTACAATTATTAATACGACTATTACTACTAATATTTTAATACATGTCTGCTTGGATTATTTCTTTTTTCTTCTAGTACAACAACGAGTATTTGAACATCCACTTCTTCTATTTCTCGGTTCTGGGCATGAGGGTAAACTGCAACCGGCAGCAAGGCCTTTGATTGAGCTGTTGTGAGGTGCATGGAACCACCTCCCTGGTCCAACCTAACCCGGAGTGGTAGCACCCGTTAGGGTCCCAGCTATGGGCAAATAGTTAAACCCAAACTGGGGTCAAAACACTATGAAAGTATAAAAATAGACTTTTATAAAAATATATACATAAAAATAGACTTTTATAGAAAAATATACATTTTTGAAGGAAAAATATTAAAAACAATACATTTAAAAAAAAATTATTGCCACAACACATTTTTGAAGGAAAAATTGTTCTCAACAAAACATTTTTGAATACAAAACTAGAAGACATTTTCAGTTTTCTAAAATAAAAAATAGTAAAAACAAAAAATTTTCATAAAATCTGACAAAGTCAACCTTCTCAATATAACCAAACTTAAAAAAAAATATCTTCAAACCCAAACTTTTTGGCATTAAATAACCCACAAAAGTTAATATGCCACTTAACAAAACTCAAACTCAGATCCATTTACACAAAATAGACTTTTATATATATATATATATATATATATATATATATATATATATATATATATATATATATCCTAGAACCACCGGGGATATATATATATATATATATATATATAGTTATATGTCAATTTTACATTGCGACATGGAAATTTCTATGTTTCGAGATAGGTTCTCATCATCAGGCAATGTTGGTGTGGTTGTGCAGATGATTTACATTTACAGAATGGCATATATATATATATATCCCCGGTGGTTCTATGATGTGCGTTGTGGTACAGGATGTGCGTTGTGGTATCGACTCGGAACGGCAAATCAGGAAACCGAGTTCGAATTCTCTTTAATCCGTCTCTTTAATCCGTCTCTTCCCTTCAGTTATGGGTTAAATAACAGGACAGACTGAGTTCTATAGCCTTGGCTGGCAACCAGTCTACCGCAAAATGCAATGGCAATCTACTGCGGGATAATCTTCTGCCCAGTCAGTCATGTCTCTTTCGAGACATGATCGCCTAAGCGTGTATCACGTATGGCACTTAAATGAATATATATAAAATAGATTCTTATAAAAAAAAAATATACATTTTTGAAGGAAAAATATTGCCAACAATACATTTTTAAAGGAAAAAAGGGGGAAATTGTCATAATGAATTTTTGAAGGAAAATAATTATTACGAGCAAAAAAAAAATTTTTAATACAAAGCTAGAAGACATTTTCAGTTTTCTAAAACAGAAAAGAATCATTAAAATCTGACTAAATCAACCTTCTCAGTATAACCGAACATTAAAAAAAACCCCTTAAAACTCAGAACTTTTTGGAATTAAATAACCCACAGAGGTTGATATGCCGTCAAACAAAACTCAAACTCAAAACCAAACTCTTCTATATCTTCTTGTTTTACTAGTACTACTACTACTACTACTACTACTACTGCTACTAGTACTGCTACTACTACTACTATTACTACTACAACTACTACTACTATTACAACTAATAATAATAATAATACCTTTTGTACAACTTCTGCTTCTATTTCATCTTCTGCTTCTTCTATTTTACCGTTAGCATTTTTATCCGTCTTCATCAGTTGCATTTCGGTAACAACCAGTCTATGAAAATTGTACAGATCGAGAAGAACCTGATGGAGGCTATGGGGTACAGCTGTCGAAATAACAAAAATGACGAAAATCATTTATATAATGTAACTAATGGCATTTCGTTATCATAGAAACACATACAGAAAATATGTAAACGTTCAGACATTCTAGACAACAATCAATATTATCTAATCCATGCGACTGAACTTAATCAAAATCTTTAGCAAAACAGATATAGTTGGTACATGCACCCAGCTGCTGATAACCGCGCGAAATATATTTTTTTTAATAATCATTTCACCCCAAGCAAGGCAGAACAGCCATGGGCGTGCAGGGGGTTACACTGAGAGAGAGAGAGAGAGAGAGAGAGAGAGAGAGAGAGAGAGAGAGAGAGAGAATAGATGTAAATCAATGAGATTAAAGATGGCAATTGAGGTTGTATTTAAAACTTTGGAGATTGTAGCTGCCAGAGAAGAAATTAAATTGAAGTGAGTTACACAGACGGGAAGTGTGAGAAATGAATGTCTTTAAGTTAAAAAGGCGGTTTCATTTAACTATTTCAACTTTAAATGTGTGGGACCTAAATGCCAATCTAGTAGCACGAGTAAATTCTTTTGGCAGGAAAAAAAGTCGTCAGAGCGATTGCTATAAAAATACTTGTAGAAAATAAAATTGGAAAGCCAAATCACGTGAGAAGTGACTGAAGGTGGGCTGCCAAATCAGGATCGATGACCTTGCTGATATTCTTCCAAACAACTTCAAGACGAATGGCAGCAGCATCCGACCAGATATGGTAAAAATATTCAGTGCACAGACGAAAAGTAGGTTTATAAATATGCAAAATGGATTCTGACGAGAAAATCTTTCTGGGGGCCGGCTGCCAAATCAGGGTCGTTTATATTGCAGATCGTTCCTTTGATTTTAGAGTGAACCTCAAGACAAATAACAGGATCATTCGACCAGCAGTATTCAATGCACGGATTTATAAATGTGTAAAAAATGGATTCTGACGAGAAATACTTTCTGAAGGGGGGTTTCCAAGTCAGGATCGATTATAATGTAGTTCCTTCTTTTGTTTTTGTTGAAAACCTCAAGACAAATAGCAGGATCACCCAACCAGATATGGCAACAGTATTCAATGCACGGATTTATAAATGTGCGAAATTTATTCTGACAAGAAAAACTTTCTGAAGGGGGTGCTGCCAAGTCAGGATCGATTATAATATAGATCCTTCTTTTGATTTTGTCGAAAACCTCAGGATGATTAGCAGGAGAACCCGACCAGATATGGCAACAATATTCAATGCACAGACGAAAAGTAGATTTATAAATGTGCAAAATGGATTCTGACAAGAAAAAACTTCCTGGCCCGGCACAGTGACCCGACCTTCATAGTAGTAGATGTAGTAGTTGGCAACCACATATGTCCCATGAAAATTCATATGGGAACGTATGAAAGATTATCGTAATAATCTGTGAAAAGTATGGGTGGTTTTAGTGGTCATGGCTAGAAAATTGGTTAGTGCTGCGTATAACTCAAACTTGACCCGGTGGCAAGGCTTCTGATCTGGAGATTGAGGTTTTTAAGGATCGTGAAACCACCTCTTAATTGCTGTTTTTCCCAGGTTTACCCTTCCGACAGCAAGGTCTCTGATAGGGAGACTGAAGGTTTTGAGGAGCGTGAAAAACCTTTTCACTGCAGTTGATTCAAGATCGACCCTTCCGACAGCACGACCTCTGATCGGAAGATTTAAAGTTTTGAGGATCGGGGAACAATCTCTTAATTACTGTTGTTCTCAGGTCTACCTTGACCCAGGTGGGTTACATTTAATAGGCTCTCTGCTATCGACTCCCAAACAAAACCTATATGAAAGTATCAAAATGCATTTCCAATCGTAAAAATACCAGCGATATATTTTCTTACAGTAAAAATATCAGCCAAATATTTTTCTGTAGTAAAATGGATGTACATAAAACAAGCGTTTTCAACGTACAACTCCAAGAGATAACACCAGAATCAACAAGAATTTTAATCGTACAACTCCAAGAGATAACACCAGAATCAACAAGAATTTTCATCGTACAACCCCAATAGATAACTGCAGAATCAACAAGAATTTTCATCGTACAGCCCTAATAGATAACACCAGAATCAACAAGAATTTTCATCGTACAACTTCAATAAATAACACCAGAATGGACAAGAATTTTCATCGTACAACTCCAATAGAAAACACCAGAATCAACAAAAATTTTCATCGTACAGCCCCAATAGATAACACCAGAATCAACAAGAATTTTCATCATACAACTCCAATAGATAACACCAGAATCAATAAGAAGTTTCATCGTAGAACCCCAATAGATAACACCAGAATCAACAAGAATTTTCATCGCACAACTCCAAGAGATAACACCAGAATCAACAAGAATTTTCATCGTGCAGCCCCAATAGATAACACCAGAAGCAACAAGAATTTTCATCGTACAACTCCAAGAGATAACACCAGAATCAACAAGAATTTTCATCGTACAACTTCAATAGATAAAACCAGAATCAGAACTGGTTATAGATAGGGATGACAGAAACGCTCACAAAGAAACGATTAAAAGTGTACGTTTGCGGACGATCAGCTAGATAACAATACATGCAACTCCAAGAGATAACACCAGAATCAACAAGAATTTTCATTGTGCAACTCCAAGAGATAACACCAGAATCAACAAGAATTTTCATCGTACAACTCCAATAGATAACTCCAGAATCAACAAGACTTTTCATCGTACAACTCCAATAGATAACACCAGAATCAACAAGAATTTTCATCGTACAACTCCAATAAATAACACCAGAATCGACAAGAATTTTCATCGTACAACTTCAATAGATAACACCAGAATCAACAAAAATTTTCATCGTACAGCCCCAATAGATAACACCAGAATCAACAAGAATTTTCATCGTACAACTCCAATAGATAACACCAGAATCGACAAGAAGTTTCATCGTAGAACCCCAATAGATAACACCAGAATCAATAAGAAGTTTCATCGTACAACCCCAATAGATAACACCAGAATCAACAAGAATTTTCATCGCACAACTCCAATAGATAACACCAGAATCAACAAGAATTTTCATCGTACAGCCCCAATAGATAACACCAGAAGCAACAAGAATTTTCATCGTACAGCCCCAATAGATAGCACCAGAATCAATAAGAATTTTCATCGTACAACTCCAATAGATAACACCAGAATCAACAAGAATTTTCATCGTACAGCCCCAATAGATAGCACCAGAATCAATAAGAATTTTCATCGTACAACTCCAATAGATAACACCAGAATCAACAAGAATTTTCATCGTACAGCCCCAATAGATAGCACCAGAATCAACAAGAATTTTCATCGCACAACTCCAATAGATAACACCAGAATCAACAAGAATTTTCATCGTGCAGCCCCAATAGATAACACCAGAAGCAACAAGAATTTTCATCGTACAACTCCAAGAGATAACACCAGAAGCAACAAGAATTTTCATCGTACAACTCCAAGAGATAACACCAGAATCAACAAGAATTTTCATCGTACAACTCCAAGAGATAACACCAGAATCAACAAAAATTTTCATCGTACAACCCCAATAGATAACACCAGAATCAACAAAAATTTTCATCGTACAACTTCAATAGATAAAACCAGAATCAGAACTGGTTATAGATAGGGATGACAGAAACGCTCACAAAGAAACGATTAAAAGTGTACGTTTGCGGACGATCAGCTAGATAACAATACATGCAACTCCAAGAGATAACATCAGAATCAACAAGAATTTTCATCGTACAACTCCAATAGATAACTCCAGAATCAACAAGACTTTTCATCGTACAACTCCAATAGATAACACCAGAATCAACAAGAATTTTCATCGTACAACTCCAATAAATAACACCAGAATCGACAAGAATTTTCATCGTACAACTTCAATAGATAACACCAGAATCAACAAAAATTTTCATCGTACAGCCCCAATAGATAACACCAGAATCAACAAGAATTTTCATCGTACAACTCCAATAGATAACACCAGAATCGACAAGAAGTTTCATCGTAGAACCCCAATAGATAACACCAGAATCAATAAGAAGTTTCATCGTACAACCCCAATAGATAACACCAGAATCAACAAGAATTTTCATCGCACAACTCCAATAGATAACACCAGAATCAACAAGAATTTTCATCGTACAGCCCCAATAGATAACACCAGAATCAACAAGAATTTTCATCGTACAGCCCCAATAGATAGCACCAGAATCAATAAGAATTTTCATCGTACAACTCCAATAGATAACACCAGAATCAACAAGAATTTTCATCGCACAACCCCAATAGATAACACCAGAATCAACAAGAATTTTCATCGTACAGCCCCAAGAGATAACATCAGAATCAACAAGAATTTTGATCGTACAACTCCAAGAGATAACACCAGAATCAACAAAAATTTTCATCGTACACCTTCAATAGATAAACCCAGAATCAGAACTGGTTATAGATATGGATGACAGAAACGCTCACAAAGAAACAAATAAAAGTTTACGTTTGCGGATGATCAGCTAGATAACAATACATGCCTAAGTAAGGTAACTAAGCCGATGAAAGACAGTTAAAAATTATGGGAATAATTATAATGAAAGAGGTCTTGATAATTTAATAAATATAATATTTGTTTAACCCCTTCGCGTTATGGAAAAAGTTAAAGCGCTTAAGACACAGACTGAGAATGAAAGAAACCGATAAAATGTTATTTGGGAGAAAGAACACGAAAACACGATTTCGAAAAACACAAAGAAATGACGATTGATATTGCAAATGAGATTTTGAATATCGTAGTTGACAGGAAAGCAAGAAACCGAAAGCGAGTGTTACCCGCGAGAAGTTAAAATGCAGAAACTATTATGATAGGCCACCCCAGTGTTTTAAATAATGATATATTTCATACTATTTTTTAGTTTTTATTGCCAAGTTAATAATTGTAAATGAAAATAGAATGGTTCTTTTGCTAATACAGCACAATAATACATGTCTCAAATAAATTTATAAGTATTAAATAATTACCTATATTGCAGTTTCATCAATGGAAGAATGAAGAAAACTTAGGTTGATTCGGAAGAGTTCCTCTTTCCTTCCTTGCCTTGCAAAATTTTGTAAAGTAATAATAACAAAAAAAAAAACAAAAAAACACTCTATTTTCAATTAGAATTATTTACTTGACAATAAATACTAAAAAATATTATGAAATACATCATTTCTTTTAAAAAAAACTTGGGTGACCTAATAATTATCGCCGGTAGTTTAGCTACCCATCTAGTAATACCCTTAAATGTATGAGGTCGATCTACCAAAGAAGAGAACAATTACCATGAAAATATCTATAGATATAAAAGGTAAGATGTTTGTGTGTGTGTCTGTCTATCTGACTGTCTGTATTCTTTAGGCTTCCGGTCAGGTCAGGAGCTATTTATTTTTTCCGATTCACCCTCCCTGATAGCAGAAATCGATACTCCGATATCCGATCAGGTCTTATCAAGATTAGGATTTCAGCCATTATATCGTGGTTCTTGCTGCAGAATTTGCTCTAATTTGGTAAAATTATAAGTTTTAGTCTCAAACATGAGTAGATATTCTCAGACGACTCATTTTCCCCGATATCGGAATTCGAAACCCCCGATATTCTATTGAATCTGATCAAAAGCTGATATTCAGCCATCAATATGGCTCATTTTCTCCAGTTTTACTTCCAATGAAAACGATAAGTTTTCATGGACTTACTGATCGAGTCTGATTAAAATCAGGTTTTCAGCCCTTTTATTTTGGTTTTTGCTTAAGGTTTTGCTCTAAGTAGGTGTAATTGTAGTTCTTGGTCTCAGCCATGATACTCAGAGGACTTATTTAGCCTTCAAAATTCAGTTTGAGACGGAAACATTTTTGACATCGACACCGGAAATCAAAATTTCAACAATTCATTTTTCTTTCAATCTACGGTTTCACTTTGACTGAAAACAACTATTGCTTTTTAGTCTTTCGCGCAAACGTTCAAAGAGTCTGAGCTCTAAGACCATGGATTAATTTTAAAGCTTTCATTACACCCGAGCAACGCCGGGCTATACTGCTAATTTATAGATAAAATGCAGGCAAGGCAAGCCAAGCCACGGCGGTGTGAAAATAACTAAAGCCGATATATCAGTCTAGGACAGATAACGTAGCTGGTTCATCTTTCATTTATCTTAAATAATCTCTAAATACGTTGCAGAAATACCCGATCCGATGTTGTAACAAAAGCCAATGCACGTACAAATGCTAGACTTATGACGTTGCAAGATAGATTGTGATCTTGTGTGTTACAAAAAAAAGGGACAATGCAAATAATGGGTGACCTATTTTAATGTGTTCATGTGGATGGATGGCAGAGTGATGAACAAGAGAGATGCTAAGGATTTACCACTTTCTTTGGGTGGAACTAACTAAAACTTGTGTAAAGCCGTGATTGCTTACATTCTGAAGAGAATCGGCATATAAATGTAGTAGCGTCGATGATGCTGTCGAAATCGGAGAGCTGCACAATTAGTGCGCGTCAGCGGAAAACATAGAGTCAGTCAGTCAGTTAATTGCCATACGAAATACACGCTTGGGCGATCATGTCTCGAAAGAGACATGACTGACTGAGAAGAAGATTTTCCCGCAGTAGGTTACCATTACTTTCTGCAGTAAGAATAAGCTACCAAAGAATTTGCGTGAATGGAGGAAAATTAGGTACAAAAGAGGTGGTCAAAAGTCAGGCGTTGCTTTGAGCTACAAGGGACAAGAAGTTGTGGAGAGCCATGGTTGATGACAGAGAGTCAGTGATGCTTTTGGAGTTACTAAAGATGCACTATTAGCAAGTTGGATGAGAACAAAGACAGGAAGTTGTGGAGAACCATGGTCAATGATAGTTGGTGATGCGTCTGGAGTTACCAAACATGCACTATTAGCAATTTGGATTAGAACTAGAACAGGAAATTGTGGAGAAACATAACTGCCTACATCGTAAAAGAGACTCGGAACGTAACAGATGTATGGTCTATGATATTTGTAGAGATAAGAGAGTATTGTATGTCGGAGCGAAACAAAAAGCAACTTTGAATGAATAGAAGATGAAAGATAATGAAAGTAACTAGTCAAACGCTACTTAGGGCTGCAAGAGACAGAAAATTATGAAGAGACATGATCTCCTACGTTTTGAAGGCTACTGCATATAAAAGAAATATAATTGCAAAATTAAAGAGGTTAAGTCACTTCATTTAACATTTCACCCTTGCTGAGATAGTGACTGTTGTGTATCTTTATGATTATTTTAAGTTAATAATTACATTTAATCTAGATTAAATCTTCTTCTTCTTCTTCTTCTTCTTCTTCTTCTTCTTCTTCTTCTTCTTCTTCTATGTGCCCTGTCCTTTCAGGACGTAGGTGATCATGGTTCTCCACGTCTCCTTATCCCTTGTGGATCTTTGTATGTTTGCTTCTGTTACTCCTGGCAACCCCCGTTCCGTCATTCACCTGATCAGGCCCTGCAAATATGTTATCCGCTGCCTTCCTCTGTCTCTCTTTCCTTCTATCTGGCCTGTCAGTATTAGGTTCTCCAAGCTCTCCTTCCTTATTGTATGTCCCGGGAACTTCAGTTGTCCCTTCCTGATGCTCAGTATTAATTTCCTTTTTGTTGCCATTCTTTCCAACACCTCATCGTTCCTTGCATGCCCAGTCCACGATATCCGCAGGATCCTTCTGTAGAAACACATTTCCGCTGCTTCAAGTTTTGTCCTCATTTTCGATTATATTGTCTAGCATTCACTGCAGTATTGAAAGACTGGCACCACATAGCAATCCAGCACACTTTTCTTTGTTTCTAGTGAAATTTTCCTCTGTGTTAGTACTTTACTCAGCTTCTGGAACGCGTCCTTTGCCATGCCAATTCGCCTTCGGATCTCTGTGTCGCACTTTCCCTCTCCTGTTCTGATGTAAATGAATAGTTGGTTCAAATGTTATTCTTCGAACTATTAAAGAGCGTCTATATATATTTCTGAGATGAGGTATTGTCACTATATATTTCAGTACCTGGACAGAATACTGCTGAAGAGACGTATGAAAACTTGAGTTACTTAATGGAAATAACCGAAATTGAGATAACCCGAAGCCCGTGGAACTAGAACAATCTACTGCTGTGTTGATTTTCTAAGCGTCGCTTATATGTAGCCCAAGGACAAAGGTATGAGGTACAATGTGCGGATTGAACTCTCTACACAATTGTAACACTTTCTAGCGAGACAAGATTTCTAACCACGCCGATGTGCGCTAAAGGATTTTCTAAGCGTAGCTTAGATGTGACAGAAGGTCAAAAGTATGAGCAACCCAGTGAGAATCGAACTCAGTCAGTTAAGTGCCATACGTGATACACGCTTGGACGATGATGTCTCTTTTGAGATATGACTGACAGAGCAGAAAATTGTCCAGCAGTAGGTTGCCGTTAATTTTTGCGATAGACTGGTTGCCAGCCAAGGCTACAGAACCCAATTTGTCCTGTTATTTAATCCGTAACCGGAGGGAAGAGACGGATTAATACATTTTACAAGGGTATTTGCGCATAAGTGAATGCAAATGATTCAACTGGAATTCGAACTCGGCTCTCCCGATCTTCCGTTATCCACTGCACCACAACGCGCATCAACTCGAACTCACTACTCTGTCGTAACAAGACTAAATTGCTAACGATTACACACATGTTTTAGAATCCATGTTTGAATATTTCATTTCATGATAAAGGAATACTTGTTAAAATAATTTAAGATTGATTACATACCAATAAATACTTGACTTTTTTCGATTGGTGTTTCATGGAATTCAGGTTAGTTACGCTATAACCTGCTGGAATAATACCAAGAGATTGTAGCGGATAAGAAATGAATTAAAATCAAACTTCTTTACAATGACGCGTGAAATCCAGGTTTTCCCAAATAGAAAAAGGATTGACCATCTGCTTAACGAAAAAGTCGAAACCAGATTTCGCAAGTAGGTATTAAAATTATTTTGATGAACGGGAGCGACTTGAAAGACCAAAAGAACTTCGCGTGTAAGTGCGAAAATATCTAGATTACAATAAAAGGACTTCATCAACGTCAGTCAAGTCAGACAGATGGAAGCAGCGAGAAAGACAACACTAAAATGTAACTTTCTACTTTGCCCTCTTTCTCTTTCTATTTCAACAATTACTACTAGAACATTTTGTATGAACTCTACCCTTAACCTCTTTATAGTGTTTCTAACTGAACATTAACTTCTAGAACTTGTTATTCATTTCCTTTTGAATAAATTTCTATTTTAACATTCAAAATGTATATTTAATTATTTCATTCTTCTACACTAATGCACACATTCCAACTGATAACCAACATTTTGATAATGATGAAAACTTAGGGAGTTCGGTTAAGTCTGACACAAGGCCGAATCAAAGAAACCTTAACCAGCTCCCTACGCTACAGAGACACTTTACAATAAAAAATAAAATTTATTTCAAACTATTAGGGCTGTAGCGGATAAGAAATTAATTACAATCTTTTTCACTTTTACAAAAATTCACAACGATGCGTGAAATCCTGGTTTTCCCAAATAGAAAAAGGATTGATCATCTACTTAAAGAAAAATTCGAAACCAGATTTCGCAAGTAGGTGTTAAAATGCTTTTGATGAATGGGGGCGACTTGCAAGACCAAAAGGACTTCGCGTGTAAATGCGAAAATATCTAGATTACAATAAAAGAACTTCATCAACGTCAGTCAGCCAGTGTGTCAGATGGGAGCTGCGAGACAAAAATCTAAAAATGTAGCCTCCACTTCAAGAGAATCGGACATTGTCCTCTTTCTCTTGCTTCCTATCTCTTTCAACAATTACTACTACGAACAATTTCTTCAACTTTTGATATCATTAACTCAACTTTATCACTGAACACGAACTCTAATCATAATTTTTTAATAATATTTCTAATTGAGCATTAACTTTTACAACTTTTACTTCTTTCCTTTTAATAAATTTTTATTTTAACATTCAAAATGGATATTTCATTATTCCACTCTTCTGATAATGAATCCTTCTGATGATGAAAACCTTCTGATGAATGTTATTCTGCATAAAACTTGTAAGCTGTAGGGAGTTCGGTTAAGTCTGACACAAGGCCGAATCAAAGAAACATTAACCAGCTCCCTACGCTACACTGTTGACTCCGACGTACAGAGAACATGCACCCTTACGCTACACTGGTGACTCCCAACGCAAAAAGAACATACACCCCTACACTACAAGATATTCTTCTACGAAAAAATGTATCCTCAAAATATACGTGAAAAACAAAAGAAACGAAGCGATCACAATCTACATTAAGCTCAGTCTATATTACTGCTAAACATGGAAGGGTTTTATGTCATGAAGAAAGCTATATGCTGAAAGAGAAGAACTAACCGAAGGGAAGGTTAATGCTGTCTATCTAATGATATCACCAGAAAATAAGAGCTTACATCATGATGACGGAAACATTTACTTTTTGCTAAAGCACTTTTGACAATAAACCGACAGTAATAGTTTGTTGTCAGATTTCCATTGATTCCACCCGAAATATAAAATCCTGTTACAGATACACAGTACTTTGTTATCTGTATATCGACCAAATAATCGTGTTTACGTTCTTGTTATATCGCAACAAAAAAAAAAGAGAAATAAATAAAAAAGAAATAATATTCATATCAGTTTTCCGAAATCGGATATTTTTAACGAAATAAAAGCATTTTGCATTGTTTATTTACGGTAATAAATGTCTACAACCTATTCAGAGTATCAACAATTTCTCATACCCCATGATGCTCGGGAATAGGGGAATTTTTTTCAAAGCAAAAAGACCCTTTGTGGCGCTGTTTGGGATGTGCGTTGTGGTGCAGTGTATATCGGCTCGGAACGACAAATCGAGGAACCGAGTTCGAATTCCAGTTGAATTCCTTGCATTCACTTCCTCGCAAATACCCTTAGGAAAGATATTAATCCGTCTCTTCCTTTCACTTATGGGTTAAATAACAGAACAGATTGGGTTATATAGCCTTGGCTGTAAACCAGCTTACCGCAGTAAATAATGGCAATAATTTCTGCCTAGTCAGTCATCTCTCGAGAGACATGATTGCCCAGGCGTGTATCACGTATGGCACTTAACTGACTGTGGCTCTGTAACTGTCGTCTACAAAAACAGTTTACCGAATCTCGCCTCATTTCGTAAAGATATATTGCATAATTCATTTTTAATTTCTCGTAAAACTACTTGCAATTACGGCCATATTCAGACCAATCGACATTCGCGATAAATCGATTTGATATCAGCGACAAATCATTGGGTGCACATCATCATCATCAACAACAACAACGCATCCATTTACCCTGTTTTCAGTTTTGGCACGCGTCTACGCTCGCATGCCACCGCCTGTCAAGATATCAGCTTTGCGTGATTCCGGTCGAAGGCAGGCAAGAACAGAATAAGGCCGAGTAGCCCAAAGGCAAATGAATTGCATAGCAAACGAGAAAAACGAATCTTAGAGCAGATTTAAGAAGAATCGATCATATTGATATTGAAATGAAAGAAAAGGCCTGAAAGACAAGGGGGTCTGGCTGTGAGCAAAGACATTCTAAGAATCATTTCTCCCAAACGATCATTTAAATTTCGATTAATTGGTAACCCTCGGTCAGGCAGGCAACTTATATGCAATCATTTAACAGCACTATGATCAGTCAGTGCTCATGTTTAAAATAGAAGATAGGATGTTAGGATAAATATTGGTGCAAAATTAAAGGGGTTAGGTTAATTTATTTAGCATTTCACCAATGCTAAAACGGCCTCTGTTGTGTATTTTTATGATTATTTCAAATTAATATTTACATTTAATCTAGACTAAATATATGACTTAAATAAATAGTCAGTTTGAATGCTATTCTTCGAACGATTAAAAAGCGTTTGTTTATATTTCTGAAATGAGGTATTGCAATTCCTAACACCTGAAGAAGGCCGGAGAGTACAACGGCCGAAACGTCGAAAACTTGGCAGTACAGATGAGAAATTCAAATCTATTAAAAGGTCAGTTTGTAATATAAACCTGATGATTGCTTAAAGTATGAACCTCCGAATTGTAGCATGGACGTAGGATAATAAGTATATTTATTAATATATATATATATATATATATATATATATATATTAGATATATATTAGAACATGCTTAAGCTACAATATACTACAAAGTGTACATTTCGTGCCGACATTGAAAACGTTTCATCAAGTAGTAAACGCTATTTTGTAGCAGATTGTAATTTGAACATGTTCTAAAGTATAATTTAAAAAATATTCGTAGCTCTATTTTTTATATTGAGCACTGTTTTAAATTAAGGTTTTCAACGTTGTTAATATTTTCTTCATCCTTACCCATTTGGATTTATATATATATATATATTCTCCATTTGGATACTTTTTTATTTTTTTATTAAGTTAGTTCTAAGCTTTCGGCTCACATGAGCCATCTTCCGAAAAGTTACAAAGACGGTAACATAAAAAAAAATTCACCATCAGCAACGATTTTATCTTGTGTTGATATAAAACTTTGCTGATGGTTTTTATGTTAACGTCCTTGTAACCTCTCTGAAGATGGCTCAAGTGAGCCGAAAGCTTAGAACCAACTTAATAAAAAATTATCCAAAGTTTGTAGAATTTTTGTCTTTATTTTCAGCTGAAATTAAAGCCAAAATAAGATGTTTAGAACGGCTCATGATTAAACATTCATTATCTCTTATATTTAACAGTATATGTTTATAAAATTGTCTTCTGTATCGATACATTAATATATATATATATATATATATATATATATATATATATATATATATGAATTAGAGAAAGTTTTCAAAATTCAAATGTGTCGGACTCACATTTCGACATGAGATCTCTAATAGAGATTCCGCATCATCTCAGCGACATCATAGTTCCATTCCAAATGAAGAAAAACCTGGGACAAAGGGGGAGGGGCAAAATAAACAACGGTCAAGAATTGAGAATTATTTTAAGGTCAGGGGGATGGGATGTTGTTAAGTTGATGATTGGGTTAAACAAACAGAACAGGGCAGAACTGGGAGGGGCGGAGATTAGAGGGTGTATAGAGACAAGATAAGAGAAAGACGGAGTATCAAATATCAAATCCGACATCTTTGAATTTTGAAAATGTTCTCTAATTTATATTGGCTCTGTAATCCTAAGTACACTGAGCTCTCCTCCTGTATTATTTTTTAATATTTAATTTTTTTTAATATTAATTAATTAGGATTAGGTTCTTGGAATTTACCTTCCTACTCTTCCACTTCGGATTAAAGAAAAATAAATAAATAAATATCTCCCTCTCTCTCTCTCTCTCTCTCTCTATATATATATATATATATATATATATATATATATATATGCCGTTAGTAGAGAAATGCATCTAAAAGTTCTGGCAAGTTTGTGCAACAGACTTAGATCTTTTTATTTTCAACAAAGAAAAACTTCTGCAAGACTTGTCAATGGACTCAGATACAAGAAACTTGACTCCAAAAGTAAACGTAAAACCTTCCAAGAAATGCTTTTAAAATTGGTTTCTTCATACTGTCAATTAAGTGCCATACGTGACAAATGTTTGCGCGATCATATCTTGACAATGACATGACTCACTGAGGAGAAGATTTTCCTGCATTAAAAGCTAAGGCTATAGAACCCAGTCTATTCTGTTATCTAATCTGTAGCTGGATGAAGAAACGACGGATTAATCAGTCAGTTAAGTGCCACGCATGAAACAAGCTTGGGGCGATCATGTCTCGAAAGAGACATGACTGACTGGGCAGAAGATTATCCCGCAGTAGGTTGCCATTGCTTTCTGCGGTGGACTGGTTGCCAGCCAAGGCTATAGAACCCAATCTGTCCTGTTATTTAACCCATAACTGGAAGAAAGAGACGAATTAATACCTATCCCAAGGGTTTTTGCGCGTAAGTTAATGCAACGAATTCAACTGGAATACGAACTCGGTTTTTCGATTTCTCGTTCCAAGACGATATCCACTGCACCACAACGTACATATGTAATGATTATATTGGTACTCTATGTCATTTTTTATAATCCAAGATACTTGAATTTAAAATGTGTCCTATTATTATGAGACACCTTACTAGATCGACATCCTATTTTTTTACGAGCGTTCTGTTCAGGTGTCATGACTGCTTATATTTCAATTCCAGTTTCATAGAATCTATTTTAGAAAAATTTATCTTGAATTCTATTTCTGGGGACATCTTGTAGTGTATGTTGATTTTGTTCAAGATCAATCTTATTCAATAAGCTCTTATTATAAGTAGTCCTGGGTATGACGATAGAGGTCGGAGATTTCAAGGAGCTTTAGATCACGTCTTAATTGCTGCTTTTCCCGGATCCACCCCGACCCGAAGAAGTAGTACTTGTTAAGTTCCCAGCTATGGGTAAATAGAATTTTAATTTTTTGTTTGGTGTTTTACTAAAAAAGTATAAATATATACAAATCAAACATCCGACCGTGCATTGCAGCATTGAATACTGTTGTCATATCTGGTCGGGTGCCCCTGCCATTCATCTCAGGGTTCTCGACAGGCTCCAAAAGAAAATGTGTAACGTGATCGACACCAGCCACTCTCTCACTGGAAGGATGTGGCTTCGACTCCGACGAACTTAGATCACTGATGGCCCCGCCACAATAATTTACCCGAGCATCAAGATTGGCAAAATGGTCCCACCCTTTAACAGTTAAGTGAACTCAACGCAACCACCACTTCTAGTCCACCAGCTTCTTTTCTCTCACTTCCCGCCTGTGGAACTTGCTTCCATTTACTTGCTACTTTGACAGCTACAATCATCAAGAATTTAAATGCAACAAGATTCCCATCTCTTGTCCACTTGAATCCAGTCCTTCTCTCGTCTTTTCTCCATCACCTCGTGAATATTGTTCGTTTCCTTTCTCCCTTTAACCTCACGCTAATATTCCCATCTTTTCCCAGTAACTAGTTCGTCTTTCTCTTTGCTCTCGCCCCTTGCTTAAACTTTCACTCTTCTCTTATGTAGCCCCCTGCGCACCTGTGCGGGTACCGCCTTGCTTGTGGTGAAGCGATTAAAAATAACTTTATATTATAGTTAAAATACCAACTGTATATTTTTATTTGTAATAAATTTTATTGTAAAATACATCAATAAAGTATAAAAATGCGTATTTATAGTAACATTACCAGCATTCGATATATATATATAAAAAAACAACAACATATATTTGCTCTGAAATTAGTAAATTAGGTACAAAATATGTGCAGTTTTAGCAATAAAACTGCGTACAAAATATTTAGATCATTTACATAGGGGACTCAGTGATACTTGGTAAATTGTCCTTGTGCCAAACACGTCCGAAGTTCCCACAATTTAAATATCAGAAGATTGAAAGTTGGAAGTTGAAATGTGGAAGGGTAAAATATTTCGTTTTTACATTATGTAACGCATCCCGGCTGTCTGTGTCTGTGTCTACTACAAAACCGAACTCATTAACCACGCTGTGTCCTTTTGAGCTCAGAAAGTCACGTTTTGAAAACCTGAGAGTCATATTTTTACCATATCCAAACCGCTTGTGTAAACTTGTGTTGAAATAAAATAATTACAGCACAAAAAAAAAACCAAAAAAACAAAAACAGAAAAAAACAAATAAATGAAGTTCGAAGACGCCTGGATGAGTTACGAAAGAAAGTCTTTATAAAAAAAATAATTAATTACAAAAGCAGAAAGTACAATTGTCGAAATTCAAGTTTACAACTGAGAGAGCATTCATTTAAAAATATCAGAACTTTCAATCTTCAAATAAAAATAAGCCCTTTTGACGTTTCATTAAAATATCAGAGCTTTTCAATCTTCAAATAAAAATAAGTTCTTCCGAAGTTTCGTTACCGGTAATCAGAGCTTTCAATTTTTAAAAATGATCAGGCTGTCAATTCTCCACATAAAAACACGTCTTTTCGGCCTTTATCAAACTTTGCAGAGATAGCCAAATAACAACAATAACGGCGGCGGTGTGTGTGTGGGGGTCGTTTGGTCTTTGTCGCCTGAAAATCTCTCTCAAAATCTTAAAAAATCCTTTCATAACACTGCAAACTTTTCGTTATGAATAATCAGAGCTTTCAATTCTCTAAATAAGTTTTAAAACAATAAAGTTCTTTCGGGTTTCTTATAGGAGGCGCATTATTCGACTTTAACTTTTCTAAAATTGATCGGCCTCAGGCTTTTCTACCTTTCTTTACATCTTCAGCCATGAGTTCTATGGTAGGCGACTAGCCTCTGGGTCTTGGCTCCCCAATTGGTAACACTTTCCATTCAGTCGTTACATTTCGAATGCAATTTCAAAAACTACCCAAACAACTCTCCTTTTTCGCAGTGAGTACGAATTTTTATAGCTGTACCTAATTCTCTCGGGGGATCTACACGACTCAAAGCTTTGACCAATAAGATTATTTTCAACCCACACGATTTACGGGGAGCCATACCTTGACGAATGAAATATCAACAACTCACATGTTGTAACGTCTTTCTGTTTTCTTTTTTTCTTTCAATTACATCATCTGTTTTTCGATTTTAGAATCTCTTCCCAGAAATATATTTTGAGGATTTAACCCTACCTGACCTCATCAAGGAAATCCTGACATTTTGTTACGGTTAAAGCCATTTTTCAAATTTCCACTTGGCTCAAAACAATTCGTTTTGTATACGGAAAAAGAAACTATTTTTTTTCTCTTTTTTCCTCATTATCAGCCAATTCTCTATTCCCCGGATTTTACAAGTAATAGTATTAAAAATATCTTTTTTTTTTTTTGTAAGCTCACATCACGGATTGAAATAAAGCTCAATTAACAATGCCACTAATATCAATTTCCCTCACTCCATTGTATTGACCAAAAAAAAATAAAAAAATAAAAAATACCGGCGTGGAAATAGGGTTACAATTAAAGTAAAGATTTATTAACAGAATGACAAAAGTGTAAGAAGAAAAATATCAGTGAAATTTCGTTAACTGAACACTATAACATTTGTAAGGTGAAAAATGTTCATTCAAAAAATACATGCATTTTTATAGTTAAAATTGTTCAAAGAGAAATGAAAGTATTTAAAATGTCCACAGAAGTTTAGAGTCCATGGATGTATAGTAGCAGAATATAAAGTCTTATGTTCCGTCCTCTTTCTGGTAGGTCGGCGACAAGGTGAGAAAGAAGAAATAAAGAAATAGTAGTTATCGCAGACAGAGTGTCCTGTTGCTGTTGTTGTTTTTCTCTTTGGCGGCATGGAGTGAAAAAGAAGAAAAGAAAGTTGGAAGAAAAGGTCGGCGGGACCCAAGTTAGCTTGAAGTTTCTTCCTTACATTGTAAGATGCTATAAGATACCACTCCCATTCTGCCTGAGGTTGATCGGTCAGCGAACTTGGTTTAAATAGGGAAGTTTATTATGTTGCCGGCTCCGACAAGCATTTTCACTTAGGTATGAATAAACGTTTGACTGACGTCATATATGAATTTTCGATTTGTTATCCAAATATTTTGCTTTTCACACTGACTTGTAAAATTTGCCTTAGCTGGCTTTTTCCAAAATGTTTTTAGTCATTTGAATCCGGTTTTTCGGGTGTGCAATTTTACTTTGATGATAAAGGATTTGTATCCTATAGACTGTTGTCCACGTCTTCATTGTTATATTCACAACGTTTCGGCATCTTGAGGTGATTAGAATTTTAACTGAATCCTTCATTTTGATCACTGAGGCAGATTGTTCTCGTTCCATAAATCATGCCACTTCTGGTCGTTTTAGTTTTCTATGTTTAACTCAACTCAACTTATTCGTTTTGTTTGTCACTACTGCCACCAGACATTGAAATCATAATTTCTTGGGTCAAGTCAATGCACCAAACCCGCCCTTTTATCTCCTTGGTCGGTTTAGGAGATTTTTGTGACCCAGCGTATGCGCTGATTCTTTAAGTTTTCGTATTTTTCAGTAGTGTTTTTTATTATTTCAACTTAATCTCACGGAAGCAGTGATCTTTTTTGCTTCCACATATGCCTGATTTTTTTTAATTTTCCCTCGTGTTATGGCTTTGTGGTGTTCCTGCAGCCTTAACTTATGGGGACACCCTATTTTCTCTTTATATTACAGAAGCTGCGATATTTAGATTTTGGCTTTGAATAAACCCCAGATGTTGATATGCCTTTAAATAAAAACAACCATCCAAAAAACAGATTATCAGTACTTTAGCCTCGGCAGGAAAAGCGTGTTAAAGGCATATTAATAAACCAGTAATTGTTGATCCCATTTCAAAAAAGAATATATTCTCAAAAATGTAATAATACTGGTTTGTAAGAATTGATGGAGATGCTCGGCAGCCTCGACATTTTTGGGAAAGTCTTAAGAGTAATCAAGAATCTCTACTGGCAGCAAACGGCCTGCATACGGATAGGTAACGATTTCAGTAGATTTACAAAGATAGAAAGAGGTGTAAGACAAGGATGTGTCTTTTCACCGGATTTGTTCAACTTGTACAGCGAGAATATTTTGAGGACCCTAAATGACACGCCAGGATTTGTTATTGGAGGCCACAACTTGAACAACATAAGGTATGCAGATGACACAGTGCTGTTTGCAGATACGGAAAGGAAACTACAAAACCTCCTACAGAAGGTAGCGATGGAGAGTGACAAAAAAGGACTACAAATAAACTTCAAGAAAACTGAATGCATGGTTATCAGCAAAAAGTGCAACACAAAATGCCAAATACAGGTGGGGGATACCAGAATCAAGCAAGTACAAAAATTTAAATACCTAGGAAGTGTTCTAAAAGGAGATGGAAAGTGCGACACAGAGAACCGAAGGGGAACTGGCATGGCAAATGACGCGTTCCAGAAGCTGAGTAAAGTACTAACACACAGGAAAATTTCACTAGAAACAAAGAAAAGAGTGCTGGATTGCTATGTGATGTCAGTTCTTCAATACGGCAGTGAATGTTGGACAATATCATCGAAAATGAGGACAAAACTTGAAGCAGCGGAAATGTTGTTCTACAGAAGGATGCTGCGAATATCGTGGACTGAGCATGCAAACAACGACCAGGTGTTGGAAAGAATGGCAACAAAAAGGAAATTAGTACTGAGCATCAGGAAGAGACAAGTGAAGTTCCTGGGAAACGCAATGCGGAAGGAGAGCTTGGAGAACCTGATACTGACTGGCCAGATAGAAGGAAAGAGAGACAGAGGAAGGCAGCGGATAACATATTTGCAGGGCCTGATTAGGTGGATGACGGAACGGGGGTTGCCAGGACTAACAGAAGCAAACATACTAAGATCCACAAGGGATAAGGAGACGTGGAGAACCATGATCGCCTACGTCCTGAAGGGACAGGGCACATAGAAGAAGAAGAAGAAGAAGAAGAAGAAGAAGAAGAAGAATTCACCTGGGTATGACGATAGACTATATCCGGTAGAAAAATCACTGATCGAGAGGTTGAAGGTCTTAAGGAGCTTGAAACCACGTGCTAATTCCAGTTTTTTCCAGATCCCCCATGACCAGGGTACACAGTGTCACTCATGTCTTAATGGAACATCCGCAATACAGGTAGTGTCGCAGAAAGTAGAATCAGAGTTCTGATTTGCATATTTCCTTTCTGGGAAGGTTGGGTCTCTATGCCGGGACAGAAAGTCTTGTTCGTCAGAAGCTGCTCCTGCTAAACATGTTGAAGTTCTCGACAAAAGTCAAAGAAGGATCAACAGTTTAATCGATTCTGTCTTAAAATCCCGACTTCAGTCGCTTTCTCACCGACATGAATCGGCTTCTCTCTTTCTTCTCTACAAATATTTTCATGGTAATTGCTCTGATAAGCTGTTTTTCCTGGTGACCCGTCCACGTGAGTTTAAGCGTGCTACAAGACTGGCATCTAGGTCCCACTCTTTTTACCATTGAAGTAGCCATTTCTACTTAAAAAAGTTTCGTTTCTCGCATTTCCCGCTTGTGAAACTCTCTTGTGTTTATTTATTTATCTAATACAGTTTCCAAAAGTTTAAGTGAAACGTTAATTGCCATCTTCTACCTCCTCGAATTCCGTTCACCTTTTATCCTTTCTTCGACACCCCGTTTTCTCTGCTTTTTCTCTCTGCTTGCGGTGAAATGATGAAAACAAATGCCTTTGCCAAAAACACGACTCCATCGTTTGTCCCACAAATTGTCTATACACATTAGTTGTGTGTTACAAACAACCTAAGAGAAAACATCTCCTCATTTACAAGCGTGGAAACGTTAATGAAAAATCCTTTTTCAAAAATTTTTCTCAGTATTCTCAATAATTTGTGGCGGGCCATAGTCGCCCACTTTCTGAAACAATATGGCATTGGAAATTATTTTAAATGCTCTAAAACGAAACTGTTATCTTTAAATAACCATTGAGAATCATTTGCAACTGTACGGCCGATGCTAACCCCAGAGGAACAACTCAATGTACATTCTCCATCTCATATTTTCCACTGAAGCCATTTTACTGAATCAAATGCTGTGTCCGCTGCTGCGAAATTTAGTTCACTTAGTCATGTCAGAATTGTTCTTAGCGTCATAACCTCTCATTTGTTCGTGAATAATGAATATTGTTTCCATATTTAATCTGGTGGCCCGACTATATATCTAGAAATTCCCAGCAAAAGCTAAAGAGGGATCTGTAATGTTATCGGTCATGAACTGGCATCTCGACTTCAGTGATTTTTCTAACGAACGTCTATTTTATAAATGTTTTCTTATTTGTTCTAATGAGCTTTTCTCCTTTGTACTGCGACCGCATGAATTTAAGCTTACTACTGGATTTGCAGCTATGCCTGATCATTTCATTGTTGAAATAGCAAGATGCAACCGTAAGTTCTATTCTAACAATTTCTTCTCTTGCACTTCTCGCTTGTGGAACATTTTTTCAGTTCCTTTCTTTTCCGCTACCTACGATCTTAAAATTTTAAATGTCACGTCAATTACTATCTTCTGTTTCTGAATCTAATTCTTTTATGGTGCTTTCTCCCAAATACTTTTCACTTCCAGAAATATTCTTGTCTCTTAGTGGCTTTCTTGTCTTGCTTGGAGCGAAAAAGATTTTTTAAAAATATGTATTTTCGGTATTCATAAACAGAGTTATTTCTGGATGGGTTCAAGTCTTTATCTTTTTTCTTCTTTTTCACATGCCCAGGATTTAGTACGATATAAGAGAGTTGACTAAATTATTCTAGTATATTTTTAGTTTTTAATGCTATTTTTGATTTCTTTAATAGGCTGTGCCAGTTGTAATTCCTCTTACCAACGCAACTGGATATAAAACCAAAAAACATTAACGTGAAAACTCGTGTCTTGTTCTTATACATCCAACTAAATGAACGGGATTAGCAATCGGATAAAATATCGCATCAATGAAGACAAATTGATTACTGATAATGTAGGGCTATTATTAACCAAAACTCGGATATTTCAAATTATGCTTTTTATCTTTAAAAAATATCTGCAGCTGAAGCAGCCTATATTTTTATTATGATTTGATTACAGACAAAGTATTTCCACAGCAAAAATGAACATTTTTCATCGTGTTAATACTGGCTAATTGAGTGATTCATCGATTTCATCTCGGCTCTCAAATTGAAATGTCCCCAATAAGTTTGACAATGATAAGTTTAAATATCAGCCCAGTATTAATTTTGTAATATTAAATTTATTTTAATTCGTTTTTCATTTGTGTCTCATTTTGGAATTTAGCGAAATTTAAAGTGATGTAGAAAATTCATAATAAACACATTTATACTAGAACAATCATCGAATATCTGGTTGTCTGTTGTGTCGCAATATTAAGAAAGGTTGCCTCAAAATATATTACTGGGATAGTGATGAAGGTCCTCACTGGCTACCCTACTGTTGTAACTTGTTACAGTTTGGGCTACTTAAGTAAAATTCGTGACACATTTAAATGAGCGATACGTTGTCTTCTTCTTCTTCTTCTTCTTCTTCTTCTTCTTCTTCTTCTTTTCTCTTCTATGTGATCTGTCCTTTCAGGACGCAGGCGATCATGGCTTTCCCCGTCTCCCTATCCTTGGTGGCTCGTAGCACGCATTCTCCTCTTACACCACGCACCCCCCGTTCTGCCATCCACTTGCTCAGGCTCTTCAAATATATTATCCACTAGCTTCCTCTGTCTCTTTTTCCCTCTATCTGGCCTGTCAGTATCAGATTCTCCAAGCCCTCTTTCCTCATTGCATGAAAAATCTGTTGCTCACGTGACGGATAGAGGGTTGGAGAGACAAGGAAAAAACAACGCGTGACATACTTGATGGATTTGAGCAAATAGATAGCGGAGCGGTGTTTGATCGGGATAACAGAAGAAGAGGTGTGGATGACCATGATCACCTACGTCCTGAAGGGACACGGCGCATAGAAGACGGCCGTTTGTTTTAGATCTACATACATTAGATTCTCTAAAAATGGATTCAATAAAAGTTGGTGATGTAATATTACGTTTTTGCCGAGTGTTTATAAGTGGTATTTTACTCTTGACGAAAGAATGCTGTTCGTTTATTAGGGTGGCATTTGTAAAAGATCTTGGATAGAATGAGTCTAAATAAATACCAGCTCCGAATTCAGATTCACAAAGAACTCAACAAGAAACACTACTGTATTTTTTTTTATTGGGGTGGCATTTGTAAAAGACCATGGACAGACTTGAATCTAAAAAAATGCCAGCTCTGAATTCAGATTCACCAAGGAGTCAACAAGAAAACACAACACTATTTCAACGATGAGGATTGGGTGTTTGATTTTTGACTCTTGGTCGAATCTATCCTTGTAAAATGTGCCAAATTCTTCGATGAAGTTGTTTGTTCATTTGGTTGGGAATTCGTTTCAGGAACCACAGTATAAAATCCGGGTGAGGTTAAGAACTATGATTCAGCGAATTTTTAAAATCGCCTTTTTCTGGGCAACGGCAACAGATATTATTCTGGTGAATTCGATAATTAGTTTGGTCGGGGATGGCTTCTCTGGTGAGATGGTTTTGTCCGGTCGTAACTGTCAAAATTTCAGGTTTCGTATTTTTAATCGGCACACCCTCTTATTTTACATAGCTGTGGTCGATAAAATAAAGAGCAAATAGGAAATGTATATCAAACTAACATGTTTCATTTTTACTAAAACTTCATCATATATTGAGTTATGGAGAAAAAGAAGAAAGAAATTGTCGTATTTTTATTTTTGTTGGTTAATCAGGTTTCACTAGACTAAGAAATCAGTATTATTATAGTAATTAGTATAATTAGTATAAATTTATGATTTAGAAATTAGTAATATTATTGTATTAAGCGAAGTTAGTATAAGTTATGATATTTCAAATTCAAAGTGAGACGACGGGCTCTTTCGAAGTTCCAAGAAATTAGCGGATTCCAAGCTTGTATAAAAAACGGCAAATAATTTGTCTTGGTTGTCCATGTAAGATTCAGATGATAATGTATATTCGTGAGAGAGAGAGAGAAAGAGAGGTGTGCGTGTCTAGTACACATACTTTTTGGTGGATTTTCGCATTCCTATTTGGGAACATGTTTACGTACGCTCCGTTTGTTTTAGAAATACACATGTTCGATTCTCTAAGAATAGATTCAAGAAAGCTTGATAATGTATTATAACGTTTTTGCTGAGTCTTTATAAATAGTAAGATGTGCGTTGTGGCGCCGTGGATATCGGCTCCGAACGAGAAATCGGGGAGACGAGTTCGAATTCCAGTTGAATTCCTGGCATTCACTTACGTGCAAATACCCTTGGGAAAGGTATAAACCCGTCTCCTCAGTCCAGTTATGGGTTAAATAATGAGACAGATTGGGTTCTATAGCCTTAGCTAGCAACCAGTCTACCGCAGAAAGTAATAACAACCTACTGCGGGGTAATCTTCTGCCCAGTCATTCATGTCTCGAAAGAGACATGATCGCCCAAAGCATGTATCACGTATAGCATTTAAATGACTGACTGACTTATTGATGACAATCCTAGCACCAATTTCCAGCTGAATTCGTTGCATTCACTTACACTCAAATAAAGTTGTAAAAGGTATGAACCCATCTATTCTCCCTCCAAGTATTGGTTAAATAGTATAACAGATTAGGTTCTATAGTCTTGATTGGCAACCAGCCTACCGCAGAAAGAAATGGTAAACAGTTTTCAGGAAAATTATTTGCCTAATCAGTCACACATCAAAAGAAACATGATCACCCAAGTGTCTGGTCGGGTGCCCCTGCTGCTCTCCTTGGGCTTCTTGACAAAATACAAAGGAGGATCTGTAACGTGGTTGATACTGACTTGGCAGACCGGCTGCAGCCGCTCTCACACCGGCGTGATGTAGCTTCCCTGTGTCTCTTCTACAAGTACTTTCATGGCTTCTGCTCCGATGAGCTTAGATCACTGGTGCCGCCTAAGCACGAATTTACACGAGATACTAGATTAGCAACTAGGTCCCACCCTTTTACAGTTAAACAAATAAGATATAACCGTAAATTCTACTCCAACAGCTTCTTTTCTCGCGCTTCCCGCTTGTGGAACTCCCTTCCACAAGTCTGCTTTCCCGACAGTTACAATCTCCAGGTGTTTAAATGTAGGGTCAATAGACACCTCCTATCACACTAACTCCCAACTATTCTCACAACACTCTCATCTACCCAACCCTCATTCTCGGTATCCTCACCCGCCTATCACCCACCCTCTGTTATTTCCTATATTTAATCAGCCTTTCTCCACTCTACGTAGCCCCCTGCACAGTAGTGGCAGTGACATGCCTTGCTCGGGGTGAAACGCTTATAAAAAAAAAAAAAAAAGAAAAAAAAAGTGTATTCCGTAAAACACTTAATTGATTGACTATATTTATTAGTAATATATTTAATTATTAGTAATATCTTTAATTATTTTTGCCGTTAAGAATTATGTTCTTTTTAATCATGTTGGCATTTTTAAAAATCAAATGCCTATATCAATCCTTTCTCCTCTCACTTGTTGCATAATCTATTACAAGACTCCTTGGATAACATTTATCCAATAATTTGCTTTTTAATTTTAACGCAAGTTGTCCGTCTCCTAGATTAGTCACCGTCTACAGATAGAGCAGTCAGTCTTCTCGGCTATTTACCTTCATAGCTTGGAGGGGAACAGTTAGATTCATTTCTTGAAGGATCAGTCTGTTGTGATACACCATTGAGTGACCATGTCTCTTTCGAGACATGACTTACCGAGTAAAAGATTTTTTATCTTGCTAATACATTCTGCGGTAGACTGGTTGCCAAACAAGGCTGTAAAACCTAATTTGTCCTGCTATTTGACCCATAGTTGGAGAGAGAAGAGATGGATTAATGCCTTTCACAAGTGTTTTTGCGCGGAACTAAATGCTCTATTGGAATTCTAAATCGGTTCTCCAATTTCTCGTCTCGAAGCCAATATCCACTTAACCACAACGCAAATCGTAAAGGACATTTCCACGTAAAGAACTTAATGAACTTGACTGGAATTAAAACTAGGCTTTCTTATTCAGAAGAGCTATCCATTCATCCGCATATATATGACGGTGTGTGTTTTAAAGCAATTGACGATAGAGGTTTTCATGATAGATATTTAAATAATTTAATTAACAGCATCATATATATATATATATATATATATATATATATTTAGTATATCGAGTCAGCAAGTAATTTTCTAAACATATGCTATTAAATATAAGAGACAATGAATGTCTATTATGTTTAATCATGAGCCGTTCTAAACGTCGTATTTTTGCTTTAATTTCAGTTGAAAATAAAGACAAAAATTCTCCAACATTTGGATAATTATTTATTGGTTTTCTTCTAAGCTTTCGGCTCACATGAGCCATCTTCAGAGAGGTAGTTTAAACTGAAATATTATAAAATCCACCATCACCGACGATTTTATTTTGTGTTGACATAGAACTCCGCTTGGCAACGGCAATAGTTACCAAAAATAATAAACGCAGTTCTTAAGTTTGCGATGAGGTTTTATGACATCACACCGCGGGATAGCGCGAAATGACAACAAAACCATGTAGTCAAATGCAATGTAATATGTTATTTCCTGTTTTAAAATTGATTTTATTGAGTGTTGGTTGTTTTGATTTGATGTACATGGCCTCCAATATCTGCAGGTTCCTCTTACTGTGTGTATGAGTAAGGATCACCGTATTGTTGACCAAAATCTGTCTGATATTACCTACATGTTTATGTTTTTAAGAGAAATGTTGTTTAATAGTACTCTGATCAGAAAGATGACATGTAAGTCTACGGGAGAGCGTGGTTGTAGTAAAACCAATATATGTACTAGATTTTTCATTAGTATCAGAGATGCAATCTCTGAATAGGCATGTAAATTGGTACACTACATTGGTTTTTTGTAAAGAATTTAGTTTAGTGCTTGTTGGGTTATTATAGACTATGAGGTCAATTGTTTTAAACTTTTTATAATATATAATGAGTTTAATTTGATTATTATTTTCGACTGGTTTAACATTTCTACGTATTATGTTTTTGAGAGTTTTTTCATCTTGTTTGTAATTATTATGTATTTGGTTGCAATAGTATAAGTTAATAGTGTTATGTTTATTTTGATGTAAACCATTATTATTAATATTATCATTATTGTTAGAGCTATTGTTAATTTTGTTGAGATACATTTTAATTTCTTGATCATTAACGGAGTTAGGAAATCCATTATTGACTAGTGTTTGCTTAATGTTGTGTAATTCTTTATAAAATATAGATTTGGAAGAAGATATCATTTGTGTGCGTTCAAGTAAGTTTTTTATAACAGCTAACTTATATCGTTGGGGGCATTCACTATTATAATTAAGAAGACACGAATTTATGCTAGTTGGTTTCCTATATAGAGAAGTAGTAAATTTATGTGTGCTAAAATCAATGAATACATCAAGGAATGGGAGTTTGTTATTAATATTAAGTTCTAATGTAAATTCCCTTAGGCAATATTTATACACAAATAGATGGTATTGCGATGGGATCTCCTTTAGGTCCCCTCTTTTCTAATTATTATATGGCAAATCTAGAAAATAAAATAATTAATGACAACAATAAACCCTCTATATATATAAGATACATAGATGACATCTTTGTTTTAGCTAAGAATATCGATCAAATTAAATATCTTAAAAACAAATTTGAAAGTCACTCCGTCCTCAAATTTACATTAACGATATTCTCTCGCCGATGAAATGCCGAAACACTAAATGGACCCAATTTGACTTGCTTTTTTCACACTGCAAAATGACGGACATCAACTCTTACATATAAAAATACATAACATTTTACTCGCTCTTCAGTGACTTGGCGGAGAGTGGAGTAGGTGAGTCGGACCGGAGGTTTAGTACACACAATGCAGATCACTCCCAACCTCCCTGTGTTCTGATCCCAACTGCCGTCTGCAAAACTGCTAAACTGACTTCACTTAATTAGCAACTCGCCCGACATGTGTTATTTCTGTCGTTGTGCTCTGTCAAACCTCGAGTGCTGAATTATTTGGCCTCCGTCGTCAAAACAAATTTTAGCTTGCACCTGCATTTTTACACTTACTGACATCCATTTTTTTCAAACAATAATCCGAATACGCGTCCAGCTAAAATTCGATACCATTCAATAACATATAACATCGCCTTGTAGTGTATAAAGTTTAATATAAAGAAATATGCACATAGATAAATTAGAAGCATGTTTTATGCGTTTATTAAGTAATATAACTCTGATTGCAAAAGTGCACACAGACGTTTGTATTTACTTTGATAAAACTAGTCGAACTCAAGGCTATTATTAAAAGCATCAAATAAGATTGATCTGTCACAGATAATATTCTGATCTATTACACCCAAAAGGAATAAGTGATGTTAATAGCATATTCTATTATCGAACTTTCTAAGCAGGATAACACTGGAAAAACACTCAGTGAATATCAAAATCTACACACTATCGAATTTTCTAAGCAGTTTTACTTTTGAAAATAACACCCAGTGAAGATCAAACTATACTCACTTAAAATTTCCAAGCAGGACTACTTTTGAAAAAAATACCCCCCCCCCCCAAAAAAAACAAAAAAAAACAAACAAAAAAACGATAATCACAGTAAATATATTTAACTATACACTACATTTATTTGGCCCGTGAAATGAGCTTGGTAATTTGAATGGTTAATTTTTTTGTATTGATTTTATTTTTAAGCTCCTTGTCTGGACTTAATAATGTATGTTTTTATTATTCAATATTAGTTCAAATTTTAGATTTCTTAAATAAAAATAACTTATATAATTCTCTTTATCAATTTCTTAATTTAAAGGAATCATATTACTGAAAACGTTCACCATAAACATATTTTTATAGAAGTGTCACATTTTACCTTTTAGCTTTTTAGTTTTATATCGGCAAAAGGAAAAATCATCTTTCAAATTTATTTTTTGCAGGCTTCTGCTGAATATTTATCGAAGACTCCACTATTGAATAAATGTCAGAAAAACCGAAAAATAGCTTTCCCTCTCTCTCTCTCTCTCTCTCTCTCTCTTCTCCCTCTCTCTCTCTCTCTCTCTCTCTCTCTCTCTCTCTCTCTCTCTCTCTCTCTCTCTCTCTCTCTCTCTCTCTCTCTCTCTCTCTCTCTCTCTATATATATATATATATATATATATATATATATATATAAACTTATTTATAAATGGAACTTTGTCTGTGTGTGTGTGTGTCCGTTACCTATAGACTCCGAAACGGCTGAACCGATTTTCTGGAAAAATTACACAGTTGTACAATAAGCGTCTGTGAGTGTACTTAGCTAGATTTTGTTCCGCGGTACCCCCGATAAATATCGAAAATCGATAATCGAAAAAATTGGTTATAGAAGGAGTGGTCCGATTTAAATCAAATTTGATATACTCATAGACAAAGACATAAGAAATGATATTAAGAAGTTTCAAGGTTGCAGTTCTTACAATAGTGCAGAAAATCGATAATATATATATTTATAAAAGGAAAGATGTTTGTGTGTGTGTCTGTGTATCTGTCTGTATGTCCTTTATACAAATCCACAATTTTTATCCGATTCTCACCAAATTCACACAAATATTGTTTAGGTTGAGTATGAGATCCAGGACCATAGATTAGTTTTAAAGCTTTCATTACACCCGAGCAACGCCGGGCTATACTGTTAGTATATATATATATATATATATATATATATATATATATATATATATATAATCATCTGCAGACAGTCATGTTTCACTGTATTACAGCACATCAGTACGGTTAGATATCCGATATATTAATGAGTATGCATATTATCCTATGTCTAAGGCACACATCTGAGTTTCATACATACGCAGTCATCATGTGCATATTATAAACTGTTTTTTTGTGTGAATTTTTACTTTAAGTACTAGTGTTACATAAGATTGTTGTAAATCATGAATTTAGGGTGACATTTTTCATTTATTAGATATATGATTTAATCAGATTTAAAAGAAACCCAAAAATGGAATAAAAAATTAAAATCGTCGGATTTTAAAAAAAAAAAGTAGAAAAATATCTATTTTATGGAGCCGATTTGTTATCCTAGGTGAAAGAGAGATCGCTTATATTTGTTTAGATTCTAAAAAAGAGTCGACAAAATAGATAATTGGAGGGAAAAATTATAAATGCTTGTATATACACTTGCACGTACACACATACATGCATCTATCTCTCTCTATATATATATAATCTCTGAGTTGTCTCTCTGTCCTCGGGCAGCGTGCGGCTCTGTTGTATCTCTGTCCGAGTACAGATATGCTATTGAAAAAAATTATACTGAGAGGTGCCTGGTCCCGGGGAGGAGTGCCCCGAAGCCGTGACACCCCATTGCACTAGAGGTGTGTATCCGTGGTTGCCACCGGGGCCATCGCGACCGGGGAATGGGCAATTTTTGACCCGTGCGCACGCGTTCGGGCTCCTGACATAAAACCTTGACCTTGTGTTGCAACTTTCTTTTGTTGGGGATCTCATATATATATATATATATATAAGAAAAATTAAGGCAGACACGTTATTTCATCGAAAATCGGTGGTTTAGGCCTATTTCAGGCGAACGACCATCAGCTTCCGTCTTTATTGTACAAAAGATGATGGGTTGCCTGAAATAGGCATATACTTCCGATTTATCATGAAATAATGTGTCTGCCTTAATTGTTCTTATATTTGCTCTCTCTCTCTCTCTCTCTCTGTATATATATATATATATATTTAGAGCTCTCTTAGAGAGTTATCCTACCACTGTATGTACAGGATAATCCTTTGGATTCTTCTATACCCACACTGCATGTCCTCACACACACACACACACACACACACAAATATATATATATTCGTCATCCATATACAAGCCTGTTTCGCTGTATCACAGCTCACCAGTGTGGCTAGACATCCACTTGCTTCTGTCCGGGGTCGAAACTCGACCGATTCGGTTTCAGTCGTATTCGCTAATATATATATATATATATATGTATATATATATATATATATTTATATATATATATGTGTGTGTGTGTGTGTGTGTGTGTGTGTGTGTGTGTGTGTGTGTGTGTTTATAAAACCTTTCTACGGGCAACTGCAGACAAGAAAGTGTACGCAACACAAGCCTAGGAAGAGATTTAAAGATAATGTGAAGGATAATCTGAATGCATTACACATGAATGTGCAGCGTCAGGAATAACTATCTGAATCATACAGAGTGGGAACGCTTTATTCGGGAGGGTTAAAACTCTTTTGAGTATGAATGCCAGAGGCATTCCCAAAATCCAACTCTATCTCCGAAGAAGCACTCAATCTTATTTGCTAACTAAGTGTTGTAGTCTTGGAAATGTGGCGTGGTCAGCGCATGCCGTTGTCGAGGTTATGTTATGTAAATCATTTGAAAGGTCATCATAACAACTAGAAGCAAGTCTACTTAGTCAATCTGCCACACAGGCATACCAACAATACTTGTGTTGTTTAATGAACATCTACTGAGAAGACACACATTTGTTTACACAGATGAGTGCCACGGCAAACCGATTCATTCAACCCAGTCAAGGAAACAGAGTTTACATGATACCTATGAAATTAGATGCTAGTCACAAGAGCCATCTAAGGGACAATGGACAACCAAACGAGACTGAAGCCATTGTAAGTGATGTGAAGTGTGAGGTGTTGGCACACATCTCGGTAAGATGTAGCAACCACCATACAGACATGCAGATGTATATATGTATGAATCTATGTGATAAATAAGAAGTCGATTCCTACATAAACACGAAAAGAAATTATTAACGCTTAAAAACAAAAAAAAACACCCTTGAAAATGGCTTAAGAAGTGGCCGGAAGTTTTAAGGACAACGAAAATATTTACTCTCACCAAAGGGAAAACGATAAAAATGTTGGAAAAATTAAATGAAAGATATCATCAAAATTTCTTTGTCTGTCAAATTTTATGAAACTACGTTTTTCCTCTCACTTCCCGCCTGTGGAACGCGCTTCCTTATTCTTGCTTTCCTGACGGCTACAACCTCCAGGAATTCAAATGCAAGGTCAATACTTATATCATAACCACTTGACTCTAGTTCTTTCCTCACCCGCCCCTCTCCACTTCTGCAACTGTCATCACACCTGTATTGCCTCCCTTCTCTTGCTCCTTTCTAAATAGTTTGTCCTTCTCTTCACTCTTTTTTATCTAGTGCTTTTACTCTTATATAGCCCCTAGCACATCAGTGGCGTTACCGACTTGCTCGGGGTGATATGATTAAAAAGATAAATAATGGTTGCAGCCCAAATATATATTATTGCTGCACATCAGCCTTCCTGACGTAGTAATAGTTGACCGAGATTTTTTGAGTCCAATCGTCAACATGAAGAAGATGTGCAATGAGCTGTGAGCAACGCCCAACTCGTGTACTTGTGCGGACCACCAACAGTTAAGTGCCATACGTGATACAGATTTGAGTGATCATGTCTCGAAAAAGACTTAACTGACTTGGCAAAATTTTTTCCCACAGTAGGTTGACATTACTTTTTTCGATACACTGGTTGCCAATCAAAGCTATAGACTCTAATATGTCCTGCTATTTAACTCATAGCTGGAGGGAAATATTGGTGGATTCGTACCTTTTCCGAGGGTATTTGCGCGTAAGTGAACGAAACGAATTCGACTGGAATACGAATCCGGCTCTATGATTTCTCGTTCAAAGTTGATATCTACTGCACCAACATGCCTCTGTAAGTCCTGCACACGAATCTTCAGAAATAGGCTACGCGTTCAGCGATAACCATCACCATTACCAGAAGGGAGGATGACGATCCATATCCTCGGATGTGAGCGAGTGTACCTGAATATATATATATATATATATATATATATATATATATATATATATATATTATTTAAATACTTTAATCCAAGCGGAAAAAGCAGGAATGTAAATTCCAAAACCCGATCCTAATTAATATTAAATAGTAAATTTTAATATTAAAAAATGATACAGGAGGAGAGCTCCATGTAATAAAAATTACAGAGCAAATATAAATTAAATTAAATTTTTTCAAAGATGTTGAATGCACATTTCGACATGAAATCCCCGAAGGCGATAACACATCAACTCAGCAACAAATACTATCCCGAAACATATATATATATATATATATTTAGATTTTTGTGTATATATATATATATATATATATATATAAATTTAAGATTATTACAATGGGCAATACATATTTCACCGCGTCCTGATGTTATTATCCATTATATATATATATATATATATATATATATATATATATATATATATATATTAATCTGTTAAATAAAATAAATGAATTTAACAATGAATTCTCGTCTATATCGGAATTTACCAGGATTGTATACCAAGTGTGCTATATATATATATATATATACAGAGACAGATAACTTAATATATATATAGAGAGACAGATAACTTAAAATTGATAAAGGACCTGTCGTTTCAATTTAATTAACAAAAATATACTTAGGTCTCTATCATTCAAACCTTTTTATCTCTTATGAAATAATTTACTAAGAATAAAAAAATTTTTTTTTTTCCAGATATTTCTATAAAAACATAATGGTTAACTGAAATCGACAAATAATAGAGCAAAACTTCCGTTTGAGATATAAAAAAAAATGCTTGTTTATTAACCTTATTAATTGTATTAATTAATTCTGCTCATTGTACTTTTTTATTTTGATATCTAATTTTTACTTTTACAATAAATTAGAAATAGCATCAGTCAATCTTGTTCCAAGCTGATATCTACTGCACCAACAGTCTTCTGTAAGTTCTGCACCCGCATCTTCAGAAATAAGATCACGTTCAGCCATAACCATCACCGTTACCAGAAAGGAGGATGACGATCCATATTCTCGGAGGTGGGCGAGTGCACCTGATTATATATATAGCATGATGATGATCCACGTATACTGTTTTAATATGTATAGGAAAAACTACTAAAAAGTTGTAAGTTTAAAATGTATTTTTTGAGAGTATTTATTTATTTATATTATTATATGTATATATTAGATATTTAAGACCGGCCTCGGCCTTTCATCAGAAACAAATGATTCTAGGCTTCTAGTTTAAAGTTTAAAATCATTTGTTTCTGATGAAAGGCCGAGGCCAGTCTGAAATATCAAATATATCTATATAATAATAGAAATAAATAAATACTGTCAAAAAATACAGTTTTAATCTTACAACTTCTTAGTAGTTTTTCACATATATATATATATATATATATATATATATATATATAGCATTACTGTG